>OY856414.1:533700603-534200603 GCA_963693085.1 Alisma plantago-aquatica | reverse complement strand
TATTTATGCACATGAACTCTCAATTAAACTACTTACATGCAAAATTCATCTTTTCGATCTTAATGTATCTCTTTATGATTAACATGTTAATATCAACTTTAACCATCACTTGAACCCTACTAAACACATTAATCATATCAAAATAGGGTTTCTTAATTATCATTACATTAAAGTTAATAACTTCCATTACTTTTCAAATAGAAAAAGTAATCAGGCTTCAATTATATTTTTAATGGATTTCCCTCATTTTTCTGAGCAACTTTCATATTTTATGCGTGCTAATCCGAGCTACGAATAAATAGATATGATTTTAGCAAAATTACCTTTTTTGGGCCAATGAGGACGTGCCACGTCACCTATCCCATGCAAAGCGGCTCATTTGGAGTTAGAATTGAATGACGCTTCTGCCCTCCACTTAAATGGGTCGGCGCTTATACCCCGGGGGTATATCTGTCAAATCAGCCAACGAGTTGTCTTCAACCTCTGGCTGCTCCTACTTCCGTCGAGCGCAGCCCTAGGTGTGACTTTGGGTGGTCATTTCTCTCTCCCTCGGTCCTCATCAGCTTCCGCCACCCCACACCCTAGCCTCACCGCCTTCATCCGCACCTGGGGCGCCGCCCAGTGCGTGGTCTACGTGGCGAGGTCGGGAGCAACATGCCTGCGTCTTGCAGCCCTTGCTGCCGCCAACCAGCCGCCATTGCACCTTCGTCAGGGCACGACTATGCTTTCTTGCCCTCGTTCTGTCATTGTGGCACATGCAACTTCCCTCGCAACCCTATCTCGGCTCCTTGCTGCCCCAGGATCACGTGGCTCCCCTCTACTAGGGTTTAGAACTAAAACGATGAAGAAGCAAGGGTAGTACATGGGATCTCTTTCCTGGACTCGACCCATGTCTCTCTCTCCTTTTATAGAGGAGGGTATCCACGCCTAAAAACATCCATCCAAGAGAAAATGAGTCCCACTCTTAAAGGAAACATATTCCTTCAAGGAGAAGTATTCTTCTCTCTCCTCATCTATTTCCTTGATATTCTTTATCCTTGGGATATCAGAATTTCGAAAATCTCTTGTTTTATCTTCTTAGTACTTGCCCTTTATTCTAATGGCACGAAATTCCATTTTCATTTAATAGAAATACTTCCTTTTAGCAATACCACATAATCCATGAATTATGTATTCACATTATATTCTTATTTTTCTTTTATAAGTATTTTCTCTTTCCTTTTTCTTCTTTGGGACTCCTTGGATCCCAAGGAACTCTATTAATTCGAAATCCTTTTTATTGGACATTCATTATCCTTCTAGATGCATCTAAATGCATTATCCTTTACATTAACTTGTTTATTTCTTATTAAAATAGCTCTTTTTGAGGATTTCTCTTTATTTCTCTTTTATTTTCCTCATTGGTATTCCTTTTATCATTAGGAATCCTTGGGATACGAAATTCCACTAAGGATAACTCAATTGTACCTCTTTTTACTTATTTTCCACATTTTACCATTGTTTTCAAAATTTTTCTCAATAAAGAAATACTTAATTAATCTTTTCTTTTCTTATTGCCTTTTCTTTACAACTTGACTCCTTGGAACCCAAGGAATCCCAAGAGGCATGAAATCCATCATTGGATTACATTCTTTTGCCTTCCAGAGGTTTCCACATCTCTCTTTTCTCAAAAACTCAATTATTCATTTATTAATTGAATTTCCTTGTTATTGGGCCCAATAGCCAATAAAGCCCACAAAACAATCATCAAGGCTATTGTAAACAAAATTCATTTATTCAAAACAAATTATATCATTATTTGTTCTAATATCTTTAATGTGAGAAATTACATTCCTCACTAAAGGAACCCGAAAATTGAGGTTGTAACAGAAACCTATGTCAATCTAGTACATTCTCACACGATCCTTTCGCAAGGTATTGGCAATAAGCTAGGTTTCATTGACCTCCATGAGAGTGATTACGATGATCTAAGAATAACTACCCACATCATGCTCAATGGTGTTTTAGTTATCACGTGGACTTGTCTACCCCTCAGGTCAAGATACATGTGCATCTATATAATGGATAACCCTCACCTAGTATTATCTCACTCTTTCTTTCATAATCCGTACTAGACAATTCTTGTTTATTTCAATGTTGGAATATCTTTTTGGTTAGTTTATTCCTCATACCATCCGTTTCGCTTAGCTAAGATCAAAGAAGAGAAGTCTTTATCGGCCTATTGTCTCACACCTTATGTCTGACCCCATCTACTAGGACTGACTCGTACATGTTCATGAGTTTAATTAAGTATCGAGATCATAAATTCAAGAATCTTTGATACAAGGAAATCATGTTAGGAATTAGTTATCTTGTATTTGTAGATCTATACTTGCATGGTTGAAGTTGAACGACGATTAAATTCGACACCCATAAATTTTCACGTGAGCGTGGCTTGCATATCCTCCCCAGTACCTTTCTCAAGAGTTACTTCGTTGTTTTGCATGATACTTTTACTCGCAACCGTAGAAGTCATAATGACTTATGACTTGCCTTAGACTTTATTCGGTATGTGGTGACTTATTGGATGGAAAAATCGGAAAGGAAGGAGGAAGGGTGGAAGGGAAAGAAAAGGGCAAATTGTTGATAACGTTTATGTTTGTATGAGGAAGGTGACTATGAGAGAGAAATTTAACATTCATTATATGACTGAAAGAGGGATTTATTTTCATAAAAACACCACATACACACATAATTTTGTTTACTTAAGCAATAGCCGAATTTAACAGAATTCTTTTTGGCCTAAAAAACCAGTAACGTCCATTCAGTACATTTTATTTTACTTACAAAATATTTAATTATATAACATAAAAGAAAATATGTCACATGCATGAATGGATCAATTAAACAATTTTCTTTATCAAAATCTATTTTTGAGATGGAAATAAAGGTTAGGTAGAAATCAAAGTTTTGCCAAGAATTTTTAGTTGCAAGAAAATAATCTAAACACAAAATTAATAGGAAACTTATTTACTTTCTGGGATGTTATTAAAGAAAGACGAATTCTTGACAAGAAATTCAATGAAATAAAATTTATTTTAAGACATAAATCTATAATGAAGATGATTTTTTAGTTGATAAAGTTTGGCTTAAAAAAAAGAAAGAACATTTTACTTAGAAAGATGCCACATATAGAATATTAAATGGGCGCCGGTTGTTTTTGCTTTAAAAAGAAATAATTAGTACACTTACAATTATGTTTTGAGTTGTAGATTAACATCGATATCTACCAATTCTTTATGTTCCATAATTATGGAAATGTGTACATGCGATATCTGGACTGTCAAATCATTTCTAAATAGTAAAACTTATAGATCTGAAACATTACACCATGACATTCCTACTCATTACTTGAAATGTTTATGTAAAATAAAAACAACATATTTGTATTTTTGCAAACCGTTTCTTGAAAAAAAAATGCAAAGCCCGGCTCGTTGGCCAATAACGCGAGTCCATTAGTCCAGCCTTTCCGGAAGTCACTCATGGGTCACCGGCGCCACACCCCGCACATACTATGTTTTACTTGACTCCAGCCCAGCCGTCCGGCGCCCATTGACGGGCCATTAGCAGCTGCCTTTTCCTCCGTCCTCTTCCATCGCCAATGGACGGCAAAGGGGAGGAAGAGCAGGAGGTGGAATCGTCGTGGACGGCGAGGGACGGGCGTGAGGCCCTACTCACACTTCTTCAGCGCCCGTCAGAGGAGCAAGGAGGCGGGGCGGCGGTGATATCGGTTGCGCAACCTGTCCCGGTGTACGGAGATGACTGGTCCGTCTTCCCTCCGAAAGAGCACGAGGACCTTTATGCCCAACACGAATTTTCCGTCGGGGAACCCTGTTCCTCCTGCTCAGATGAACGTGAGTATGCGAGTTCGGCACTGGGGCCGCGATCCTTGTCTCTGTCAGCGCTGTTTTCGCAATGGGGGAGCTGTGAGAGGGGACGGTGGCAGCATCGGATTCTTTCGGAGAGGACGCGTTTCACGGGGTTATGGAGAAGACTGGTGAATTGGGGGACGGAGATCCTTACTTCCCGGGTTCCTGTATGTACTACTACAGGAGTAGAGCGAAGGGGAAGCGGGACAGCTGGCGCGGCCAGAGAAGGGATTTGGTCCCTTACGGCGTTTGGTGTGCTGGCGCTGGCTCTGTTCTACATGCGGTGGAAGCATAGACAGGAGAGATTTCGTCTACTCCTCCTCATCCACGAAAAAGACAAGGTTAGCACGCTCTCTAACTCACATCTACCTTTTGTAACAAGCTTTTGAATGTTTTCTAGCTCGCATCCTTAGGAACTTGACACTCGTTGAAATACCAAAGTGGGCTTCAACCATCGCAAACTCCTCTGATTTATAGATCTTTGTTTTCCTACCATTTCAGTTACTCTATATCAACTGGGATCACTAATTCTTGGTAGGATGATATCTATCTGCTGAAGTGACAACCTTTATGCACTTTTCACTATATGAAAGCATTTCCATGCATTTCTTATTTTCTCTACGACCTTCCATTATGATTTTATATCAAGGACTGACTTTTTCCTCTTTATAAGCTAATCTTAAACTGTCAGTTTGAGAAGAATTTGTTTATGATTCAAAACTTTGGCTAGGCCGTTTTGGTGGGCTTATTCTAATAATCCCTTTGGCTAAGCCCTTCTAGTGTTCTTAATCTAATAACATTTCCTTGTCAAGAAACTTTTCAAACCTATTCTTGTACCATAAGGTGGTATGTGTGGTGGAAAGAGTGCCAGGAAACTCAGCAGATAATCGTCCCAGGTAATAAGTGTTTATTGAGGACAACTCGTAGGCAAACTGTGTCAACAAAGCTAACAAAGGGCCCTTAAGGTAACATCATAAGACCAAAATGAGAGTTGCCAAAGTAGGTCATCTGAATGTAGACAATAGAAGAAGAATGAAAAGTTTACAACATTTTAGAATAGTGGCATACCATTTAGACAGAGCAGTGTAAAATGAATTAATTAAACTACTGAGATTTCTTTGCTGTGGACTGTTATCAGAAGAAGAAATACCTTGTTGGAGTAAATAGATTAGAGCCCATATCTATAGGAAAACACAAATAGACGAGTACTTGGGGAAAACGATAATAAATGACACATAACTAATATAACTATGCACGAAATTTGTAAATGTTAACAATCCAGCATGGCAACAAGAGAAGCTTAGATAGTATGAAATGTATTTAAATATCATCCCATATTGTGCACAGAAGCTTGGTGATATCCATATTTGCTTCAGTGTGGGGTGTGCAATAAGGAACTCTTTTACACCCCTTAAATATATATAAACACCTATTGATTCTTCAATTTGGACAACCATCTTTGAGTATCTAGGATGAACCTCATCTTTTTAGTCTTCATCTTTTACATTTCAACCTTATTTCTTCTAAGCAAACATATGATTATCTCAATATTCAGAAGTGGTAGCATACGAGTTCTTCATCTAGGGAGGAGTCTTTTCTCATAAACCAAGGCGCCGTGTGTTGATCCTAGTCTTCACATCATAGTATAGAACTTTGACTTTGTGGAAACTTGCATAGGTGTGGAAGTAGTAGCTTGTGGAAACTTCAAAGCTATAGAACTTCATTGTCCAGACGGTCGTCTCCGTCGTCTCCATGGCGTAAGCTGTATCATCCTTCCTACTGTCATCTCCATCAAGCACCAATGTTGATCTCCATCATCGACAACATTTTCATCCACATACGCAAGGAAACGCTGTCCGACCCGAACAATGTTTTTTCTCCACAGATTTCCGTCTCCAAGGTCAACTCCTATCTCTGAAATTTTCCCTTCAAAATAGAATGAAACTCCTCTTCCGCTTGCACGTGGTGTCGGCCGGATCTTAGAGTCAATCGCCCAAGCAACACGTTACGCGGCATGTAATGGTTCCACACCCCATGTACCTCCATTCGAGGTGGTGTTTTTCATCCAGTCAAAAAGTTTTACGTTGTGTTATCTCTTCTAGCGCCGTGTACCTTCATTTAGATGGAGATCATCGTCCTTAACAAAGAACACAATGTGTAGATTTCCAACATGTGGCGTGCCAAGAACACGACATGTTCCTTCCTGACAAGCCGTGTCTAGAAGTTTGATCACATCTTCTCTAATCCGATACATGACATGTGCTCTTCACAACATGCTGTTGAACAAGACACGTCGTGCGTACTTAGAACACGACATGAAAGAAAAATTCTATTAATCTTCAACCAAATTTTAACACATCATTTGTTATAAAGACCAGCCGTATGAAGTCTAGACACGTTGTGCGCTTTCTGGACATGCCATGTACCTATTTTACTGCTCCCAGTCACACGTTGTACCTATCTTCTAAACATGATGTTAGTCAAATTTGCTCTCCATTATGACATTGAAGAAAGGAACGATGGTTCCCACTCTATAACCATCTCTTCTTGTTCGTCATCAAGTCATTACCAACCGAAAGCTCAATGGAATAACTTAATGGCGTCACATTGTGAAGACCTGGTTAAGGGGCAAATGAAGTATAAACATCTTATGAAGGCCCCCCCTATGGGAGACACTCTAGGACAATGGGAACAAAGTGATGCAAAACTTTCGTCTATTATGTGGAATTTTATGGAGGCTCATGTGGCCTGTCAGGTTTGGGGGCCTTGTCAGGTTCCTTCAAAACTAGGTCATATATACTTTGTTTCTTTCAATGATGATTTTTCTTGAGTAACATGGTTCTACCCAATGAAAGATTGTCATAAAATTTTATTAATTATTTAAAGGTTTTCAAATTGAAATGAAACACAATTTTTTCAACGGTTTTAGACTCTTAATAACGGACACTGTCTAAGAGTAAGACTACCTTGTTTGGTCTCAGTCTCTCCAGATCTACCTTCCCTCTGAGGGATAACTTGCTCATTGGGATGATCCGTTTCTGGTAAAAAATGATGATGATGATGATGATATAATCGACAAGCTTGGAAACAAATAGTCTGAATGGAAGTCCTCTGTACTCTCCTAGCTCCTCATTGGAATGAAACCATGGATCAACATGGCTTATCTATTTATGGCCCTAGGGACTTTGGCACCACATGGAAATTTGGACTTGGGCGACATTTTAATATTTATATGTCTCTAATCACACTACAACCTAAGTGCAAAACGTTTATCAATCACTTTGCTACTTTTAATGGATTGTGGGTGAGTCGAATCTTTATCATCCTCTGATTATAGGTTAGAGAGTTATGCAATGACAACATCGTGTATTACAATTGGTTTAGTTATTTGCTTTTTTCCAGTAGGATGAAGACGTCATCATATTTTGGCATCTGATCCATTGTTTGCACTCAGTGAGCTATATGGTTTCTTATTGTGGATCTCGACGACTCTTGCTATAGTTTACACAGTTTTTTGCATTTACTATCTTGGTAGCTGTGGTCCTTGACAGTGTGTCCTATGAGTCCGATGACACTCCACTAGTGCCCTCCAGTTTGCGGCGATAATGTTTATGTCGTAGTCACCCGATTCACATTATGAAGTGCCGGGAGAAACATGGTAAGCCGAAGAGAGCCAATCGGTTGTTTCCAAACTTTTAAGAATATTTCTCTTGCTCCTGCCTTGGCTCTCTACTCCATCAACTTCCTCTAGCATGGTTATTTTTTATTATGCAATTAGATAGACTGACCAAGACACAACCTCTGCTTCTACTTTTGTTTGTAAGGTGAATATTGCTTAATTTGGATGGTATATTTACCTTTAGGTTACTAAATCTGGTACTTCTAGGGCCTGTTTGGTAGGAGGGGAATGATGGCGAAGGGAGTGAAGGGAAAAGGTTCAACCGGTTCGGTAAGACAAAGTGATAGGGAAGGGAGGGGAAAGGTAGGGAAATGAAAGGGAAGGATGTTTGTGTATTTTCTACCACTTCTCTCCCCACCCAATCGTAGTGGAGACAAGGGGAAGGGAAAGTATCAATTGGAAATTTATCCAGAAGCTTGGAGGGAAACATGAATTTTGAAAATAAAACATGGGGGAAAAAATATAAAGAGAACTTAATTTTTTTTTCCAGGCAACATGGATGAAAACTCAATATATATAATTTGTTTTGGGTGTGGGCTTCGAACTTAGAAGAAAATTTGATTAGAAACATAGAAACATGTAGAAAGATTTAGATAATTGAATGGAAACTCAGAGGGAATTGAGAGTGAATATTGAAATATGGAGGGAACTCAAATACTCTAATGAAAATGTGGCGGGAAACATGGAAATATGGAGGAAAATATACATAGCAGATACTCGTTAGAAAAGAGGTAGCCTAATTTTCACAATCACCACATCAACATTTAATTTGTATATTTGTTTATAATGTTCTTCCTTCACCTCCCCATGCAAACCAAAAGCTCTAAAATAAGCGTCTCTTCACATCCCCTCCCCCTATTTATTCACCGCGTACCAACGTCGGGCTAGCGTATTGGATTCAAGGGATTCAACCCATATTGTATTAAATGTTATTTTTTCTTTCTTACTAGGACACTATGCAATTTCACATGTAATGCTAAATAATTGTGTAATTTTTTCTGTTTGAAAGTCCGTTAGTTTATGAATTAATTGCGCATGTAGCATATAGGCCACAGTTTGTTGATCCATCAGAGTTTGACTTTAAATCGTTGGTTGCTTCTCCTACATTTTGTACAGTTTCACATGTGAAATCATCCATTGCGGGCGGCCACCGCCGCTGCTAGGCACTGCTGTTGGCTGCTCGCATGGATTTTCCATCCTTGCTTCTCCTTGGAGTTGTCTCCTTCGAGTCGTCTCCGTCTTCATCAACAAAAATCATCCTACGAAGTTGCTGGTGTCCAGATCTACAAGGGCCGCCATGCCTCCGTCAATCCTACTTGCTAATGAAACTGCTGCTATCATATTCGCCACCATCATCATAGATCTACACCGCCATTATCTAGTCCGCCACCGTTCTACTCCATGCAACCACCATCGAGATCGAATCTGAAATCTTGGATAAATATCTCTCTTTTCTATTGATATTGGGGATACATCGTCCCTATGTTGCTATGGTGGAGATCCAGAAGGATTTCCCCTTTTTTTACTGCTGGCGCCAGGGTTTTTCTGCTGTTGTTCGCCGCCAACACGACGTGTTGCTTCTAGACACGATGTGTAGGCGGTGTATGCTTCGTTCACGACTTCGTTTACAAAGTTTGCTCAAGTAAAGACACGACGTGTTGCTTTTTGACACGACGTGTTGCCTGTACTATGACACGATGTGTGTGTAAAGATACGACGTGCTGCCTACACTCTGTCCCAAGGTACTGTCAACTGACACAACACGTCGCTCAACGACACGGCGTGTCACCTGCTTCTTACCAGTGCTGACTACTACTATTGTGATATCAGACACGATGTGCCTCTTCATCGACATGACGTGTCTCCTGCTTACTGTGTCAACTGACACGGCGTGTCGCCTGCTTCTACTGGCGCTGACCACTGCTGATCCATCTATTGATTTGCAACACGGCGTGTCTCTTCACCGACATGGCGTGTGCGCTGCAACCTGTTGCTACATCTTGGTGTGCTACATTATCTACTCATGGAGGAAGGTTCTGCTCATGGCGTGCTTCTATCCTTTTCTAACTGACAACAATTATCTTCCCCTTTTCAACATTTTTTTTATTTTCTTTACACACCCCCCGGTCTTTCTAGTCCTACATACCTTTTTGTCTACCTCCTCAATAAACTTGTCCCACCCTCATATTATTTTTTGACCTATTCTTTTCGGGTTGTAAAAAATCCAATTATCTTTCTACCCGGATCTATGTAATCGGGTCATGTTGCATATTGACTCGCATTATCGGTTCCCTCCACATATTTGCTTACACAACTCTACCTCTACCGTTGTTTTTGACTCTCCACTCCAACCACTCTCTTGACTCTTCTCGTGGTTGACGTGAGGGGGAGAATAGAGGATGAAGAGTATAGGGAAGAGATGAGATGGAGGAGAGATGCAGAGAAGAAGACTTTCATTCTGCTGTTCTATGGATCTTCATGCTACATTTACTATATGGATTCTTCTGATTTTGCGGTTCTATTGATTTTCGTGCTTCCATGGTTGTATAGGCGGCTAGGCGACCAGGCGGAGGCCCAGGCGTTTATATGTATATATATATATATATATATATATATATATATATATATAGATAGATTAATTTAATGGATACATGTAAAATTTATGAAAAATAAAGTTAAATCAGTAGATGGTTAAATAATATCAAAATCAGTACATAAATAAACACAAATCAGTAGATAACTAAATAAAAATAGTAGCTAAATAAATACAAATAAGTAGATGAGTAAATACAACTAAGTGGATAAATAAATGCAAATCAGTTGATCAATAAAGCTACATTAGTAGATGATTATATAATTTCAAAATCAGTACATAAATAAATTTAAATGAGTAGATAACTAAATAAAAAACAGTAGATGAATAAATACAAATAAGTAGATGAATAAATACAAATCAGTTGATAAACTAATATAAATCAGTAGATGATTAAATAATACCTAAATCAGCACATAAATAAATACAAATAGTAGATGAATAAATACATTAAATACAAATCAGTTGATAAACTAATATAAATCAGTAGATGATTAAATAATTCCTAAATCAGCACATAAATAAATACAAATAGTAGATGAATAAAATACAATAAATACAAATCAGTTGATAAATAGAGTTAAATCAGTAGATGATTAAATGATATCAAAATTAGTACATAAATAAACACAAATCAATAGATAACTAAATAAAAATAGTAATAAATAAAAACAAATAAGTAGATGAATAAATACATAAGTGGAAAAGTAAATACGAATCAGTTGATAAATAAAGTTACATCAGTAGATTCTTACATAATTTCAGAAGCAATATAAATAAATTCAAATGAGTAGATAGCTAAATAAAAAACAGTAGATGAATAAATTCAGTAGATGAATAAATATAAATAAGTAGATGAATAAATACAAATCAGTTGATTAACTAATATAAATCAGTGATGATTAATCAATTCTCAAATCAGTACATAAATAAATACAAATAGTAGATGAATAAATATAATATAATCAAATCAGTTGATAAATAAAGTTAAACAGTTGATAACTAAAGTTAAATCAGTAGATGATCAAATAGTATCAAAATCAATACATAAATAAACACAAATCAGTTGATAAATAAAGTTAAACAGTTGATAACTAAAGTTAAATCAGTAGATGATTAAATAGTATCAAAATCAATACATAAATAAACACAAATCAGTAGATAACTAAATAAAAACAGTAGATAGATAAATACAAAAAAACATATGAGTAAATACAATTAAGTAGCGCCTGGGCGGACGCCTAGCCCGCCTGGCCCGCCTAGCACGCCTGGCACAGCCTTTGATGCTGGGCGCCCAGATATGGAGACCTCATTGGCCGCCTAGGCGCGCCTAGGCGCCGCCTGGGCGCCCGCCCGTACAACACAGCGTGCTTCATATACTATACTGATCCTTTTGCTACTATGTGGTGTTCATTTTGCTTCTATGTGAATCCCTGTATTGTCATGTGAACTATTCATGCTACTTTTGTTCATGCTTGTTTATGCTATGTGGAGTTGTTGCTATTATTACTTAATCATCATCTACCTCGACTATTGCTATGAAGTTACATACTGGGACGTCATTCTTGCTACTTGTGCTATCATTAGTACATTTTACTTGTTGCTTTGTACTTTTGCACTATCTGCTGTCCGTGCTCTGTTTACACGTTGACTTTCTACTGTCTACCAACAATCTCTGGACTTTGTGTACCAGCATTCTCTGGACTCTGTAGACCAGTACTCTTTGGACTTTGACGTCTACTATTGTGATGGATACTTTATGAAGAGGGATGATGATGAAGATTTTTGTTGTTGACTTTACATGAAGCTTCGTCTACATTGCATATTGGAGTTATTTATTTGTTTGCTACTTTATACACTAGTCTTCTATCCGCCTACGTCTTCAACTTTTGCTTCTCTGTGCCAATACTTTTTGGCTTGTCTGTGCTTTGCGCACGTTGACTCTCTACTTGTCCATGCTTTGTGTGCATGTTGACTTTCTGATACTGTGATCCAACTCTTTGGTTCGTTCGTGCTTGGTTTGCACGTTGACTATTGCTGCTTCTTGTGACCTAGCACTCTCTAGGACTTGTGATCCAACACTCTCTGGCTACTATAATGACGAATGTGATGAAGATCTTGGTGCCTATTCGCTATTCGTTCATTTGCTTCAGATCCATTATGATGATCAAGAAGCCTCTATGCCTGCCTAGATGTCTGCTGCTTTGGAGTATCTACTTGAGGGGGACTCTTTGAGATTTGAGTGCTTGAGTGACTTATTGTAACATTGAGGGGGAGAAATTCTTGTATGGGCCCAGTTATTTTTTTATTCTGTTTAGTCTGTCTGTCTATTTCTAAACTGACTTAGGATTATCCCAAGCTCCAGCTTGAGGGGGAGTGTTAGAGTGTCTATTTACTTAAGTCATTTAGTCTATTTGTAATATGGGCCCAAGTGTGTCCTTGGCCTATTAGGGTTTGTCTAGCCTGTATGCTTCACCCTTATCCTATATATAGGAAAGGGTGGCTGTCTCCTATCTATCAAGAAATAAGAAAATCCTACACGAGGGGTTCTCCCCACTCATATCGTTTTCCACAGGCCCGAGTCTGTTGGTCACTTGGTCCATCAAGATTTGAGTTCAATCTTGTAGTTGTCCCTTTCTCCTATATATAGGGGCATGATTTTACAAGTGAAATCATCCATTAGCCTCCTAATTACTTTACACATCCTTTATGGTTGGTCCTAGCGACGCCCTAGTATTCCTATGCCGTTGACTACTGAATATGCACCTAAATTTCCTATGTAATATTGCTTATTTCTGTATAAGTTATTAAGTCGGCTGCAAAGTAAAGTAGACAGTTGTTGGGGTATATGAAAGTGAAGATGATTTGCAATATCTATAGACTTTGGTGACTCCTTTATTTGCATCTCCGACTTTGTTATTTTCCTTCACCATATTGTATCACTGGCATTTTTTCTTAGCCACTCAATCCCTATCAAAACTTTAATACATGTTAGCTTGGGAAACATCACCATTTTGTGTCCTCAAACAAGTTAGTAAATGAAGTCCTAGTCTCTTAATTCATTCAGATCTATGGGATCCTTATCGAGTTTCTACCAAAGTTGGTGTGAATTATTTTTCTACTTTTTTGGATGACTGTTCTTGTGCTACCTGGGTGTTTATATCAAAAGTCTGATCTAAGATGCCTAATGTATCAAAAATTTTAGAGTGAAATTCCAAAACCATGTGCATTCTAACAAATATTTGAGTTAACAATTGTTTTGAGTTCGTGCACCATGGTTGCCATATTTATTTTCTTCTTGCAGGATTAATCAATAGACCTCTTGTGCTTATAGCCCTCAATAGAATGGCATTTCTTATGGCAAAAACACCACCTAGATGTTATCTATATCTTGTTTTCCACATGTAGGCACCAAATATCTTTGACCTGATGCCTTTCTCTCTGCCAATTACTTAATCAATGAAATGCTGTCTTCCGTTTTGCATTTTCACAAGACATAGTTTCCCTACCATTTAATTTTTTGAGTGCCTCTAGTTTGTTGTTTGTCGATAATTCTGCCTTTCTAGATATGCATTTATTCATGTCAACATTTGTTTGCTCTTTCTTGGTCATGCACTTAAAAGGGGTAAAGGCATTTCAATATTGTTGCTAAAAAGACCTCTGTTTGTTGTAGATGGTGCCTTTTTTGAAGAATTTTGTTTTAGTCTCAATCTAGTGTTTATCTTTTTGTAATTATCTCTCATCCTGATCTTGTGTCCCATCCATACTTGTCTAGGCGGTCTTCGCCACCCATAGGGCGCTTAGGGGGGAGCCTAGGCGTTTTTGACATATTTTATTCTATGCAAACATTTTGTTAAATGTATATATTAGCTATATTCAAATATATACATCAATATGTATATTAATATTTGGTCATACTAAGTTATAACAAACATTCCTTGACCCAAATCACGCCTAACATGACTTGAACTAGACTTGCCCTAATTGACCTAACTTGATGTGAATTTGACCTAATGTGACCTAGTTTGCCCTATTTTGGCCTAAACCAGACCTAATTTGGCATGGCATGACCTAATCAAACCTAACATTCTTATGATTTGCCTTATTTTGACCTAAATGAGACCTAATTTGGCCACATAAGACCTATTTTCCCAAAATCCGACCAAATTTCCGTGATTTAGACATGTTTTCGCCAAACCAGACCTGATTTTGCCTGAGTGAGACCTGTTTCTATGCTAAAATGACGAATTTGACCTAATTCATGCTAATTTGGGTCTGAAAGGCCTTAGGAGCCCATTTAGGTCATCCTAGGACCTGGGCACCCAGGTTTAGGCGCCTTGCCTGGCGGCTAGGCGGTCGCCTTGACAACACCAAACCCATCCTGAAACATATTCATCCAGATTCAGTGCCTCCACATGTCACTAAAGTCTATGAACACAACGGGCGACCAACACCTGGTCCAATGCTCCAAACTTTTAGGTCATCAAGATGAAATCTCACATTGTTTCCACTACTCATTTGTGCAAGAACTGTCATTATTTCTTACAATTATGTTGTCCATCCATGTTGGGATTAAGAGAGAGATTTCCCCCCCCCCCTCCCACGCCCGTGGCGGAGGCCGAACGCCCGGGAGGGTGGTAAATCAAGGCGGCAAGGTGCAAGCGTTCTATCTCATCCATGATGGAAACATGCTATGGAGGAGGGGATAAATGCATTCTGCTCACGAGCTTATGTTCTTCATCTTGAACCCAAAGATGGACAATTGGCACTGTCTTCATAGTTAAATATTTACTCGGAGAAGCTGAGAGTTTTTTAGGGATTGAGGTAGTTCACAATAAAACTGAGATATCTCTGTCTCCAAGGAAACATGCCTAGACCCTTCTTGAAGAAACATGTATGTTGATGTGTGTTAGAAAACAAGATAATGGGAAAAAACCCATATTATTGTTATAAACGGAAAAGCCCTTCCCTATATATAGGAGAAAATGCAAGTATAGAAACTAGAGAAACTCTAATGAAATTAGAGTCCAAGAAGTAATGAACCAAATAGACTTGAGCCCATATACATGAAAATAAACTAGAACACTCATATACTTTGACACTCCTCAAGCTAGAGCATGGGAATCACATGCCTTGCAAACAGACAGATTGACAAACATGATTATAAGCAAATAAAAAACAGTCCATACATGAACATAATTCAACACTTCCTCAAGCAAATAATCAAGAGAAGGTACAAAAAGCAAGCAGTAGGTAGCTTATAAAAATGGCATTAGGAGCAGTCATAGTCAACATGTAGGCACAAATATCTGCATCTCAATCACTAACGACATCAAGTTTCTAGAGAGTGCTAGTGCTAATAAGCATGTAGATTGGAGAGTGCTAGTACACAAGAACTAGTAACAAACATGTGAAAAGGACAAATAGTTAGCAAAATTGACGTAATCGGAATGAATAACCCATTACGCAAACAAGTAGGCAAATACAAGACTCCAAGATGCATAGTAGCAAAAAAATGAATCTTTAATGCATATAGGGCACGTTTGGTTACCTGAATTTTGCCGTATTGGATTGTATTTTGGACTCCAGTTCAGCAAATTTTACGTTTGGTTTGCAGGATTGGAGAAATTGGGCTAATCCCGGGATTTTTAGACAAAATAGGAATCCCGCATTTTGGTCTCCATCAAAATTCTCCCGGACGCCAAAATCCATCATGGGCAAGACAACAAACATGAAAATAAATAAATCCCACACTTACAAAATCCAGCAAACCAAACATAAAATTTTACTTTGCGTGATTTTGAGAATGCAGCATTTCAGTAATGCAGGATGAACATAATACATGATTTCAGAAAATTCAGCTAACCAAACGTGCCCATAATGTAACACCTGCAAAAGTAAGGAACCTACATCTTCTCCTATCTGTACTTAATTTCTATTACAATACTATACCTTGCAGTCTAGAGAGTAGTGGGTCACAGTGGAGATAATACTGGGTCACGAACAAGCAACAATAAACTTGTAGTAAGAAAGATGTTATCGGGTAGAAGATTATGAGATATTAGTAGATGAAATATCATCACAAATGAAGTAGCATGTACTAGTTGAAAACTACTAGAGGGGGGGGGTGAATAGAGTTTTATAGAAAATTTAACAATTTTGAACTCAAACAACCACGATGAAGAAATTGGACAAGGAGACACAAGATTTAGAGTGGTTCCAACTATAGCAAATACTATAGCCGTCAGTCCACTACCCGGTTGCTTACCCAACCGGGATTTGAAAAGAAATTTATTTTATTACCTCTTCAAGGAATTTACATAAAATACAATCTCTTTTCCTAAACCCTTCAAGCAGCCTTCACCTAGAAGTAATCGCCAACCTTGAAGCAGCCTTCCCTTGAAATAGATGCACCAACTCCCGTTGCACCAGCCTTCTGAAGTAGCTTCCCTTGCGATAGCCTTCTTGAAGTAGCTTGAAGTCCCCTTCTCCACCTGAGAAGTCAACCCTCTCCAATCCGCAGCCTCCAACCCTAGGAGTAGCAAGGAGAGTACAAAAGATAAACAGGAACAAGAAAGGAAAACGGAAATTACAACTTATCCTTTAAGCCCGAGGCTTGATATGCCTAGATCAAGCGTAAGATCTCCTAGCCAAGTATGTGAACTTGTAATTGCTGTGGATAGGAGAATCTAGCCTATAGGACACGAGATTGAGCTAAGGAGAAAGTAGACAAATGATCACAGTGCTCAAATTGCTTGCAAAAGATTGCTCAAGTATGCTCAAGTGTATTCTCAAGTGTAACAAGTGAATTCTAGTGTCCTATGGCTTGTCCTATTTATAGGAATGGCCTAAGTATGCTTAAGGACGTTCTAGACAACTTCTAGGGGTTTCTAAGTGCTTAACTAGCCGTTAGGTACAAAGTTGTTGCTTTAACAACGGCTAATTAATTTATTCTGCAGTTGCTGTCAGAGACCATCTCGGTCGACAATTGGTCGACCGAGACACCTACTCGGTCGAAGTTTTGTCGACCGACAGGCTCTCTGGATCAACGTTCATTTGCAACTGCCAACTACTTTGTCTGTTATGTCTAACGGCTACTTTGGATCTTTCTCGGTCGAGAGGTTTGTCGACCGAGAGTCTCTCGGTCGAGGAGTTTGTCGACCGAGAATGATCTTGTTTCAAGGTTTCAATTTAAGCATTAATTATATGTGTGAGTGTGCAAAGGTGATCCTAATTAAATGGGATGACATGTCTAACTATGGTGTTTGGCTAGGGAAAATCTAACGCTTGATTTACATGCAAATCTAAGTACTTGTACATTATATATTTGTACAAGTTTTACAACATTGATTACATTGCATGAAACTATAACTTAGTAAGCTCTTGGATTTTTCCCTAGTTATTTTGTCATCCTGCACACTCAAATAGCTCGTTAGATGAATAAGAATGAAATGTTTGTCATCATCGAAACAAAGGGATTTTTAGATGTCCATTTAGCCAACAATCTCCCCCTTTTTGAAGATGACAAACATTTCCAAAATGAATATAAAACATATGAATTTCATACCTTTAGATTGCCTTATGTATCTTTTCCTCTTGTTTATAAAATGTGTGCTTATTATTCCCAATGAATTATGGAACATGAAATCCAGTTCATTTGGGAATGTAGCAACTTTCAATGTAAAGCCAAGAGTATATTTATGAAACTCATTGATTGAGTTTTTCATAAATACTAAGTGATAGTTTTATATATTTCTCCCCCTTTGTCATTTCAAAAAGATAACCGTTTTAATAAAAACTCCCCCTGAATTAGATAACCGTTTTGATAAAAACTCCCCCTTAATTAGATATCCCGTCAAATCGAATGAAAAAGATGTCCATTGAAAAGCCAAAATGAACCAAGTAAACATATTCGTTTTAAGAACCGCAGATATCAAAGAAAACATCTTCCAAAGGAGTAATAAGCAATTGCTTCCTAATGTTGTTGAATTGATCTAGTGGAAGTGGTTTTGTAAAAATATCAGCCAATTGATTTTCCGTATCAACATGATGAAGGGAAACATGATTCTTTGAGATGTGATCCCTTAAGAAGTGATGACGGATTTCAATGTGTTTTGCCCGGCTGTGTAAAATAGGATTGTGTGCTAAGTTTATGGCGCTCGTGTTGTCACAAAAAATAGGTGTAGATGAAAGATTAAAACCATAATCGCTTAATACTTGTTGCATATAAAGCACTTGAGCACAACAAGACCCGGCTGCCATATATTCAGCTTCAGTTGTAGAAAGGGCAACCGTATTTTGTTTCTTGCTAAACCAAGATACTAAGGCTCTTCCTAATAAGAAACAACCACCACTAGTGCTTTTGCGATCAAGTCGACAACCAGCATAATCTGCATCAGTATATGCTTTAAAATCCAAGGATTGTCCTTTTGGATACCATAAACCGAAACAAGTAGTACCAGCTAGATATCGAAGAATTCGTTTAACCGCTAGAAAATGAGATTGCATAGGTTGGGATTGAAATCGAGCACAAAGACCAACGGAAAACATAATGTCCGGTCGAGAAGCAGTTAAGTATAGCAAACTACCAATCATGGCTCTATATAAGGAATCATCAATAGGTTCCCCATTTTCATCCTTATCAATTTTGATAGAGGTAGCCATAGGAGTAGTAGCATGTTTGCATTGATCCATCCCAAAACGTTTTAAAAGTTCTTTAGTATATTTTTCTTGGCTTATGAAAATTCCTGCAGGTGTTTGCTTAATTTGAAAACCAAGAAAGAATGTTAGTTCACCCATGAGGCTCATTTCAAATTCTTTTTGCATAATGTCACTGAATTGTGTGCATAATGAATCATTAGAAGCTCCAAAGATAATGTCATCAACATATATTTGCACAACTAAGAAATCAGATGCATATGTTTTGAAGAATAAAGTAGAATCTGAATTTCCAATAGAAAAACCATTATCAAAAAGATATGTCTTGAGCCGTTCATACCAATTCCTAGGTGCTTGTTTTAGACCATAAAGTGCCTTTTTGAGTTTATAAACATGGTCACCTTTTTCTGGTATTTCAAAGCCAGGTGGTTGAGCAACATAGACTTCTTCTTGTATGATGCCATTTAGAAATGCACTTTTGACATCCATTTGATATAGCTTAATGTTTTTATGGGCAGCAATAGCTAGTAACATCCTAATAGCTTCAAGTCTAGCTACGGGTGCATATGTTTCATCAAAATCTATTCCTTCTTGTTGATTATATCCTTGTGCTACTAATCGAGCTTTATTCCTTATGACCTCTCCTGCCTCATTGAGCTTATTCCTAAAAACCCATTTAGTTCCTATGATAGTTTTGTCTTGTGGTTTAGGAACTAAATCCCATACATCATTTTTAGTGAATTGATTTAATTCCTCTTGCATGGCTATTATCCAGTAATCATCCTTAAGAGCTTCAGATACCTTCTTAGGTTCAATGATAGAAACGAAAGCCATGTTTGCAACATCTTTGAAGGAAGATCGAGTTTTGACTTTATCATTTGGGTCTCCTATAATTAGTTCTTGGGGATGATCCTTGATAAGCCTAGGTGTGGGTTGTGTTTCAACTTGGGGATCGGATATAGGAATTTTCTCACAATCATTGGAAATGGATATATTTTCGACTTGATTTGTGAGATCAATGATATCTAGATTTTCAGATTTTGATTCTTCATGAAAAGAAACATGAATGGATTCCTCAACTTTTCTAGAGATAGTGTTATATACTCTAAAGGCTTTGCTAGAAGTGGAATATCCCAAGAAGAATGCTTTGTGTGATTTAGAATCAAACTTGTCTCTATCATCTTTGGTATTTAAAATGTAGCATGTGGAGCCAAAAGTATGAAAGTAGTCAACTCTAGGTTTCTTAGAGTGTAATATTTCATATGGAGTTTTCTTCAAATGAGAGTGAACAGTTACTCTATTAAGCACATAACAAGCAGTGTTTACAGCTTCAGCCCAAAAGGTTTTAGGTGTATTGTGTTCAAGCATCATGGTCCTAGCCATTTCCTGTAGAGATCGATTTTTCCGTTCAACTATACCATTTTGTTGTGGGGTACGTGGAGCAGAAAAATTATGAGTATACCCTTGAGTTGTACAAAAGGTCTCAAATGTATGATTCTCAAATTCGCCACCATGATCATTTCTAATGGTACATATTTTATGTTGTAAAAGATTTTCAATCTTGGAACAAAATTGCATAAAGACATGAATAGTATCATCTTTAGTTGCAATAAAATGTACCCATGTATATCTACTATAATCATCAACAATAACAAAACAGTATCGTTTACCACCAATAGATTGTGTCCTCATTGGTCCAAATAAGTCCATATGAATTAATTCTAAGGATCTACTGGTGCTAAGTACATGTTTTGATTTAAAGGATGTTTTGGTTTGCTTTCCCATTGTGCAGGGTTCACAGTTTTCAACTTGATCAAAAGACAAAGCAGGTAATCCACGAACAAGATCATATTTCACTAACTTTTTAATAGCATGTGAACTAGCATGTCCTAGCTTTTTATGCCATAGTTGTAAGGTATTTTCATTTGCAAGCAAGCATTTACCTACTACTGATTTCATAGAGTTTGGTTTAAGGATATAAAGGTTTCCAACTCTATTTCCTTCATAAACGACATTTGTAGTGTTTTCTATCAATAGTTTGCAGCAGGTTTTGTTAAATAACACATCATAACCACTATCACATAGTTGACTTACACTTATTAGATTATGATACAATCCATCAACAAGTAGAACATTTTTAATTTCGAGATTTGTTCCAACATTACCTATTCCAACGATTTTGCCCTTACCATTGTCTCCAAAGGTGACCGTTCCACTTTTCTTTTCTTCAAAAGTTTGAAATGCGTCCTTGTTCCCGGTCATGTGTTTGGAACAGCCACTGTCAACTACCCATTCCTGCATTAGAGTGTAGATTTTGGTACCCATGTGATGGTCCGATATGGTTAGAAACCTTTTAAGTGCTTATGTATATAAAAGTTCTGATACAGAAAACCAGTCGGTCGACAATTGTTCGACCGATATTTGTCTCGGTCGACAATTTGTCGATCGAGCAGTTTACTGTATCACAAGCAAAAAAACACAGAAAATTTCTCGGTTGACCAATTTTCGACCGAAATAGGTGCTGTAAATTTTTGATTTGTTAAAGACATCCAGTCGGTCGACAATACTTCGACCGACCCAGAGCTCGGTCGACAATACTTCGACCGACAGAATTTCTGTTTCAGCAATTGCAGAAAAATAATGACAATAAGCATAGCTCCTTTTGTTGAGATAAGACAATATAAATAGCAAAATTAAGCATTTGGTCATATCTCAACTACATTCCATTCTTCTAAGTTTGGGGTTTTGGGATCCAAACTAAATCGGACTCCTTAGTCTTGTAGGGGCATGAAAAACAATAATGTCCAAGACGTAAGCAGAAATGACAAGTAATAGAGTCAATTTCATTTCTCTTTTTAGTCATTGTGTTCTTGGGTACAAACATAGTTTGGGTCTTTTTGGGTTGGTTTTTCTTTGGAACATATCCCAAACCTTTTCTTCCATTGAAAACATTACCAACTTTCAATATGTTATCAAGAATATCTTTTCTTCTTAACTTATGAAGTTCTCTTTGTAACGTAGCAATGTCATTCATTTTCTTATGTATATCTTTTCTTGCTTGGTCTAAATCAGAAAACAGTGAATCCTTTTCTTTTACAATATTATCATAGTCCGAATGGTTGCACAAGATAGGTTGAGTTTGATAATCTTGTAGTTTAGCTAGCAAATCAGTCTTTTCTTTTGATAGAAGATCAACATTGGTTTCCAAATTGAGTAGCTTTCTAGTGCAATCATCTAAAGATGTTTTTAAAGATACATTTTCAAGATCAATGTTGTTCTTTTCATAAGAAAGTTCATCTAATTTAGCAATGAGCTCATTATTTGATTTTAGGGCTTTCTTTAGTTTCTTCTTGGCATCAACATACTTATCATGAGTTTCTTGTGAACTAGTAATTAACTCTTCTTTAGGAAGATCAATAAGGCTTACCTCTTGAGAGTCTTCATTGTCTTCTCTTGCCATTAGACATTCCACATTTTCATCTCCACTTTCACTTTCACTCGTTTCATCCCATGCCGCTTTATAAGCTTTTTCTTTCTTCTTATGTGAGCTTTTCTTTCCCTTCTTAGCTTTGGGACATTCATTTTTGAGATGTCCTTTCTTTCCACATTCGAAGCACCTGGGAGTGGAAGAAGAACTAGAAATTTTATTAGATTTAAACCTTCTGTATTTCTTACCGTTGACTATCAATGCTTCTTCTCCTTCTTCTTCACTGGATTCCTCACTCTCTTGTGTGAGAGCTTTTGATGCTTTGAGAGCCACGTCTTTCTTTGGCCCACGTTGATGCTCATGTTCTCTTCTCTCTTCCTCTTCTAGGTCTGCCTCATGAGCTTCTAAGTTTCCGATGAGTTGCTCCATTTTGAGGCGAGTGAGGTCGTTTGCTTCTGCAATAGCTGTCACCTTTGGTTTGTACTTTGGAGGAAGAGATCGAAGTATTTTTGGTACCTGATCTTCCTCAAGAACAGGTTTCCCTAAAGCACTCAAACCATTAACAATAGTAGAAAATTTTGAATACATTTCACTAATAGTTTCGTTTGGATCCATACGAAAATGTTCAAACTTGGTTTTAAGCAAACTAACTTTAGAATTTTTAACTTGAACAGTACCCTCATATGTTATAGATAATCTATGCCAAATGTCATATGCGGTATCACAGTTTGATACTCTATTAAATTCACCTACTGAAATGGAACAATATAAAATGCTTACTGCCTTTGCATTCATTTGGGCCATTTTTACCGTATTAGCATCCCATACTGCGAAATCGTCTTGTGGGAGTGTGTATGGTGTAGATACCATTCTCCAAAGATCCCAGTTGATTCCTTGGAAGTAGAATTGCATTCTTCTCTTCCTGTACTGATAGTTTGTCCCATCAAATGCCGGAGGTCTAGCAACGAGCGTTCCTTCAATGTTGAGGTTGTTGAGCACTCCATCACCCATTTCTTCAAGACCGTGTTAAGGTTCCTTGAAGCCCTGCTCTGATACCAATTGAAAACTACTAGAGGGGGGGGTGAATAGAGTTTTATAGAAAATTTAACAATTTTGAACTCAAACAACCACGATGAAGAAATTGGACAAGGAGACACAAGATTTAGAGTGGTTCCAACTATAGCAAATACTATAGCCGTCAGTCCACTACCCGGTTGCTTACCCAACCGGGATTTGAAAAGAAATTTATTTTATTACCTCTTCAAGGAATTTACATAAAATACAATCTCTTTTCCTAAACCCTTCAAGCAGCCTTCACCTAGAAGTAATCGCCAACCTTGAAGCAGCCTTCCCTTGAAGTAGATGCACCAACTCCCGTTGCACCAGCCTTCTGAAGTAGCTTCCCTTGCGATAGCCTTCTTGAAGTAGCTTGAAGTCCCCTTCTCCACCTGAGAAGTCAACCCTCTCCAATCCGCAGCCTCCAACCCTAGGAGTAGCAAGGAGAGTACAAAAGATAAACAGGAACAAGAAAGGAAAACGGAAATTACAACTTATCCTTTAAGCCCGAGGCTTGATATGCCTAGATCAAGCGTAAGATCTCCTAGCCAAGTATGTGAACTTGTAATTGCTGTGGATAGGAGAATCTAGCCTATAGGACACAAGATTGAGCTAAGGAGAAAGTAGACAAATGATCACAGTGCTCAAATTGCTTGCAAAAGATTGCTCAAGTATGCTCAAGTGTATTCTCAAGTGTAACAAGTGAATTCTAGTGTCCTATGGCTTGTCCTATTTATAGGAATGGCCTAAGTATGCTTAAGGACGTTCTAGACAACTTCTAGGGGTTTCTAAGTGCTTAACTAGCCGTTAGGTACAAAGTTGTTGCTTTAACAACGGCTAATTAATTTATTCTGCAGTTGCTGTCAGAGACCATCTCGGTCGACAATTGGTCGACCGAGACACCTACTCGGTCGAAGTTTTGTCGACCGACAGGCTCTCTGGATCAACGTTCATTTGCAACTGCCAACTACTTTGTCTGTTGTGTCTAACGGCTACTTTGGATCTTTCTCGGTCGAGAGGTTTGTCGACCGAGAGTCTCTCGGTCGAGGAGTTTGTCGACCGAGAATGATCCTGTTTCAAGGTTTCAATTTAAGCATTAATTATATGTGTGAGTGTGCAAAGGTGATCCTAATTAAATGGGATGACATGTCTAACTATGGTGTTTGGCTAGGGAAAATCTAACGCTTGATTTACATGCAAATCTAAGTACTTGTACATTATATATTTGTACAAGTTTTACAACATTGATTACATTGCATGAAACTATAACTTAGTAAGCTCTTGGATTTTTCCCTAGTTATTTTGTCATCCTGCACACTCAAATAGCTCGTTAGATGAATAAGAATGAAATGTTTGTCATCATCGAAACAAAGGGATTTTTAGATGTCCATTTAGCCAACACTAGTGCATTTGATGAAGCAAATCACACCTTACCAATCAATAAAGCAAATTACACCATAGCACCAAACAAGGCAAGGATGATAGTAGATGAACGAGATGATCGGGAAGTCTAATGCAGTAGCTCTACAACATATATAATAGCACCTTGTCTTTTTCTTGATCTTCTCTTGTTCATCTGTTTTCTTCCCTTATTCTCCCTTTCACATCGATCTCGTCTTTTTCTAGATCTTCTCTCGTCCATCTCTTCTCATCTTATTCTCCCCCTCACACTGAGTACAACAATCATAGAATATGAAGCAACATGGAGTAGTTGGGGTGGATAAGTATAGGTAAAGGTAGAGATGGTTGATAGCTAGGCAATTACGTGGAGGAGAGAAAATGATAACACAAATCAATGTGATAATTTGACCCTATTACATTAATCTGGGTAGAAAAATGAATGGATATTTTCTCGACTCGAAAAGGGGGTGAGGGGGTAGAGCCCCCACGGTAACACCTGCAGTAAGGAACCTTCATATTCTCATCTTCATTTAATTTCTTTCACAATGTTGTACCTCGTTGTCCAGAGGGTGTTGGGCCACAACCTAATAGTATTGGGTGACAGACAAGTAACAATCGACGTGTATATATAATACAAACAAACAGAGAGTGAATGTGCAGAAAATAGAAGATAAAATGTCCTAGTTTTAGCACAAGTAGTAGTAAGAACGACGTTGTCAAGTAGAAGATTATGAGAAAGCAACAGATGAAGTATCATCACAAGTGAAGCAGAAGGTACTTGTGCATCTGATGAAGCAGATAACACCATACCAACCAATAAAAACGTTACTCCATAACAACAGACAAGGCATGAATGACAGTAGATGATGGGGATAATCTGGAAGTCCAATGCAATAGCTCCACACCATATATAATAGCAAATCATCTTTTTCTTCATCTTCTCTCCTCCATCTCTTCTCTTTCCTTATTCTCCTCCTTACATTGAGTACATCAATCATAGACAATGCGGCAACATGGAGTAGTTGGGGTGGATAATTTTAGGTTAAAGTAGAGGTAGTAGATATTTAGGCAAATATGTGGAGGAGAGAAATTGATAACATGACTCAATGGAATACTCAATGTTGAAAAAGGCATGAGACGCATCGAGGCTTTTTGTCTCAACGAGGCAAGGCATAAGCCTCAAAATGTATTGAGGCATTCCTATATTTATATATATATTCTATATATTAATATATTTATATATATAAGAAAATATATATAGAATGCAAGTTACAAAATTTGACAACTACACAACAAGATCACATAACATTACCTGTTTATAATCTAAATTTGAACAAATGACAAATAAAAACTATAAAAGTTGTACCTAAATATTAGTATTGTAACCTTGGTTTGCTTTTTTTTTTCATTTCCATCAAAGGGGCTAGTGAAAAACCCATTGGGCTAGGCTCATATGCAGTCCAAATGGACCAACATGCCTCTATCTTAGGTGACAGACTGAGGCTAGCGCCTCAGTTGTGCCTGAACGCCTCTGCGCCTTTTTGCGCCTTGCAGACAATGAGGTGCTCACCTCTTGGATTATAGGTGAGGCTTACACCTCGGGTTACCCTTGAGTGCACCTCTACAAGACTTTTTTTTCCATGGCAATACATGACCCTATTACATGGCGCCCTTGAGTGCACCTCTACAAGACTTTTTTTTCCATGGCAATACATGACCCTATTACATGAATCTGGCTAGAAAAATGAATGGACCTTTTCTCAACCTGAAAAGGGGGTGAGGAGGCATAGCCCCCACAATATGGATTAAGCATATAAAACCAGATCTGATTTTGATTCCACATGCAAATATATGTTAGGTAGTAATAGGATTGAGAAGGGAACATTATGTAGTAAGGGTTGAAAGGAAGCAAAATGACAACTAGAAGAGGTAATAGTTTGTTGACAAAGGAAGATAATAGGGGGACACCATCTACTTAATCCTTCCGTCATATGATGAAGTTTGATTGTTAGAGTTGCCCCCTTGTGGTTGAGTGTTGGGTGATACATGAAATTGTGTAATAATGTGATAATAGCAGTTGTCACGACATGTTGATGAAATCGCAAGCTGCGTGAGACAACAATAAGTGAAGACAACATGTGACACACTGTATTGATGAAGTGACCTGACATGTCAGGGAATAGTAGATGAAGACAACATGTGACGTGGCAAGTTGAAGTAGTGCCACGCCATGTCAAAGGGTAGTAGTTAGGGCAAAGCAAATAACATGCTGTACGACTGGGTTGACACACTGCGTGACGAAGTTGACACGTGTCAAAGGGAAAAATTCCGCGACAAAAGAAGAAACGAATCACCATGCACACCATAGTTCAAAATTTCGACGAAATGGTCTGAGTTTTGCCAATTGTTTCCAGATGATGGCAATCAGGTATAGAAATGCATTGTTGAAACACACTGACATCGATTTTTTTTGCTTTTTAATGTACTATGTACTACCTGGAGTATTTTTTGTGCAATTTTATGCCTTTAAGTCTATATATTGTGCTTGCGAACTATAATGACTTGATTCATTGATTTCATCATTGAAAATTGATATCAAAACTCCCCATCGAGATCCCCATCGAAACAGTTTAAGGTCCTTGACTAAAAAATGAGGAGACCCCCCACATATCCAATATGAAATATTATTGCATATTTGAGTAGATCTACACTAGTAGATCATTCTGGTAAGATTTAATGAATTAATTCGGTAATTTTTCCATTGAAATGCTAGGAATGCATTTATTGAAATTTCTATCTAAATTTCAATGAATTTCTGTTTAAGTGGCCACCGAACGACATCGAGATCGAACATTTTCTTCCTTGATGCGTACACTGTCAAACAATGACTTGCCGTATGACATGAAGGGATAACTAGAAAACCTTGAAAGAACAAATAGATGGTGGATAACCCTTCAAAATATGCATTATGGCAAGGTAGGGATTGATTCCAATATTAGTAGAAGATAAGATCTCTTGCCATGATTTGGTTAAGAGAAAAGAAGCCACAATGGCATAAGAGGGTGATCACACCATTAGATCTTAATGCTGGCTGCAACATAGGTGGTGGCAACGACAAGAGTAGATGGCAGAGCCAATAGATCTTCTTGGCAACAACAACAGGCACGGGGAACACCAAAAAGCAACTTCATAGAGAACTTTGATTTTGAGACGAAGATGGCTCGAGGGAGACCCTCCTAAAAGTAGGGATGGCATCCCTACAAGAAGTAAATAACTACCAGGGCGGTGGCTGCTCGCAAGGGGGGTCCTCTTTCTCCTCTCTCTTTCATGTAAGGTTAGGATTAGATTACTGCTCCGATACCATGTCAGAAAATGAGATAATGGGAAAATCTTTGTATTATAGTTGTAGATGGGAAAAACCCTCTCCTATAATAGGAGAAAAGGCAAGTAGAAAACAGTAGAGAAACTCTAATGGACTAAGTCCAATACTAATGGGTCAAATAGATTTGAGCCCATGTACAAAGCACTTATATACTCTAATACACAGTTATCATTCAAGGCGGACACCTAATTACTTCATAGGTCCCTTAATTTCAGGCGCCTAGGGGTCATAGCTGAGGTGGGTGGACTAGGCGGGCTAGGCGGCTGGCTGGTCACCTAGGCGGTCAGGGCGCTCCTGCTCCAACTGTTGCAGACATGTAAGTTCCCATATTGTTGCTTCTTTTTCTTTTTTATTTTTGATCTTTCTCTTGCATTTCTATTCCTAAATCCTACTGCTGTTTTTTTCTTAACTTTTAGTAAATTATTCGTGCCACCATTTCCCATCCTACTGCTGTCTGCATGCACTTATTTCAGACTTATCCTGGTCTCATGTTCCCATAGTCACAATATACTCCCGACTTTTTGAATAAGTCGCGTTTAAAACGCAAATTTTTCCTTAGACGTATGAAACTCCTGAATAAATCCCAAATCCCAAATATTACCGTATTATTCCCGTATTTTTTGCGATTGAATCACGTTTAATGTTTTTTTCCCGTTTTGTACGTTCTTTTCCCGTATTATACTGATTACGACTCTTAACTTTATTTGAGTATATATATGTGTCTGTGTGTATGTACATGCATATATGTGTGTGTATGTAATATATGTATATGTATATGTAAGTAATAGTTATAGACATATGTATGCAATATATATGTACATATATATGTGCAAAACATATATATACATACATATGTATGCAATATATGTATATATCCTCCGATTTTTTCTTGACTTTTTCCCGAATAGTTGACCGTACTTTTACTGTACTTTGACCGTTTTTTACCCGATTTTCCCGTATAATTGCCGAATTTCGAACTTTTCAACTCAACGGATGGTATCCCGAATACCGAATTTGTGACTATGCATGTTCCCACATCTACTACTACTATTTGCATTTTTTTCTTTTTCTAACTTCATAAATCTCCTATCACGACTACTGTTGTTTGCATGTTTCTATTTATTCTTCCAGACCTCTTCTTCCTCCGCCTATAGTTCCTCACCCACCACCTCCTGCTGCTACTGTTAGTTGTGTTTTTCTTTCTCCTAATTATGTTCCCCCTAATCCTCCTATAGTTATCAAGTCAAATCTCCTCTCTTATTTCTTCTTTTCTTGACTTCTTCCTCATAAATCTTTCGATTCATTCTTCCAGACCTCTTCTTCGTCCCCCTACATTTCCTTCTCCCACAGCTCCTGCTACTACTATTAATTATGTTTTCCTGACTTCCTCCTTCATATCTCCTACCGTTGTCGTGGTTTGTTTTAGACTCCTTCCTACACAACTTCTAAACTAGTCTTCTTTCTCCTAAAATTCTTACTTGTTTCCCCCCAATGCCATTTTCTTTTTCTTTCTCTTAATTCTCTTCCCCCAATTTTTATCATGCTTATATATGCATTAATGAATAAATAATTACAGAATTGAATATAGTATCATATGTACAAATTTTTTAATATGCAACTGAAAAATAAACAAAAAATAAAAATGCCCAAAAAGGCCTAGGCACCCTCGCCTAGGTGGGCTAGGTGCCCCTTGGTTGAGATTCACCGTGTAGCCGCCTTGGCAATGTAGCTTTTCATAATATGTATACTAGGCTTGCTGGCTAGTTCCCCAATTGATTGGCCACCTAATTTATGAGATAATAATGATGCACAAGCATTTATTTGGTAAGCTACTCTTACCTACTATTACGTTGCTTCATATATTCCGTTGTAGTGGCCGGGCAAAGTCAGCGATGATGTTTGTCCTATTTGTCAATATCTAAAAAACTCACCCGGGAAAAAACACTTGCATTATTAATCTAATTGGCTATATAGATGCTCATGATGTTGGGTACTTTGGCAAAACCTACTTCAAGATCCTGCACCTTCTTGGCAGAGCTGGAGATCTAGTCACCTGGAGATAAAGAGGCCAACATGATGTATCTTGATTAAGTGCATGAAGGTAGAATATAGTGCTATGGCCTATTCCACTTGTGAGCTTTTGTGCGTAAAAATGGTTTTCCCGTGTTTGACGTCATATAGATTCTACCATTCCTTTGCCATGTGATAAACTTGCGCTACCTTTATTGCTAGTGACCCAAGTGAATTGATATTCGGTCGCGGGATGCAATGATGTTTGAGAAGATTTATACTCACGTGTTTAGGATAGAGGATGAGCCAATAGGTTTATTCACTGAGTCTTACTCATCATCATCATCTAAGCCTCAATCCCAACCATGTTGGGTGACTTGGGTCGGAAACATGGTTTCTTCTTTTCCAATCAGCTCTGTTTTGGGTCATATTCTGATCAAGATGTAAAGATTTAAAATCGGTCCAAGATGGGACACCCCAATCGTAAGATCTTTGGTTTGTTACCAAGAGATCTCAGGTTCAAGCCCGACGACGGCATGCATAGAATCACCAATTATTTTAAAAAAAGATTCAAAATCGCTTTATAAGCTCTTCCCAAGTTAATTTAGGTCTGCCTATGCTTCTTTTAATTTTGCTTGACTCAATAACCTTGATTCGAATAGGTACATTTGTCAGTTTGCGCTACACATGTCCATACCATCTTAGACAGCCCTTACACAACTTACCCTCAATGCTCACCATCCCCACTTTGTTCTTAATATAATCACTCCTCAAATGATTTTTTCTTGTCTTCCCATACATCCATCTCTGCATATGCATTTCGACCACATTCATTCTGTTGAGACCTTGTTTTTTCACTACCAACATTCATTTCCATATAGGATGGTTGGCCGTATAGTTGTTCTATAAAACTTGCTTTTTAAACTGAGAGAGATCTTTTGGTCACATACTACTCCGGTTGCATGCCTCCATTTCAACCATCCTATTGTGATCTTATGACAAGCATCGTCTTGAACATCACCCTCCCTTTCAATAATGGAACCCAAATAAAGAGACTTATACATCCATTCCATCCAATTTGATCCCATCTTTCACCATTTTAGATTAGCTAAAATTGCAATGCATATATTTGATTTTGCTTCTATTGTTCAATTCTGTCTATCTCGTACATCCTATGCACTTTTAGTCGGTCCCAAACCTAGGTAAAGGAGGGTTGGAGATAAGGTTGACAGCCAGCCATAAAGCTCCCACTCTTTTTATGACATGGATCCTAGTAAAACTGAATCTCACTAACCGTTATGGAATCTGACCATGCATCATGTTTTTGCTCCATCATGACGGGGGAGTATTGACCTAGTATCTATCATTTTATTCGTTCGGTCTCATCTATTTGTTTATTTTCTATTTACGCTAACAGTATTGAATTAATATTCTTGTTTCTGCAGTATACAACAATATAAGAACAATTGACAAGAAAGAATCTAATTCTATACCACTAGATCTGATATCAAAATTGTACTAGTAAGAATAAATGTCAACAAATTAGTGAAACATGGATGGGAAGTGCTGCAAATGCTGTACATGCACAACAATAACAGTAGAATCTACAGAAGCAGGCGATGTAGACCATACATTTGTCAGATACTCAATTAGTCTTATAACCGCTGCAGAACTATTGTTTTCGACAGAACAACCGGTGGATCATATAGTGAGGATGCTCCACCTGTGTGTGCTCTTTTGCTGTGACTTTGAAAAAGAGACTTTCAAGCTTGGGTATAACTATACACGCCAGTAACATATCTGTAAAATTTTAATGAGAAGTTTACATATACCCATTGTCTATCTCTATATATGCTAGTCAGCTTGGTTTGGTTTATAATAAGAAACACCGAAACTAAGAGAAAAATGGTTTGTAACCTGCCGAAGACCGAAGCCTCTAATCTTTTTTAAATCAAATTAAACAGGCCATCTAGCTTTTGTTGGTTGGTGATCATCTTTAGGTCTGACAAGGGTTCTCCAGTCATTAAAGAAAGCCTTAGTCTCAGTATTACTATCGGAACTACCTTATGATTGAAAGATCCTATACGTTTGATTTTTTTTTGATACTGTAAATGGGTTATTACAAGATGAACGTGGCTGAAATGCGTATGCTGAGATGGATGTGTAGGAAGACAAGAAAAGATCGCTTGAGAAATGACTATATCAGGAATAAAGTGGGGGTGGCGAGCATTGAGGACAAGTTGCGTGAGGGCCGACTCAGATGGTACGGACATGGGCAATGCAGACCTACTAGTGCGCCTATACGAAGCAATGCTATTGAGCCAAACACTATAAATAGAAGAAGAGGAAGGCCTAAATTAACATGGGATGAGCTTATAAAGAGAGATTTTGAATCTCTACATCTCAATTAGAATATGACCCATGATAGAGCTGAATGGAAACGAAGGATCCATGTAGCCGACCCAACATAGTTGGGATTGAGGCTTAGTTGATGATGATGATGATGACGACGACGACGACGACTGTAAATGGGTTATAACGTTTTTGAATGCACACCTACTTGTAAGTAGTAAGTTGCCACTTTAATGATCTTGAAACTAGTATTTATGTCTGTGCACATCACCTTATAGAGGTGGTGCTTAACGACTTTACCTTCAAATTTACATGATTTCCAAACAAAAGCTCTGTAAGTTTCATTATGCATATCCACGTAGGGACGGAGGCTATTCCAGGACGCTGTGTCGTAGATGCCTGCTTTATAAGAACGTTTTTTTTCTTCTTTCTGATCGGGATTGTTTTCTTTCCTGCGTGGGAGCTTTTTGAGAGCAACCGTAAGCTTTTGTTTAAATTAATGGCTGGAAACGCAACTAGCAGTACGTACCAAATTTCTTGGCCAAGCAACTAGCTCCATCTGCTATTTTTTTTGCCCAAGTAACTTGTTCATCTGCTAATTTTTTTGCCCAAGCAACTAGCACCATCTTTTGCTGAATGTCAGCAAACAAATAGTTTCGTACTGCTCTTTGTTCCCCTTTTCCACTTACATCTTTAGCTGTCCGTTGTAACATTGGCTAGCGTCTCTTTTTCGCAGATGATAGCTCAGCTGTTGCAAAAGATTGTTCAGATGAATGAAAGAAGTCCACAGCACGTTCCTACTGTTACGTTCTGATCCAGTGTCATTATTTAACAGTCACGTAGAGATCAAGATGTTCCACAATTCGATTACCACCTTTAGGGACGCCTTTCTCAATATATGCAGTTGTGGGACAAAATTATATTTGACATTCTGGTGTATAAATTTAAATACGTAGAAGCAGCTCATATTTGTACTCCGATACCGTTTACTTCGTCGATTGTGGAATCCCAGTAAAATTAAATATAGCAGTTTCATGTGTTGCATCTTGTATACTTCCCTAACTCCGCTTATGTTTTCACACATTTTATGCAAATATAGCTGGTCTCAAATCCGGATAAAGGAGGGTTGGTAAGTTGACAGCCAAACATAAAATTGTCACTCTCGATATGACAAGGATCCTTAAAAAAATTATTGGAGCATCCCTACTTAGATTAAAAAATTTATTGGAGCATTCATACTTAGCGACACGTTGTATCAACACCTGGATGCAGTGTGTTAAATATGCAAGAGGTTTCAACATTGCGGGATCCGGTTGTGTTGAAGGGAAACAAGGGTTTCCGTACCTTGGAAGGGTCTAGATAAAGAAACTAGACTTGCTGTATCATTGCCGGAATGCCTTAAAAGATATGCAAGGAAAATCTTTTTGAAGGACACAAGTAAAAAACCAAGTTCAACAAAAACAAATTAAGTGGGATCTTGGAATATTGACTCTTTAACAAGGAAGTTTTTGAAGATGGTGGATACCATGATTAGTAGAAAAGTTAATATTATTTGCTTGCAGGAAATCAAGTGGATAATGGAACGATGCAGAGAGATTGGAGAAAACATGGTACAAAAATTAGTATTTAGGTATTGATACATAGAATTGACGTTGGAATTATTGTTAGTAAGATGTTCTTGGGGAAAAGATTATTTTATACTATTAGCATTTATGCTCCCAAGTTGGTCTTAGTGAGGAGGCAAAGAAGGATTTTTGAGGCAACATGGTTAAACTGATGTAAAGAATACCGATAGAGGAGAACACATTATTAGGAGTGACTTAAATGCCATGTGGGGAGTAGCAATATTGGATATGAGAGAGTTGATGGAAGTTTTAGATATAACAGTAGAAATGGAGGAGAGAAGGTTTTAGATTTTCCAGTTGCTTATGATATGATCTTGGCAAATCCACATTTTAAGAATAGAGATCATCATATTGTTACTGTCAAGAGTGGGCGCAGCGGTGGCCAGATTGATTACTTCCTTACAAGATGACTGGATCAAAAAGTATGCATGGATCCTAAAGTAATCATTGGGGATGAACTCACCACTCACATCGTTGGTGGTTTTGGATGTGAACATGAAGATCATCAAATGTAAGCATAACAAAAGTCAGGATTGAAGGATCAAGTGGTGGAATCTTAAAGGAGAAAAGAAACTAACATTTTATGATAAACTTATCAAGGAGAGAACTTGGAACTAATATCAAAACACAATTTTTGAATAGCCCTAGGATTATGAGAGGCGACTGACAAACAGGCAGTCGCGACGGATGGGGTGGCTTTGGCCATGCCAGACCTCCAGATGAAGGGCAAGAAGAAGATCATATGATTGACTATATTGGCGAGAAAAAGAAGGAAGATCATATGGTTACCTTTCCGTCCAGTCGTGGTCTCCCCACTTCCACCCATCTGATCCCATCCCTAGGAAACTAGTACTGTGGATCAGGGTTTCAGATCTTTCGGTACACTTATACTTGAATAATCTTCTTGTAGAGATTGGTGATCTGGTAGGCCAAATAATAAGATCGACACTACTACAACACAAGGAAAATTAGATAGTTTACCTGGATAGCCACAAATATTGACACATGAAATCCCTCCTTCCTGCAACCTGCATCAATGGTGAAATCTTCAAGATCGAGTATGGCATCCTCCCGACACTGTGCGTACACTACGGGAGAATTGGCCATGAAGAATTGTAGTGCACCCATGTGGTTGCCACCCCACACCCTCTATGAACCCACTAGACCCTCAGCCGGAGATCCCCTTCCCCTTGGCAATGCATGCCAAGAAATAAGAGAAACAACCTCCCAAACAAATGAAGGAGAACCATGCGACAAAAAATCTTGAAAAAGATGATGAGACAGCTCAAGAGGAAGTTCCCTCGAACCCCAATGGAAACACCTTAGAGTCTCGGAAGTAGCCAACAGTTGAAAATAGAAGGAATCATAAGAAGGTCCCTGGTGAATAACTTGTCTAGATAGGTAAAGAAGGAGCCAAGAACAATGTGGGATGCTCGTCTAAACCTCCTCTGTCAACAAACACCTTTGTGATTCTCACAGGTAATGATACATCCATCAGAAGGGAACTTAATTAGGGAGAGGAGCCACCTTTCCAGGTTTCCTATGATATTGGCTCTACTACCACCAACATAGGCTGGACAGAGATAGCAGTGGTGGTGTGATCTTAAGGAATAGAAGGATCATCTATCAAAGGGTGTCCTATAGCCCATATAGAATGAGGAATAAGGGTAAGGCTCAAAAGGCGCCTGATAGTGCCAAGGTGAGAAAAGCCCCATGGCTGTTTAGCCAACCCGATTCAAAGCCTGAGGAGGTAGGTGTACAAGACATTGAAGAATATGACCCAAACCAAAGCCTATGGTTAGGTTGTAGAAGGTCATCTGATCCTCTGCTCTCTCCCCCTCAACATATGCCCAAGATGAATTACATATGTTGGAATGTACAAGGTGATTTCTTTGATGATAAATCCAATATATTCTTCACTTGAAAGCAACACATCAATTTAGTCTCATGACTATTGTCGAGCCTCACTGTAGTGGTAGCAGACCTGACCAGGTTATTAGCAAGTTGGGGTTCAACTATTCCCATCACGTTGAAGTTATTGGGTTCTCGGGGGGCATTTGGATCCTCTAGGATCTACAATGTTGTTCAGTATAGGTTATCTTAAACCACATGCAATTTATTCACTGCCACATCAACAATAAATCTTCAATCACTTTTGTATATGGGAGTCCAAGCTTGTCAGCTCAGAACTGGATTTGAAATGCCTCACTAAATTCACCAATGGTATCAACAACAACTGGGCTGTCGTTGGAGATTTTAACACTATGCTTTCTTTGTTTGAGGAGGGAAGCATGTTCTTTGATTATTGAGGGAGTGTTACCTTCAATGAAGTGCTTCTTTTATTGGCCTCATAGATATTTAGGTGGATGGACAATGGTTTACATTTCATAGGGGGAGCCTGTTCAAACGACTAAATCTCCTGCTAGCAAATGAGAAGTTGGAGTGCAACCAATCCACCACACTCTCAGTCCTTCCTCGCCTTTACTCTGAGCATGATGCACTTCTCATGTTCGAGCACTCTTCTACCAACTGACATGATCATCATGTCTTCAAAATGAGGTCTAGCTGGAGGTTGAAGATGAACTTTACCCAACAACTGACAAATCACTGGGATAGTAGGGAGCCATTCCAGGAGACATTGCATAAATTCAAACCAGAAATCATGTTGTGGGACCCACAGTCCATGAAGTTGCAATACCGACAAAAGATTGATATAACTTGATAGATAGACAGGTTGCATATATTGCTCCCATCTATGCACTCTACCAATGACGAATTGCGTTGCATTGATCTCCAAAGACAACTCCAACACATTTTGTTGCATGAGGAGGTTGATTGGAGACAAAAGCTCACATTGATTGGCTCCAACTCGGGGATGGAAATACAAAGTTTTTCCATTCTTATGTTTGTGCTCAGCGTCAACACCCCCATATATACAGACTGAAGGATTCAGAGGGGACCTGAATGTCTAAAGACGGTCCTCTATAACAACTTCTATGGAATCACTTTCAACCGTTCCCAACCGCATCCACACAGACTGACAAAGCCCCGAAGCATATACTGGACTATTTTTGGGGTTTAGTGATAATCAATGTCTCAAGCTCTACCTCATTCCCTCATCTAAGGAAATTAGGCACACCCTACTCAAGATGAGCCCCTCCAAGGCCCCTGGGCCGGATGGGGTACACAATGAATTTCATCAAGAAACCGGAGGACCGTGTCCAATTCTAGGGTGATCTCTATCTGCTAAACTTTTGTAATGACCACAATTGATTCTGATATGGCTAGCTCCTTCATGGTCCTCATTCCTAAGTCCGAAAATGTGGAAACCTGCAACAAATTTCACCCTATTTCTCTGATTGATCTTTGCTTCAAACTGATCTCTAAGGTTCTAATTGAAAGGATTAAGCCTTTTATAAATGAATGGATATTCCCAATGTAGTCTGGTTTCATTCCAGGTCAGAGGATTGTAGATAATATCTTATTGGTGCAGGAGGCCATCCACTCAATGCTCTTTCAGAAGGGGAAGAAGAAATGTATGGAAGTAAAGCTCGACCTGTCTAAGGCCTTTGACATGATGAGTTGGCCATTTATCTAGAATACACTCACCAAGGTGGGACTTCCATGCATCACTGTTGATCTCATTATGGATATCATATCAACTGGGACCTCCTCCATTTTATGGAATGGGGTTCCTCTCCCAACTATATATTCTAGGGGTTCCACAAGGTGACCTGATAAGCCCCTATGTATTTGTGCTTTCCATGGAATGGCTTAGTTAGGCGATTGAAGAATATGTATCTAGTGGGAACTAGAAATCAATGTTCTTGGCAAAAAGCGGGAGTCAACTGTCACACGTTTTGTTTGCTGATGATATCATTCTCCTTGTCGGAGCTTCCTGCATGCAAGCATGTTGCATGAGGAATCTACTCAGTGAATTCTCTTCTATTTCAGGTCAAATGATTTAAGCTGAGAAATCTCATTGTTTCTTCTCTGCCAACACCTCCAACGTAGAAAAGAGAAGAATCAGTAGACGACTGGGAATACCAGTCATGTAAAACCTAGGGTGTTACCTTGGGGTTCCTTTTATCCACCAAATATTTAATCGTAATACACATGTTGCAATCATAGAATTGATCAAGAATGTTGCATCACCTCTCCTGACTGAAAGGTCAATTTGCATAATACCATCATTTTGCGATAACATCAACAAGAATGTTAGAAGATTTATTTGGCATGGTCCTAGGGATCAGAATAAAACCTCTTCGGTCTCATGGAAGAAGGTCTTGTCTAGGGAAGATTTATTTTCTAGGGACCAGAATGACGCCCTGATGCCTAAGAATGCTTGGATATTTCTAAATTGTCCATCGAAGCTGTGGGTCCAAGTCATGCAGAGTAAATACTATAGAGGCAACATCATTAGAAATGGCAACTACTCATTATCGTGGTCTTTCATCAGAAAATCCCTTTTGATGGTAAAGGAGCATAGTAGGCGCATAATGACGATCGTCATGATACCAACACACGGTCTGACCCATGGTTCGATGATTCCGGTGTGATCTCCTCACACCCTAATACTAATATCCTTGAAGGTCTAGATGACCTCAAGCTAGCTTCATATGACAACTGATTTAGGTGATTGGGATTGAAGTTTCATTCATCAGTATTTCCCTAGGAGTACATGGAATCAAATCAGTTGTATACCACTGCCTTCACCACTCTCATGCCCGACTAATGAACATGGAATGGCGAGAGGAATGGCTCCTTCACATTTGGGTCTACGTACAAGTGGCTGTGGAGGTACAAGGAAATAACATGTGAAGGAGGTTGGGAAATCCTTTGGAAACTCAATATCCCTGAACGAATCAAGATCTTCCTATGGCTCATGACACACAAGGCTCTTCTTATAAAGAAGGAGAAAGTAAGAAGGCACATTGATTCATTTGCTATGTGTACACAATATAATTATGCCAATGAATCCATTATCCACAGCCTCCAGGACTACCCCATAGTAATGAAGTGTGGGATAAATGCACATTTTTTTCAATCTGACTCCAACTACTGGTGCTCTACCATCATCAATAGATCCATCGATGACCCACTACATGATGTCGCATGTTGGCTCCTATGGACAACTAGGAATGAACTGGTTCATAATATGAAGAAATGACATACTTGCGTCCTCACTAAATTTGTCACTTACATAAATCAAATGATCAAAGAACTACCTTTACATCACTTTGTGATAAGTGAAGGAGTTAATGAGTGCATCTCCTTTGACAATAAGAACTTTTTGGTCTTTGTGATGCCTCAACTATGGTTCCAATGCATGTGCATATGGAATCTACATCACCACCACATTTGGGGCCCTAGTACGAGGATGTAGGAAACCAGATCATGCGAAGAGTGCACTAGAGGCTGAGATGCAGGAAATCCTTTATGCACCTAAAGTCTATGCTTCTCTATAGCTTCCTAACTCATTGGTTCTTTCAGACTCTGATCAACACATTGACATGTACAATGTAGTGAATGGAGCCCCTACCAGATTCAAACCATACTTAAGATGCTTAAACTACGAGAATAATAACATGACTCACTCATCCATGGTCTTTATCCCTAGAAGTTTCACTGTAGTTACCAACAATATTTCTAAGCATGCTATGTATTATGCCATGGCGGTTGATTTTACTTTTAACCTCCCTGGATTTTTTCCTAAGGTAGGCATATATGGCTTGTCAAGTAATAATAAATAGAAAAGTATCTGTTGTGGAAAAAAGAGAACTTCGAACTTGCAGTCTGATATTAACTCTGTGACAAATTATGAGCTCCTGCATAACAAAAGTTGCCAAAGAGGTTTTGGGAGAATTCAAAGGGTGTGGGCCTCTACAAAAAGAGACTTGGTGGTGGAATGATTACAAAATTCTATTACACTAAAAAGCGAGATCTATGGGATCTTGCCCAGATCTAGAGATGATGCAACTTTTTAGAGATACAAACAAGTAAAGAAAGATGCTAAGAAGGCAGTTCAAGAGTCAAGTTTTTGTTGAGATATATAAGAAATTGGACTTTAGAGGAGAAAAATATATTTATAAAATAGCTCATAGAAGATAAAGGAAAGGAGGGACTTAAGTAAAGTTCATCAAGAATGAAGATGACAAAGTGTTGGTGAAGAATGATGATACAAAAAACCAATGGGGAAACTACTTCCATAAGCTTTTCAATGGAGATACTATGAATAATGTAAGAGACTCAAATGACATGAATGCAAGATATATCACTTACACATGACAAATTTCACTATATGAGGTCAAGAATGCTTTGAAAAAGATGAAAATGAAAAAAACATGTGGTCCAGACAATATTCCCTTTGATATATGGAAGAGTATGGGGGATGGAGGATCTATGTGGTTAACAATTTTTTTTTAACAAGATTATGAAGACAAAGAAGATGTCAGATGAATAAAGAAATAGTACTATAATCCCGATCTACAAGAACAAAGAAATGTTCAGAGCTACACATACCGCATAGGTATCAAGTTGATGAGTCACACTATGAAGCTTTGGGAGAAGATTATTGAGAAAATTCTTAGATTTATAACACAATTATCAGACAAATAATTTTATTTTATGTTGGGAAGATCAACAAAAGATGCTATTTTTCTAATACGGAGGCTTATGGAAAAGTACATAGAAAACAAAAGAGATCTTCATATGGTATTTATTGATCTGGAAAAGGCCTATGATCGAGTACCTAAGGAAGTATTATGAAGGGTTTTGCATAAAAAGGGTGTTCCTATCCAGTACATTGACCTGATTAAAGACATGTATGATGACTCAACTGCAAGTGTTAGGAATCCTAAAGGAGAGACACAAACTTTTCCTATCATCATTACGGTACATCAAGGGTCAAAACTGAACCAATGTCAATTTTGATCTTGTTATGGATGATTTGACAAATAGTGTTCAAGATAATATCCCTTAGTGCACGTTATTTGATGATGATAGTGTGTTTATTGATGAAAGAAAAAAAATTGGATGACGAAGTTGAACTTTGGAAGAATGCATTGTACTGTAATGGATTTATGATCAGTACAAGCAAAATTGAATATATGCATTGAAATTTTAGCCAATTTAGAATTGTGAATGGCAGGGTCAATTGGATGGAATGGATGTACCAATATGTGGTAAGTTTCATTACTTGGATTCTATTGTTGAAAGGGAGAGAAAGGTTCAAGATGATGTTTGTCACAGAATGACAACAGAATGATTGAAGTGGAGGTTCAATTGGAGTAGTATGTGACTAGAAGATTTATAGAACAACTATACATTCAACCATGCTATATGGGAGTGAATGTTGCAAAGTGAAGAAACAAAGTCTCAACAAGATGAATGTGGTCGAAATACACATGCTAATATCGATGTGTGGGAAGATAAGAAAATATAGTTTGAGGAATGACTATATGAGGAACAAAGTGGGAGTGGTGAGCATCAATGAAAAGTTATGTGAAGATTGTCTAAGATGACATGGACATATGCAACACAAGACAACAAATACACCTATATGAAGCAAGCTTATTGAGTCAAATACAATTAAAAGAAGCACAAACATACCTAAATTGACACTAGAAGAGATTTTAAAGAGATATTTTGTATCATTACATATTGATTGGAGCATGACCCATAACCTAATTGAGTGAAAAAAGATCCATGTAGCTGACCCCAATATTGAGATTGAGGCTTAGATGGTGATGATGATGATAATGATGGTGATGATGATAATCTTGTATACTTTCCTATATGTGGCTTGTTTTGCAGTGGAGTTGGGATGTTTTTTACAAGTAACATAATTGCTAAAATAATGATGCTTTTCACAAAGAATACCAGTATTATTGGTTTCACTCTAGAAATCATGGCCTATGGTATGATAAATATTCAAATTGTTGCAGCTGCAACATTTTTGTTCAGTATTTGGTATCTTTGTTACGAGTATTGGGGTGTCCCATCCCCCAACAAAGGATAAGAACTGGACAAACGCTATCCTGATGGCCTGTGACCCGATATTATAATAGGCCAATATCACTTATAAGGTAGGTTGCGTCAAGAACTTTGATTAGTATTATCATTTGATCTGGCCATAAGCTAAACTCAAACACAAAAACCTGTCCCACTACAAGTATTACAAGTTATATACATAATAAATGTTGATACAAATAATTCTTGCATAAATTTGTAATGTTTACTTAGACCACTACGCTAATTCATATCTAAAAGGAGCTTAAATACAAAATTATTCATGCACTTAGTGACATCAATATCAATAATGCAGTAAGGTTTTCCCATTTCATATTTCCATGTCTAGATAAATGTTCCTAGGGTATTCATGTTTGTTTTGGACCCCATAACCTATATTTTTATACATTGAAAGGGGAAGAAGATTAATAGAAACACCAAGATTCAAGAGTTCCCAAGGAAAAAATAAATCACTAGAAGTAATGATTATCAAACTCACATGGAGCACTAATAATGATTCTTTCAAAAAGTTACCTCGGTTAATACCCATGTCAATCTTACCACTTCATTATATTTAGACTTCACTTTCTAGAGAAGGTCTTTATGAAGTTTGAATAAGACGGAAATGAAAGTCAATATATTAGAAATTTGATGCATGTAGAGAGTTATCTTAAACTTTTTCATATTATTTTACATCAGGCATTAATTTGGCCTTCACAAAGGATTATGAAATGATGGATGGAAGATAAGACAAGACAAAAGTGTAGTTGAAAGAGCCAATATTGTTCTCATCTTAATTAGGTTGGCTATGGAAAAGATGAATATGCATTGATAGTATAAATCAAATATCATATTTGATAATTGACTCTAGCTATGCTAAATTTGTCATGTCTTTTGATGATATCAAATTGTGATTCCTGTTGGCATTCACAAAGGCCTTCAGAAAAACCACCATTGTGGTTCAAGCTATGCAATTTGGTTATCAAGCATGTTGTTTAGACAAAAATATCATGACTTAACAAACTTCAATCATGGAAAGGGACAATTCCTTTTTCTCACCATCTCATTTCACAAGGACCACCATAATTCCTCAAGAATGGATTCCAATATTTCTTTGGTAGGAGGGGAATCGTGTTCAAGCATCAAAATTTTGTTGGTTGATTGGCATAGAATAAATTATGACTCAAAAATATACTTGAAAATATATCTGGGAGATTTCTCCTATGTAGATTATATATTTGCAATTAGGATTAATTATTGTGTTTTGAACCACATTTCCTTGTCCCATCGTCATGCCTTGAAAAAAAATCCTATGTAGTTGGAGGAATTCCCATTTAACATTTTTTAGTAATCAAGTCCACCATACAATTTACAACCACTTATGTTCAACACCATTTTATTGACCTGGTGATCTCTGATAACACATTCCACTACCATCACTCCTAGGGTTGAGTTCTTCTAGGTAGTTGGACTAAATGATGCATTTTAGTGTACTTTAATTGGTTTGACCCACAATCTTATTACAATTCCATACATACTAACATTGTGTTGAGAGGACCCATGAAGGAGTTACTCCATCATAGATATCAATTAAACCTGTTAGTACAAAGTCATACTAGCATGGTTTCATGCTCATCAAAATTTGGAGGTAGGAAATATGCCCATGTTGTGCCTCTTATTACATCTTACTTTCTATGGCATCCTACCTAAAAACACGTGTTGCACATATCTTTGGTAGTGAAACTTGATCCATAGGTTTCTTTGCAAAACAACAAAAAATATGATCCGAGCCAGCACCACATTTTATTGGTAACTAAGGAAAAATAAGGCAAATCATTGTGAGTTTCTTGGTGTAAAGTTGACTTGGCATCTAGACATCAGACACATAAGGGAAAAAAGAACATTGCTAGAAATTGGATTTCATGACCTTGTTACAAGTGAGGAAGCATTAACACCCCCATCCCTCTCCTAAACCAATATTGAACCATTTCTAAGCATTTTTAAAATGGGGACAATTTCAGGTTGGTTAAAAGAAGAAAATATAGAAAAGCAACCAGAAAGGAGTTATTATTGTTGGCATGCCTTTGGGACTAGAGATGTTTTGGGAGAATGGTGGTGATGAGAGACCCGAACAACAAGGCAAAACAAGCTTGTTGCGGAGATGTAGAAGCGTGAGAGCAACCAAATATGTACGACAAAGATCAACAATGAACAAGCAAGCAACCACAAAGATGAGATTTATAGTGGTTTGTAAAATTCCCAATGTGAGAGCCTACATCCACCGACAGATAAGATATTATTGATAGTGAAATTACAAAGATGATGAATACAAAAGAGAGAAGAAGAATCCAATCCTCTTTTACACATGAAAGCCAACTATGGAAGAAGACAATTGCTTGAAGAGGACTTGTAGAGGTGTGAAACTCTAAGGAAAGCCCTAGGTCTGTCCTTATCTTTAAGTCTTTGAAAAATGATGCATCTTAATGTCTCTTCATTGCTCTTCATGTTTTGGATGAGTGGGGGGGTCTATTTATGAGAATATGACCCATATCCAAAATCTCAAAGTCATTAGTTGTTTTCCGACCACATTTACAATTTGAATGGATTGTATAAGGTCCACTACACAAACTGTATTTTCATTTATGCAACATTTACAGTCCAACACTGGACTATATACAGTCCAGTTGAACTGTAAATGCTAATAAAGTCCAGACAGACCATGTATGGCCTGAATTAATGACTATAAATACACCTGTAGGTGCCCGAAATGCATCAAGGAAGCTTTTCTAGAGAGTTTAAGACACTCTCTCAACAAACTCCACCTTGTCTTGAACTAAAAAATGATGGAAGTAGAAAAGCACTTGCAACCTTCTTCAATATCAGAAACTGATTAAGAATACCATCTCCTCTACATGCCCTACACGGGCAAATCTCAAGTAGAAAGAAGACCAAATAATTTTGATCAAATCTTACACTTAGATATTGGAAGAGTCTTCATCATCATGTTGGCTGGATTCTAAGACATGCCAATCTTCTTTATTTGAATCTTGCCTTCAGTTGTGACTTCTCTAATGAAGTGGTATTTCACATCAATGTGCTTTGTTCTCTCGTGGAAGATCTTTTCTAAGATGTATATAACTTTGGCTGTCACAATGAACAATAACTTGTTCTTGAACCATGCCCAACTGATTCATCAAACCCTTGATCCACAAAACCTCCTTCATGAATTTTGTTTCCGTCATGTACTCTGCTTTAGTAGTAGATAAAAGAATAGTACTTTGTAGAGTGGCTTTCCAGGTAACAACTATAGATCCCACTATGAACATGTAACCTGTGAGAGATCTCCTCTTATTGAGGTCACCCGCATAATCTGAGTCCCTTCAAATGTCCATGCTAAGAATCATCTTAGCTTCACCTAGGTCTTTCATATCAAATTCTACACCTAGAAGAAATTTCACCTTTACAATCTTAGATACGTGCCTAAAAGCGATCAACATGTCATCAACATATAGTAGTAGGTTAACAAAGGAATTGTCATCCATAACAGTAACAAATTGTGCAGCTAGATTCCTCTCTCTAGGGTTTCACTCTCCCCTCTCTCTAGGTTTCCCCAGCGGCTGCCCCTGGGGGGAGGGAGCGTCTTCCCAACGCCTTCCTCCCCCTGGCCCTCCAACAACTTATGGTGTCTCCGATTGTTAGAACGAAGCGAAGCTTTGGCGATGGGGTATCGTGCTGGGCACCATCGGGTGTGTTGATTGGAGTGGAGATGTGTAGCGCTGCGCATTCAGCGTCTGGGCCAGAGCGGCGATTCGTCTAAGGCAACTCCTAACGTTCAAGTGAGATGGTGGGAGAGTGCCGCTCCCAGCTAGATCTTCTCACGTTCGTGCTCCATCACACTGGTGCTGATAGGGTTATTCCCCATCCTCGCCATCACCTCCTTCTTCTCCTCCCGAGGGATACCTAGGCTAGCCTGGGTGGCGCAGGCTCGACTCTGTCCAAGGCCGTGGTGGAGTTTCGGATGCGGATGGTCATGGTCGCTGGGTGGCTCGGCGATGTCCAGTTTCATGGCGCCACCGTCTGCATCCGATGAAGCTCTGGTGTCCTAGGTGGAGTTGGCTCCTTGACGGGGGTCTCAGTTTGCTCTTGCACTATTTCTGTCACAGGGCCTCTCCATCAAAATCTTAGATTTCGTCCTCATGGGATGGCGGCGTCCTCCAGGATCGATGGGGTAATTCCCCAGACTGGCGGCGTCCTCCTCGCCCTACAGGCATCCGGTGAAGATCTTCCAGGTGGTCGGTTGAGTCCGCATGATGGTGTCCTCGAGCTGGCTTCCATTGGTCCTCTCCTACTGCTTGCTGGACGCCATTCACCTTCTTGACGTAATGCTCTTGTGCAAACAGGGGCGTCGAGCTCTTAAAGTGGATAGCCTTTGTTGCTACGAGGTAGAGCACTCTACGTGTTCGACCTTTTGCTCCTCGAAGCTTGTTCCTGATTAAAGCAAGGAGCTGCTGAGCGTCTTTGTAAGAAGATGGTTGCAATTCCTAACTGGATGGTATACTAGATCAGTTATAGATGATTCAGTATGCCAGGAGAGAAAGTAGCGAGTGGCAGTCCTATTTTCTCCTTCTTGGTTTTTTTGTGATCCCACTATCAACTTGCTTGTATTGGGATAGAAGATGGCTGCTTCAGTGGAAGCTAATAGTCAGTTTGCATTTTCATATAGGTGATCTTTGTGGGTGTTGTCTAGTGCTTCCTGTATGTTACTTCACCCCCCCTGATAGGTTTTAGTGTCCTGTTATCTGTCTTGTTCTCTTTCCGAACCTGTTGTTCAACTTGGAGTTCCACCTTGGTTGGATCCTCTTTTCCCCCTTCGTGGGGTTTAGTGATCTAGTTTGTTTCTTAGGGGGCACTAATTTGTACCCAATTTTTTTGGTTTTATAGTAACAAGTTTTTTGCGCGACAAAAAAAAATTGTCATCCATCCGTTTATAGTATACACAAGCATCATAGCTACTCATGGGAAGTCCATTGTCTATCATGAAATAATCAAATCTCCTGTACCATTGTTCAGGAGATTACTTCAGCCCATAGAGTGACCTCTTGAGAAAGCACACATGGTTCTCTTTGTCTTCAAAACCCTATGGCTATTGCATGTAGATCTTTTCTTCTAGTTCACCATGCAGAAAAATTGTCTTTACATCTAGCTACTGCAACTCTAGGTATTCAATGGCTACCAAAGAAGAAGCAGGCAAAGGGTGAGAAGACTTAATTATAATTAATGCCTTAAATTTGACTACAACCTTTAGTAAAAAGGCCTTATATATCACCTTCTTTCTTCTTATAGACCCACTTTCAACCCACTACTTAGGCTACCTTTAGGAGGTACCATCAACTTTTAAGTTTGATTCTTGTGAAGAGACTCCATGTAAGACCACTGACCTGGGTTTTGGTCTAACTCTATTTGTTTTGCTTGATTAAATTCTTAGAACCTTGCTCTAATCCTTTGAGATGTTCTTATAGCTTGTGGAGAGATTAAGTATCTAGTTTGAGTTTGTTTGGATGATGTGTGTTCTTTATGTGCTTATTTTGGGCTAATTACAATTTACCCATATGTGAGGGTTATCTTGCAATTTGCCACATCTAGAGTGTACCTTCTCTTTCTTGGCATCATGAGAGAGTATGAAGCTTTGGGGTGCTTTAGTTGAGCCTTAGATGAGTGGTGTCACCCTTAGAGGTGATTAGGGTTTGCTTGGTTTTGACATAGATATGCTTTGTTAGGTGCCTTGACCCTTGTCTCGACCTTGAGGGGGTGCCTTGTGAGTGTCTCGATCGAGAAACCTTCCTTGGGATGCTTTGTCTCCACCATGATGGGCTTGGGGTGTTTTGGGTCGAGACAATTGCTCTTTGCTGATGTGTTTCTACCTTGGTGTCTTGGTGACCTTTTGTCTCGATCAGGATGTATGTGTTGCTTTTGTTTCGACCTCCTTGAGGTGTTTCTATCGAAACCAACATGTTGGGGACCTAAGTGGTTGAGACCCAACATTGTTTGTATCATCATCTCATGCATGTAAGGTTTAAGTGGTTGTATGTTGGTTGGACAAGTATCCCTTTGGTGCCTTTAGGTGTTGACACCTCATCTCCACCTTACCTCCCTCCTCCTCAAGTATATAAATCGTCATCTCTCCATTCAAGTGAACCTTTCGACCTTCCTTCTTCCTCCCTCTATTTTCCTCATCCTTGGAGCTTGGTGGAGCAAGGAGGACTGATCCTTGGATCTTTGGTGACCGAGATCCCTTACATGTGGTGAGTTTTGGTCATCTTCAACCTTGGTAAGTGTATGCCTTTATTTGGTGATGTTTTCCTTGGATCTTCTACCCCATCTTATTCTCTTTTCTAGGCCATAGACCATGGACCATCCATGGTGGTCTTTTGGGAGAGAAAATCCTCATCACAAGGGTCATAGACCATGTTTTGACAAGGTGGTACCCAAGTGAGAGGAAGTTTACTCTCTTTTTCGTCCTTCTTCTTTTGGTTTGGCCTAGGGTTTCTTTTACCTCTTTTCTTGAGCTATCTTTGACCTTGCTATCTTATTCTTATTGGGGCGATCTTGTGGCCGAGAGTGGCACTTTTGATGGATCTCTGTCACTCTTGGTGATTGTGTTCTTGGAGCTAATGATCCTTGGAGTTGATCTTCCTTAAGGCGGGTTATATAACACTCTACCCTCTCTATCATTGCACTTTTCCTTACATGCATGTTGTTGTTTCTCTCTCGAAAATGTACCCCTAATATTCTAGTAGATGATACCTGCTCTAGAACTAGAATGATGGTAGTTATCATGCTTGGTTTTCTTGGAATCCAAAACCTTAATGTGAGGTACCCGATTTTGAAGATGGATGTGTCATGGTAATTTTCTTCCTATCTGTTGACCTTGGTTTTGGTCACATGCATGATCCTCATGTACCGTGATGTAAGACAAGACTAAGTTCTATTTTGGAGGTGTTAAACATGGTTTTATCTCTCTTGCATGAGGTTCTTTTATGGGGATTTCAGGACCCATGTTTTAGGGTTTTGGTGATCGATTTTGTGTGAAGTTTCTCTCCTTGAAGATGGTGGGTTTCCTTGCTGTTATCTTCTATTTTAGCCATGGAATACTACTGTTTTGATCTTGGCTAATCCCTATTTTGATGGTGGTCCTTTGCCTTGGTGGTAGAATGACCTTAGTGGTCGATACACCATGTTTTCTCCTTAGGTCGAGAAACTTTGGTGTAATGGTGTTTGGTCGAGATGCTGCTCCTGTTTTGGGTCGAGACAAGTGTTATAGTTTTGTTCGAGACATATGCTTTGGTGTGGTCATGACTCTGGCATTTGTTTCAGTCGAGACATGCCTTTGTTTTTGAGGTCAATACATGTTTTAATTTGGTTTGAGTGAATACACGTGCTTTGAGGGTGGTTGAAACCCTAATCTATGTGGTGGTCTAAACATGGTTTTGTGTGGTGGTCGAGACATGGCTTTATGTGGTGGTCGAGACATGGTTTTGTGTGGTGGTTGAGACATGGTTTTTTTGGTGGTCGAGACACCTAGTTGGTTGCGGTTGAGACACATGATGCTGTTACGGTCGAGACACCTTGCTTCATGGGTGGTTGAGACACATATGATGGTCGAGACACATACTTAACCATATAATAAATAGATGTATATGAGTAAGCAAGTAATGAACCATGCACAATGCTATTTGTATGATTGGTTGGTTCAACTCTAATAACGTTCCTTAACCCTAATATGTTCCAAGAAGTGGGAGATGGTGAACCTAAGGTTTGGTGATTGAATAAAGTTATAAAATTATAATTGAACAAATAAGGAACCCTAACCCTAATGTTGGGTCATGTGATGTGTTTGCTTCTCTCTCTTGAAGTGGTTATCACATTATGATGTTTTATCTCTCCTGTTAATAAATCCCTAACCTTGCAGGTGATGTAAACTTGGATATCATGGCTATATGAATGCTATGGTGAATTCTATACTATACATGATGGTGACTATGAAATTGTTAAGTCATAATGTGATGGTGTACATGCAAGGATTATGTGATTGGGTCCTATGACCTGGAAGAGGCTGTATGCCTATTGTGAGGTGTTATACTCCTATGATGTGATAAGGGATTGGTATCCCATGACAGTGTGAATATGATGATGGCCTTGTAGGGTAGTAGTATCATGTGGTGATGATGTGACTAGTTCACACCTTATATGTTTTATATCTTTAGGAGTTGCACTATTCCCTTATCTTTGTAGAGTTTGTTTTGGATTTGCACGTTGTAACTTGATTGATGCTAAAAGACACTTAATTGGCATAACTAATCAAGCAAAATCTTATCATGTAGTTGCCCTGTGCCATAGATCCATCTTTAGTGTTAGTACTTGTTGGATGGTGAAACATGTTCTCCCTTAGTTGAAGCTTGGAGTTGTATACTTTTGAGTATATGCATTTCACAAGATTGGCTGCGGTGATACTTGGTAGGGGAACTGTCAAGGGCATATCTCAATGATGTGATACAGAGTACATATACGATATATTTTGAGGATGTCTACAGTCATACCTCGGCAGGAGTGCGGCTGCAGTCGTAACTTAGTTTCACTAGCGTTGTGCCTATATACCAAGGCATGCTAGACTATTTTGCAGTGAGACATGATATGTCTCTATGGTGTTTTCTCTTGTGCTAACCAAGAGGTGTTGGGGAGGTCGTGGATTCCGGATCTTCCATTGACCTTGTATGACACCGATTTCAACTTAGCAGTGGTCGGTTGAATATGAGTGGTATACCTCATATCCTTAGGGAAATAATAAAAGACGTAATACAACTATGTAGTATAATTTTCTTAAGGGGCAAATGCTCTTCACTTTGGTTGATCCCCTTTGCTTTATCTTTATAATGATTTCTTGAATTATAAGGTGGTAAGAGAAACCAACTGTTATACATGTTCTTCATATTCCTTCTTAAAACATTAATTGTTCTATTGCTCAGTGATAACTACTTAGTTGCATAATCTGTTTTATATGTTAGATAAATATCACATAGTTGAATATGCTATACATTCTTAGTTATTTGTGCTTTAATAGACGTTAACTGAGAGTTATATCTCTCGCTAGGATGTTTGGTCTCACTCCGTGGGTTTTGACATCTTTTAGGTGGTTGTGCACGAAGAGATAGATATCGTGCAACTGAGGAAGAGCAGCAATAAGAGCAGTAGCTCATAAGGTTGTATGTGCTGCTAGTCTTTTGATGATAGAGTCCTAGATGTCTTTCCTGTACACTCAGGTCTTTAGGGGTGTTCTCAATGTATTTTGTAGATATGCCATCGATACATGGTTTTTGGCTTTTGACCCATGGTTGTACAGTTATGGCATGTGTATATGTATATATGAGGAACAAATATCTCATGTAACAGGTTGATGACAAGAATGATGATGCATAATGATGTAATCACCTTGTGATATGATATGTAATGCATGAGACATGCACATGGACTTATATGTGATAAGTTTTTGGCTTAAGGTTCTTTTGAGAAATTGGTTTTTATTTCTTGTGTTTTCTGGTAATCTACATGTTTAAGTTTTAATTCTGCACTTTGGTTTTGAATAATCTCCTTCTGGCGCATTGATGCATCACAATTTGGTTGGTATTAGAGCTTTAGGTTTGTCGAGTCAACATGGACCTAGGACTAGGGTTTGTGTTTGTTCTAGTGTCCTCCAGTATGTCTTATAGTGGCTTCTGCTTATGCAGAAGAAGAAGAGTAGAAAAGATATCTGGAGAACATGAAGAACAAACTGCAGAGAGCAGTGTTGTTGCACCTGGAGGTGGTGCAAGGGACCAGGACAGAGAAGATCGTGCACCTGTGGTACCCCATTTTGACAGGCCCATGATAGAGAGTCCTTTCTTTTGATCTCTTTTTGGGCAGTTCATGGCAACAATGACGCACATGGCAGACATGATGCCTACACCTCAACCAAGGACAGTTGTTCCTAGTGCTGAATCTTTGGGCTCTAGAAGGACATTTGAGAGACAGAGACGTGTTGAGACTATAGAGTATGCTAGTATGGCAGATCCAACAGATGCTGATCTTTGGTTGATAGAGTTGGAGAAGGCCTTTAAGGTCCTCAACATCCCCAAAGATAATAAAGTAAAGCATGCTGTGTACCCTTTGAAGGGGAGTGCTGGCCATTGGTTGGCCATTGATGAAGAGAAGAGGCCTGGTGTTGATATCAGTTGGGAGGAGTTATGACGTGAGTTTGTTAGTCAACACTTTCCTCAGACCTATCTGGATGAGAAGATATCCCACTTTGAGAGGATCAAGCAGGGATCCATGTCGATCAATGAGTATGAATCAAAGTTTATGGAATTGTTGAGGTTCTGTCCTCACATGGCAACGACATATCAACAAAGGAACTGACGCTTTGAGAAAGGGGATGAGTTAGGAGTTGTCTACCCCAATGGATGATTTGGAGAATTGTGAGCGGTTTGCCATGTTTGTGGAGTTAGTTTGGAGGAAAGAGAGGTTAGTGGTTGAGAAGCATGAGAAGGGTGCCCAGAAGAGGCCAACGCAGTACCAAGGATAGTCATATGAAGGCTTTAAGGACCCTAGGTTCTTAGCACCACCCTCTCAGTAGAGAGTAGCAAGCCAGACACATTAGTCACCAAGTAAGAACAAAGGCCGCAACCTTCCACCTGTAGGAGCCCACAACACATAGTTAGTGTTAGTGACGGGGCCGTCTAGGCCACAATACGAGACTAAGACTTTCCATAAGTGTGGACAAGTAGGTAATATGAGGTGGGCATATCCAGTGAAAGGTGATGAGGTGACCCAACAACCAAGGCATAGACAACAAGGTTCACAGAGACAATATTTTTGCAGTGGTGGAGATCGAGGACATGGACATGCATCACAAGCTAGTTCCTCTGGATAGGCCAGGCCATTGGGTAATGAGGATGACAACATGCGATAGATCGATTTTACACCTTGAGTCAGTCAGAATGAGAGGTCAAACCGTGAGTAGAGACAGGTCAGATGGAGTTATTTCATTCTGATATGTCTATATCTTGCTTTATATCTGTATAGGTTGACCCATGTGCTATGCACTTTTTAATCACCCAAGAGGTGATTGGTAGTGTTCTTGCCTATTAGTCGTAGACATGGGAGCTTGAGGAAGAGATGCTTAGGAAGTACCCATCTCTTTTCGCTTAAGATTTTGGGAGTGAAATCCTTGTTAGGGGTTTATGGCTTGTACGACCACTGACCTTGTTTTGGGCTAAATTGCAATTTACCCATATGTGAAGGTTATCTTGCAATTTGCCAAATCTATAGTGTACCTTCTCTTTCTTGGTTCATGAGATAGAGTGTGAAGCTTTGGAGTGCTTTAGTTTAGCCTTGATTGAGTGGTGTCACCCTTATAGGTGATTAAGGTTTCTAGGGTTTGCATGGTTTTGACCTGGATATGGTTTGTTGGGTGCCTTGACCCTTGCCTTGACCTTGAGGGGGTGCCTTGTGAGTATCTCGATCGAGACACCTTCCGTGTGATGTTTTGTCTTAAGCATGATGGTCTTTGGGTGTTTTGGGTCGAGACAGTTGCTCTTTGGTGATGTGTTTCGACCTTGGTGTCTTGGAGACCTTTTGTCTCGACCAGGATGTATGTGTTGCTTTTGTTTCAACCTCCTTGAGGTGTTGCGATTGAAACCAACATTTTGGGGACCTAAGTGGTCGAGACCCAAAATTGTTTGTGTCATCATCTCGTGCATGTAGGGTTTAAGTGGTTGCATGTTGGTTTCTTGAGTGGACAAGTGTCCCTTTGGCGCCTTTAGGTGTTGAAACCTCATCTCCACCTCACCTCCCTCCTCCTCAAGTATATAAACGCTCTTCTCTCCATGCAAGCGAATATTTCAGCCTTCCTTCTTCCTCCCTCTCTTTTTCTCATCATTGGAGCTTGGTGGCACAAGGAGGACTAATCCTTGGGGCTTTGGTGACTGAGATCCCTTGCATGTGGTGACTTTTGGTCATCTTCAACCTTGGTAAGTGTATGCCTTTCTTTGGTGACATTTTCCTTAGATCTTCTACCCCATCTTCTTCTCATTTCTCAGTCATAGATCATGGACACTCCATGGTGGTTGTTTGGGAGAGAAACTCCTCATCATAAGGTAATAGGCCATATTTTGACAAGGTGGTACCCAAGTGAGAGTAAGCTTCTTCTCTCTTTCTTCCTTCTTCTTTTGGTTTGGCCTAGGGTTTATTTTACCCTCTTTTCTTTAGCTATCTTTGAACTTGGTATCTTCTTCTTCTTGAGGTGATCTTGTGGCTAAGAGTGGAGCTTTTGGTGAAGCTCCATCACCCTTGGTGATTGTGTGCTTGGAGCTAGAGATCCTTGGAGTTGATCTTCCTTAAGGCGGGTTATATAACACTCTACCCTCTCTATTATTGCACTTTTCCTTAAGGCTAGTGGTGGTCTGTGGGGCCAATCGTCATTCCTAAAACTCTACTATAGCCTTGGGTAGTGGGCCCAAGTGTTCCATGAACCTTGCAAGATGTACAATTTGTGTGAATTTTTCACCGCCTTCATGAGGACCTGATCAGCTTTAAGAACATCAATAACTCTATTTTCACCAGAAAACTTGCAGTCCTTATCTTCAAGTTTGCCCAATGAGATGATATTCTTCTTCAACCCGACAACATGTCAGACATCCGCAAACATTCTGACTTCACAATCAAACATCTTGATCTTCACCATACCAACACCAATCATCTTGCAAGAGCGATTGTCACTCATAAGAATATCTCCACCTTAATGTAACTCATAGGTATGGAAACGATCCTTACTCTAAGTTATGTGGTATGTGCATGCCGAATCAAGAACCCGATCCTTCTTATAGTTGTAGAATGGTGATTAAGTAAGAACGTAGCCGTCGTATTTAGAACATCTATGAGCCACCTTTGCATGAGTTGCACCATCATTTGATCTCTCTTGCTTTTTCTTATTTTGCAACTTGTAACATTCATCTCGGGTATGACTTATTTTCTTGCAATAGTTTCACCTCTTTGATTGACATGACTTTGACTTGTTCTTCTTTTGCATTGAACTTTTAGGGTCTTTGTCATGTGGATGCTCCCTTCCTCTAGTAGACCAATGCTTCACCCACTACTTTTGAATAAGTAAGATCCTTCTCGAATTTCTCTTAAGACGTCAAGGCCATTTTGACTTTAGGGAGCGAGTCTTTGACTCAAGGAATATCATCATATCCTAGATATTCTTTTAATATGGTGGAAGGGTACAAAGAAACAAAGTTGCTCAATTCTTGTCCTTTATCTCACATCAATCTACCTGAGGTCTTCAATGAATTCATTGGACTCAACGAGAAGAGCCATCAAGGAACCACCTTCTTCCATGCGAAGCATGAAAATGTGCTTCTTAATTGCAAGCTCATTGGTGACAAACTTCTTCATGTTGAGTTTTTCAAGTTCATCCCAAACGTCTTTGGAGGTCTTTTGATGGACGACCTCACAAAGGAATTCATCCTCTAAATAGAGAAATATAGTTATACAAGCCTTTTTGTCAATCTCCTCCCATCGGTCATCCGTCATGGATTTCGATTTCTTCTCCTTTCTAAGAAGAGTTTTGTTGACTTCTTCTTGCATGAGGCAAGATTCACACGTGACTTGCCAAATAGAGAAGCTCTTCAAGTGATAAAACTTCTTGATGTTTTACTTCAACATCATTATAGAGATTTGGTGGTAGAACTTGCTCTGATACCACTTGTTGGGATAATGGTGGTGATGAGAGACCCGATGAACAAGGGCCAACAAGATTGTTGCAGAAATGCTAAAGAGTGAGATCGAGCAATCCAAACCAAATAGATACAACGAAGATCAACAATAAACAAGAAAGCAACCACAAAGATGAGATTTATAGTGGTTCAACCAATTCCCAATACAGGAGCCTACATCCACTGACATAGATGATATAATTGATAGACAAATTACATAGATGATGAATACAGAAGAGAAAAGAAGAATCCAATCTCCTTTTACACCCAAAATCCTACCGTGGAAGAATATGGTTGCTTGGAGAGGAGCTCTGGAGGCGTGAAACCCTAAGGAAAGTCCTAGGTCCGTCCGTGGCTTTAGATCTTCAAAAAATAATGTCTCTTGATGTCTGTTTGTTTCTCTTCATATTTCCTATGAGTTGGGGGGTCTATTTATAAGAAAAGGATCCATACTCAAAGTCCTAAAGTCATTAGGTTGTTTTTCAGTTGCATTTACGACCTGACTAGACTGTATACAGTCCATAACATGAACTGTATTTTCATTTTAGAAACATTTACAATCCAACATTGGACTGTAAATGTAAATACAGTCTACGAAGACCATATATGGTCTGAAGTAATGACTGTAAATACATTTGTAGGTGCCCAAAGCACATCCCAAACAAGTTAAGGCTTGGTGTAGATGTCCGGTTCATCGAAGCTTTTCTAGAGAGTATAAGACACACTCTCAACAAGATGTCTGCACCTTTCCCATCAGAGCTCTAAAATTCCTAAATTTTAGGTGTATTGGGGTCCTAATTACCTCATGACCTCCCACCATGGAGATCCCTCATGGATAGCTATGAACGAGATGTAGGAAGATTAGAGGATGATGAGAAGATATAGATCAATAGCAAGATATGATCTTTCTATGAGTAGATAAACTGAGATATGCAAATACATTACATAAAATGGTTGAGCACATATGAACAATTAAGATCAGCTAAAGAAGTTAAAAGAGTTAAAAGCAACAGCTAGAAGCACGACCTTGTGCAACCTTACACTGTTCAAAAGCAGATGGTGTGAGAGGAATGATCCACTAAGAACAAATAATGTAGAAAGTAAGGGGGATATAGTCGGTCTCTAGATTCAAGAGAGTCAAAAGGGGCCCATAATACAGTGCATATGGGGAGGCATTTATAGGTGGATTTTAAGGTTCAAACTATAAATAGAAGAGTTCAGAAGAGCGGCTCATCGTGATGATGCACCACACAAGTGTGGTTCATGGATTAATATGACCATCACGTGTCACCGAAATATTTCTCCATTCCATTGGGTGGCCCAAGTAGGATAAAGCTTGTCTCTTAATTGTCTAGATATATCAGGAACATTTCAGGGAAAATTGTGAAAAATGTGGATTTCAAATGAATGTCAAGAAAATAATGAAGGAAGGAGAATTCAACATTATCCTTCATCATTGTCAAAAAAAATATACATTTTTGTGGGAAAAAAGGAAATTGAATACTCATGTGTAGAAAAAGGAATATTTTATTCATGATTTTTCAACTTAAAAATTTAAGAGAAAGGTTTATAAAAAAAAAGAATTAGAGGGAACATTTCACTTGATTCAGGGAAAGAATATTTTCTATCTAGGAAATCCTAAACAGAGTAAACATGAGTGAAAATGAATGAATTCAATAGGCAACAAATGTTTGAAAATATGGAAAAAGGAGGAAAAGGATAAAATGTGTAAATTGTGGAAATGAACTTTATTAGCCCAAAATTAACATTAAGCATGAATTTCTACCAAGTGAGAAAAACCGGGGTGTCAAAATTTTCCCCTCTCAAGGCAAAGTTTAAGATAAGATTGAGAACTGTAGGCTTTAGCCAAGACTAACCCCTATTTTTGGTCATAAAAGACCAAAAAAGTGAGACTCATCAAGGATGTTTTAATACACCTAATGGAGGGTGGAAAGTCGTGTGACGTTTTATTTTCTAAGGATTATTTAATGAAACATTCATTCATAACATAAAAAAGATTGGACATAAATGATTTCTTCAGAGTAAGGGTAGCCTTCATAAGAGACATTTACCTATATATAAATAATTAGTCGATCCCCTAGAAAATTGATGAGCCATTTTAGGTTTATCAGACATAAAAATGACTCTCATTATTTCTCCCATTCTTACATCGATACATGTCTGATCCTCTCACTAACTTATTTCACAGTGAGAAAAGGTGGGTGTGAAAAGGTGGATAGGATAGAGGTTTGTTAGAGATATTTAATTTCAAGAGTATGTTATCATTAAAAATCATGGCAATTCTTGAAAAATATTTGAAAATAATCATCGTCTCTCTTCTTTTTCTATGCATTTTAGTTTTTTCTTTTTCCTTCGCTTTTTTCTTTTGAGGAGTGGACCAATTTGGTGTTAGTACTACGACCCAATAAGGGTATAATATGGTGTGTTTTCTTATCATAGATAGAACTTTGATCACTCAAGATTGAAGATTGGACCGTCAGAAAGGTCTCCAATTATAAGATGATTGTTATGGCATGTGATTTGTGTTGGTCAATTGTATGCTCCCTAGAACATGTGTGATCTTGGTAGGACAAGTTAATAACAAGTCTCAAAACAAGTTGATATCAGGAATTAGGTGATATTTTAGTGATAAGGTGGTCTCTAGGATGTGTTCCTACATTAGCTTATCATCCCTTCCCCTATATTATCGATGAGCGATTATCCTCAACTTCCTAGTTTTCACCGAATTTGAACACATGCGATTACTAAAAGTTCATACTGGATGTAGGGATAAATACATGTGGAAATTGAGATTTCAAAATTTTAGTCATCACTAGGATTTGGGAAATTAAGACCATGGTTGGGTCCATTTTAGATGATCACCCAAAGAAGTTGACACATACTGAAGAAAAGAGGTGTCTGTTCAAAATATGACTTGCGATCTAGTGTGGAAATTTCAACATGGGCTGGTCTAGTTCTAGGTATTAGACTAGGACCAAAAAGGATCAGAAGATTTCCACACTAGATCACATGCCCTATCTTGCCTTTCATCTCGGTCCTTAGTGTTGAAATACATATTTTGGTCTTCCTAATATTCTTAGAAGTCTAGAGGTTGAAAATGATCAACTTCTTTTTTTGCTTTGTGACTCAGCTTTTTGTTGTTGCTATTTTGGTGTTTTTACGGTCATCTGGTGTCATATTCAACTAATTCCAGTTGCTACATGAAACTGATATTGTCACAGATGTGAATTTGTATATGGCAGCTTGCAACTGGTATGATGAGGTTAAAATTATTGAGGAGGACCCGATAGTAGATGAGAAGGATCCTGAGAATGATGTCTGGATTGATGCGTATCAACAATACGTTGTGCAACTTTTGTTTCCAAGTTTATATGTGAACAAGAAAATTCTGATCCATATTTTCTCTAGAAAGTGTCATGCCAGTGCAAGCTATATTGTGGGAGAGATTCTCCCAGCTAAAATATTTTTGGTTCATCCAAGCATGTTGTGGATAAACATGCATCATCAAGGTTGTTGAGTGGGAGATAAGGTATACGTTGGAAACTTTACTCCTTGTTATTCCCCTTTTGTTTGCCTATCTTGAATGCGATTTTATCAGTGATGTTGGTTTTCTACTTCATCTTTCACTCCAAATTTTAGGGTCTTAGACTATCAAATGTATAATTGAGGTCCCATTGGAATGAGATGACGATGTTGTATACTGGGTTGGTTCCTGGGGAGTTAGAGTTACTTGAGGGTCTAGATTTAGAAGTATTTTTCATTATGGGAAATTGATAGGAGTCATCTTATATCCTTGGTTGATCACTTTCTCTCAAAGTTTCATTTTTCCTTTGGTGAGTTGGTCATAACTCCCAGTGAGTTTGCTGGGATTACACGATTAGCCTTCGGCTAGAATCTAATTCATAATTTTCCATATAGATAGGAGTTGGGGAGGTTTTACCTTGCTGGGATCTAGGAGTGAACCCTTATGACATTGAGAGGGATTCCAGATATGAAGTCAAATTCACCTTGTTGCATGAAACCTTCTTTCATAAGAGGGAGAGACATGGTGTAATTGATCCTTTGTTTGCCTAAGGGCAGTGTGTTTCTTTTGGTGTTGATCATTGGTTGCCTGATGGGTAACAGTATTGGGAATCAAGGAGAGATTTGGCTAGCTCTCCTATCTTCTTTACTTGGACATAATTCCTTCTTTTTAGTGGGGTGGAAGTGTATATACTCACCTGTTGACGTGCTTGAGGAGGTCACTTGTGAGTGACTTCTCCACAAAGGAAACTATTTAGGATACTAAGAGTTGTAGTAGCTCTGTGTGCCTGATTACAATAGGTTTTTACATGTTATTTCCTTTTTGGCTTGAAATGTTTGAAGTGACTGATTTCACTATCTTCATTCTACAACTTTGGGTCTATGCACAATTCTGGCTCAATAAAGTTGTTACTATGAGTGGTCGTAAAGGTTATCTACATGCTTCCCTCCTTACCTGTTTCCACTAGGTCGAGTGCAGTAGAAGAGTGCCGTATAATCTATAGAAAGACAAGCTTGAGATGAAGAATTTTTTAGAGGTATGTGTAGTACTTTAATACCGGATGATGTTGTATGTATGTACTTTAGCTAACTTTAGATTTGGATGTTATTTCACAGCTCCATTCATGATCTTCTCTAAGTTTCATCTTGGCTAAGAGACTATAGTGTGCACGGATGACTTTACCACCTTGTTTCTAGATGCTTGCCAGACCAATTTTGAGTCACCCTCAAGGAGTGTCTTGTACTTGGGCAAACGTGATGCTTGTTAGTGGACTAGTGGTTGCACATTTCCTTTGACCCTCTTCATAGCTTGGTTCCCTCTGGTCTTGGGATCCGTCAGGCACACATGAGCTTATGTATGGTCTGATGACGTACACTGAGTACCTCAGGTGGTACTATGCACATGGTCATAAGAAGTTTTCTTTAGGAGGCATATGATCGTCTTTGACGTGCTCCACTAGTGAGTGTTCACATTCTAATTTGTCTTATTTGATTACAATATTTTGACATGTGCATTCGACATGTGGTTGATTACTTCTCTGTTGAGTAGCATGATGATTATGGATACGATCTTCATATTTCACCTCCTCTTGAGACATATTCCTCTTCTAACAATTTTCCTTCTCCTCTAATGTATCTTTAAGGCTTTGATGAATTCCCATAGGTGAGTCAAACTAGGGTTTTGGCGTCTGAGATTTATATCACTTTCCATACATCTTTGTATGGACTTTTTCTTTCTAAGATTGTGATGCATGTACGAGTTTCAAGGACATACTCTTTGGCTCTAACATTCCATCAAGGTATCAACATGATCAATTCTTCAAGGGGGAGACATGCATGGATGATTTCCCCATGGAGGATTCAGTTGAGACTGTAGATCCCTCATCAACGAGTGTGGAAGAAGGATCCTCTTATCTAGGGATGTGTCTTTGCTTGTGTAGTCCAGAAACACTTCTTCTGGTCACATGTGATTTACTAGTACTATTTGTATAGAGGGTATCAAATAACATCATACTTCAGGGTCTTCTTCTTCTTCTGATTATCAGACTTTAACCAAGTGTGTGTTAGGGTGGATGCATTAGAAGCTGAATTAGTACAAGTATTTCAAAACTTTGTGCTAATTATCTTCATGTTATATTTCATTTTTGTGGGGGACGAGTCTGTATAGAGTATTGTTGTTAATGGGGTGATGGATTGTGCTATTCTTCCACAAAAAGGACAAAGAGTCATTTTATACTTAAAAATGAGTCTTCCCTACTAAAGCCCATAAATAAAACATCTTGGCTTTGTTTATCCCGTACATCTTGGATTTTGAGATTTTGAGTAATGGGATACTAAGTGACATGTGATATTTTTCTTATGAGACATCCTCCCTTGAATCTATCCCTTGTGCATTGTTGGATTATAGATCTTTCGAAGATAGAGGGAGTTGAGATGGAGAGATTTAGCATGACTCGTCATCTGCATCAAATTGCTTATGTATCCATCATGAGAGAATTGATGTTGGCGATTATCCCTTTTTGTGACCCTCTCAACCACTCCTTTCATTTTGGGGATGTAAATTTGATTCCTACTCAAAGAGACATGAAAAAAAAACACTGGACTTGTCCTACATGAGCACTAGCATATAGTACCAGGGAATTTGAGTTTGAATGATGTGCTGGCCTATCTTTTGAGTGTGGAGAAATCTCAAGCTGACAATGGTTGGCCAAGGATAGCCACTTCATTTATATGGCCTCCCTATGGGAATTGTTTAAGAGAAAAGCTTGACCCCATTTGGGATCTCTAGATATACCTCATTTATGAGCTTAAAATTTAATCATCCTGAATGATCTATTCTTCAAAGAGACTATTGTCCAAGTGAATATAGTGTCGTGCCTACAAATTGGCGGGAAGAAACTATTGTTCCTCTAATTTTTGCTGAGATGTATGAGTTCTTAGATGAAGTACAATATACTAGAAAGATGAGGGGAACCTTCAAGGCCTTGTAGATTTATCTGGGGATGGACATCAAGTCGACTAGATTTCTAGAATCTTCCAACCCTCACTACATCATTGCAAAGGAATACTTGGAAAAGCATATTCTAGTTGGTGAGCCTTTCCAACTACGTGGTGACTTGGCAAGTGGCTTGTTAGTTTGATGTTAGCAGACGTCTGTTGGGGATGGATTAAGTTCCATATTGATAACTTAGACTCTGAGATTGCAATGCCTGGTTTCCAGTGGTTGATCATCTTGTTGGGGTTGGAATTATGTGTTGCATACTATACAATGTGGTTGTCTAGATAGTTAAATTATTGCCAATAGGTATATCATATTGAAATGTCAAAGAGGTAGTGGCTAAGATTCAGTTAAATTGGAAGAAGATGACTCACAACTTGTTCCATGTTGGTAGAGACTGCTCTCCATAGTACTTGGAATGGCATGCATCAATATTTTCATTAGTAGTAATTGGTGATCCTTCATGCTGAATGACATGATGATTACATTTCCTATAGATTTTGTATATTTTTATCTTTATTTCTTCTTCATGTGTTGAAATGAGATGCCGTGCTTTTGGAAATTATTATTTTTGAGATAAAAATATTTATCATGTTATGCGAAACCGGCTTGGGGTACTCCCTCCATTATGTTTTAATCACACATTTAACTTGGTTCCTTGATGATTTTGAGGTGCTATCACTATGAGCCCCATCGAAAAAATAGGCAACTGAGATCAATCCAGACCTCCTGCCTATGCATTATTTTCTTGAAAGATCGTTATAAGCTTGGGTACTTTTGGATGAAAATAACATTTGCCAGGGTCACCCTCCTTGATCACCTTTTGGAAGGTGATTCCTCCTTTTGAATGTTTGCATCCTATTCTTCTATGAGAGGGACCTTCATTCTAGGGGAGGAGATGAATTAGGGCTTTGCTAGATTTGGATGTCATTTTAAGTGCTAAATTCATGCCATAGAATGAGTGTATAAGAAATAATTCCCTACCCAGTTGGGATAAGGCACTAGATGTTTGAGATTCCCCTTTGGGCTTTACTCACAACATGCTTTAGCATAGAGATCCATAACAATCATGTGGCTCCATAGTTAAAGGGATACCTTTTGATTTGTTGAGAGATGTCCACTTATTATGGATATATACAATAGACATTTTGAATAGACATTGATGCTCCGGGCCTTATTGAGATCGAGTGGTTCTGTGAGTAGAGGATAGGGATTGACTAGTAAAGGTTGCCCACCTCATAGCTCCCAGGTAGTCCATTCTGAAGTTCATCTCACCTCCTTTTGAGAGATGGAGATGGCCACAAGGAGTTTTAGTTTCTAGTTCATCCCTCCAGCCATTCCCCTTCCAAGTTGACCCCAAAAAATGTTATCATTAGAGCTATGTGGATTCCCCTGGTACATAGGTGACAATAATCATTGATCACAAGGATGTATCTAATTTTCCTGCAGACATTCATAGTTTTCCACCCTCACATATTTGCTAGGGATCATTGGGCATTGCCTTGCCTTTTCCACAATCTAGAACCCTTTGAGGCATTTTATTAAGATTGGCATATTTTAAGGAGTTGATTCAGGTTGGAGAACCATTGAAGACTTAGGATAACATCCATGATCCTTTATTCCTAGGGCTTGTGGTTCTACTTTGACCTTTCTGCTTCAGGGTGCTGATGAATGCATATTCATCATTTATTTGTGCATCACTTAGGATAATTAATCAAAACTTTTTTGGGTAATTTTATTTTAATTCAGAAATCAATTGCACTTTCATCCTATCAATATTAATTTTATGAATTCTTATGAGATTTCTCTCAATTTTTTGGAATTATTGAAGATAAGAAGAGATGAAGGGAGGATGCTTTTCAGTTTTCTCGCAGTGCTGATTTAAATATATATCATGCACTAAAATTAGCATAACTCTCACATCCCAAGGCATAATTTAATGTTCAAATATGATTTAGAAAGGAAATTTAATGTCCTACTGGAAAATCATATTTTTGGGTGTACTTTAAATTCTCTATACAGTGGGAATTCACTCAAAATTTCTGCTATGAGAATCTGTATTAAAGAGAGTTACATGGTCAACATAGTTAAAGACAATCAAGCGTCTATTGACTAGATCTAGAAAATTTAAACTGCCGCCCCCCCTTTTTCCCCCCTCTTTTGAGGAAATCCTACCCCATCCTTCTCCTATAAAGGGGGGGGGGTTCTCCATCTATCCATCATCTTTTATACGAAGAATTTTCGAGCAACTGTTCTCTTGTGTTCTTATATCTTGTTCATCAATAAAGATTATTTGTTTCGTAAGTTAAGTGTTCTTTTAATTTGTTTGTTCCTTGCTTCAATTGTTATTAGATCTAGACCTTATCCTATATCTTCTTCTTCTATAGATCGGAGCAAGGATTTAAGAGTCAGCCATTTAATAGTCTCTAGCCTAAGGAATTGATCCTTTGATAAGTCTAGACTATGGCTAGAATGCTTTCTTCCTCCATCTCCCTTTACTCTACAAGCATAAGCGAGTAGTTTTTCTATTGAGTCAAGGGAACTAGCCCCTTATCCATGATTTTAATCATATTAAATCTTGAGAACAACTTCTAGTAGATGGATTTTGATTTTAAGTATTGATGTTCTATTAAATTGATTACTCGATTAGATCATTTGTTAATCCAGGTGAAAATTACCATTGAAATCTAGATTTAGAACAATAAAACAAATCACATAGAGGTTTTGAAACAACCACAGATTTATCTCTTTTTGGATGATTGCACCAAGAAACATGAGCACCAGGACCAATGGGCCCATGTGGAGTTCATCTTTTATGGATTTTAGTTAATTCACATGCCTTCATCCGTTTTATCATTTGAAAGATCTAGTTTGATTCTCTCCTAGGATAAGGTGGTGAAAACCTCTACAAGCCTCGATATTCCCTCATCTGAATTCAATCATCATTTTATCTACTCTTTTTATTCTTGTCTTTCCATTCATAATATTTTTTTATTGTGCTAACAATCTTTCCTTTTCCTTGTGATAGAGTAATTTTACTTCTTGTTAGTGTAACTTTACTTCTTGCATGTCATTTCTTTATTAGCATAAATCAACCCCCAAATCTAATTTTACTTTCTGTTCCAAAAATAAAAATACCAAAAAGAAATACAAAGTTCAACAAAACTAATTGGGATTAGAGTCTACTATATTAAGAACGTTATCCTTTGGGATCGACCCTTCTATACTAGCCTTAATTGGACAGTAAAAAGGTTAAAATCTAGGATTAATATCTTAGTGATTGTAGCGCACTTCGATGCATTATCAATTTGGCATCGTTGCCGGGGACAACAGATTGTTTTTTCGAACCCCAAAATTTTTTGAAATTCTTTTTTCATTTTTATTCCTTTTGAGTAAGATTTGAAAAGTGCTAATCCTCCTTCTGCTGAGTTTTCATTCTAGCAGTCCATTTTTTCTGCATACGATTAACTGCTTATTTGTGCATGCAACGCTCGAACGCCAGATTTACATCATTTGATCCCGAGATAGATAAAACTTTTCATCATCTAAATTGTCAAAACCAAATTAGGATGGATGAGGAGGAAGTCACTCGTAGGATCAACCAGCTCTTGCGGCTCAAAGGAAACACATCTTAGCCGATCAAGCGGCTAGAGAAGCTGCTTTTTGAGTAGCCTACATGGCTAAACAAGAAACGCTAGAGGCCGGTAGGAGGGAAGCTGAAAGACAAATAATTAAAAGATTTCTCTGTTCCCAAAACTACCTATGTACAACATCCGATCATGCCTCCTAAAATTCTTGCCCCTCAATTTGAAATCCAAACCCAATGGATCACCATGATCCAAGCAAACCCATTCTCTGGCAACAATGGAGAAAGTTGCCAAGATCATTTTCAAAGGTTCATTGACCTTTGTTCCTTGAACAAACTCCCAGGTGCCTCTGAAGATGTAATCCATCTTAGATTGTTCAAATACTCTCTCACTGTCCCAGCTAGTAGCTGGTACAACACCATGGAGATCGAGGAACATGTTACAACTTGGGAGGTCTTACAAAATAAATATCCTAAAATTTTTTACCCTCCTTCTCTCACTTATGATATTATGGGACAAATCCCTAATTTTTCTATGTCCCCAAGAGAATCTTTAGGAGAAGCCTAGAAAAGGTTCAAAGACTTACTTATACCCTCATCATGATATCTCTCAAGCCCAACTCATAGAAATCTTTTATTGCGGTGTTGACGATGACACCAATGTTTTTCTTGATTCTTCATCTGGAGGAAATTTCATGCTCCAAAGTCTAACCAGTGCATGGGAGGTTGTTAAATGTGCTTATAAAACAAGGGATAGATGGGGAATTGGTGGGATCCTTAAGGTAGCCAAAGTTGAAGTTGATCCTGACATCCAAAGCATAGAAGACAGCCTTAAATTAATTGCTCTAAAACAAGATCATTTAGAGTCATCCCTAAGCACCTATAGAGAGTTACCCCAACAAATAAAAGCTGTCGACTCTTTTTGTGGAATCTGCTAAGGATATGATCACACCACCTTACACTACCAATATATCTACAACACCCTCATTCAACCTAAATTAGGACAACAATTGGAGGACCTAAATTCTATTCACACCATACCTGGCCAGGGTTATTACAACCCCAATCAAACTAGAAGCCATCTTGGATTCCAATATGGGAACCTTTCTAGTGCTGAAAACTCTAGCCAACTCCGATCCCAGCAAAGGCCTCCCTACCCTCAAAACAATCACCGACCACCACTTGCTTTCCCATGCAACAATCAAAGAAATTTTGGGAACCAAGGGAACTATCAGGGCAATCACCAAAACCAACCACCATACCAAGGGAAACAATTTCAGAACTTGAACCTCCCTCCTCAAAATCTCAATCAGCCACCTCCTCAACCACCACCAAATGTTCATACTACCCCTTCCCCAGTTAATGAAATGATAGCCGCCTTGCAACAAATCATCCTTTCCCAACAAGCTCACCAAAAGGCAACTGACGCCCAGTTAGCTCACCTATTTTCCCAACAGAAACCCCATGCTGGCACTTTTGCTGGGCAGCCTGAAAACAACCCAAAACATCCCGAACAACTCAATGTTGTCTCTACCCATTCAGGAAAGGTACACTCCCATCCTCCAGAAAAACCTTCAACCATACCTTTATATTTTGAAGATAAAGACATGGTAGTTGTCAAACCCAAAACTACACCTGAACCAACCATCCCTGAACCCCCACAGGTAGAAGTTGAAGAACCCATCTACAAATCACAACCTACCTGCCAAGCCCACCTTAAACAAACAAGCCTCGACACCCATTTCATAAAATTTAGGGAGGTCATGAAAAAAATACATGTTTATATCCCCTTCCTTGATGCTTTAGCAGACATGCCTGCCTGGTCCAAACACATGAATTTTCTCTTGACTAGGAAGTATGCCATGGAAGAGTATGAGACTGTCAAACTCGCTAGGACCACTTCAGACATAATCCAAAGAAAGATGCCTAAAAAATAGAAGGACCCTGGTTGTTTTGGAATAGGGTGCTACTTAGGTGACAATGATTGTAGAAAAGGCCTAGCTGATTTAGGAGCCAGTATATCCATCATGCCCTACAATCTTTGATAAAGATTAGGATTCAATGACATGTTATCCACAATCATGACCATTCAATTTTCGGACTCATCCATGACAAACCCATGGGAATCATAGAAGACATTCCAATTAAGGTTGGGAAAGATGCTTATGTCCCATGTGACTTTGTGATCATGGAAATCAAAGAATATTTGTGTTACCCACTCATTTTTTGTTGTCCCTTCTTATCCACAACCCGAGCCTTGATTGATGTCGAGGCTGGAACCATTCTGTTAAGATTAAGGAGGAAAACCCTATAGAGTTTAGGGCATTTGAAAGCATGAAAGGGCCTAGTTTCCAAGAAGAGGTCTATATCCTTGACTGTATTGACAAACTATCTCAACTGAGGTAGGAATGGGAGTTAGTTGATGACCCCCTACACACATCTCTCACTAGACCTCCTGAATGTGACTTTGATAATGAACAATTAGATCAATGTAAGTCTCATTTAGATAATTTTGAGGAGATTCCTAGTGCTGTAATTGAGGACCTTAAAATGATTTCCATCATGGAAGAAAAACTTGAACCACCCAAGGCCCCAGAAATGAAGAATCTTCCCATATGTTTGAAATATGTTTTTCTTGATGAACAAAAATTGTGCCCTATCATCACAAATTCCGACCTTACCCTTGAACAAGAAAACAAACTTATGGGAGAACTTATGAAAAGAGGAACTGCCTTAGGGTACAAAATGACAGATCTAGTTGGGATAGATCAATCCATATGCATTCACAAAATCCCAATGATAGAAGACAACAAACCCTCTCGAGATCCACAAAGAAAACTCAACCCAAACATGAAGGAAGTTGTCCTTCTAGAGGTGATCAAACTTTTGACTGTAGGAATCATCTACCCCATCTCCGACTCCCAATGGATCAGTCCGGTTCAAGTTGTTCCCAAAAGGGGGGGCATTGTCATTAGAAATGATAAGAATGAACTTATTTCCACACACCGTTATAGGATGGAGAATGTCCATTGACTATAGGAAGCTCAACAAGGCAACTAGGAAAGACCACTTCCCACTCTCCTTCCTAGATCAAGTTCTTGAACAGTTAGCCCATCAACAATACTTTTGTTATCTAGATGGCTACTCAAGATTTTATTAGATTCCTATCCATCCTAAAGATCAAGAAAAAACAACCTTCATATATCCCATTGGCACTTACGCATTCAAATGAATGCACTTCAGCTTATGCAATGTGCCAGTCACCTTCCAACGGTGTATGTCAACCATCTTTGTAGGATTGATCGAAATTGTAATGGAGGTGTTCATGGATGACTTCTCTGTTTATGGAGAGAGTTTTGACTCTTGCCTTAGAAAATCTCACCCTTGTTCTTGATAGATGTGTTGAGTCACATTAAGTCCTTAATTGGGAGAAGTGTCACTTCATGGTTAAGGAGGGTATTTTTCTAGGCCATAGAGTAAGAAACCCAGGCATACAAGTTGACAAGGCTAAAATCGAGGTCATCACGAAGATTCCACCCCTGACCTCAATCAAAGACATTCAAGACTTTTTTGGACATGCCAGTTTCTATCGGCGATTCATCCAAGACTTCTCCAAAATCACCAAACCTCTCACCAACCTTCTTCAAAAGGAGGTGCCCTTCAATTTTGACAAAGCTTGCATGGATCGTATTTTATGTTTTAAAAATGCTCTCATGACCACTCCAATCATCCGTGCACCAGACTGGACCCTACCCTTTGAAATCATATGCAATGCTAGTGACTTTTCTATAGGTTCCATCCTAGGATAGTGAGTTGATAAGAAACATCATGTCATATACTATGCATCCAAGACCTTAGATGAAGCTCAACGAAATTACACTGTCACTGAAAAAGAAATGCTAGCCATTGTCTATGCTTTTGATAAATTTCACTCATACTTAGTTGGCTCTAAAGTCATTGTTTACACTGACCATTCAACCATTCGCTACCTCATGACTAAGAAAGATGTCAAACCTAGACTCATAAGGCAGATTCTGCTGCTGCGAGAGTTTGACGTAGAGATCTTAGCCAAAAAAGGGTCTGAAAATGTTGCGGTTGATCACCTAAGTCGACTTAGCTATGGCCAACTCGATGATACCCCCATAAATGAATCCCTACCTGATGATCAATTTCTTAAGGTAGACTCCCAATTTCCTTGGTTTGTGGATTTTGTAAATTATTTAGTTGCTAGTGTACTACACCCTGAATATAAGGGACATTCTAAGGCTAACTTTTTTACATGATGTTAAAAACTACTATTGGGATGAACCTTATCAGTTTAGACTTTGTGTCGATGGTCTGTATCATCATTGTATTTCCCAAGAAGAAAGCTCTGACATTATGAAACAATGTCATTCTGGCCCCTGTGGTGGGCACATGAGTTCCCAGTAAATAGCTAGGAAAGTTCTACAGTATGGGTTCTTTGGCCCACCATCTTCAAAGAATCTTATGAATATGTGCTCTCATGCGACCAATGTCAAAGGACGGGTAACATATCCAAACATGACCAAATGCCCTTAACTTCTTGGAAGGAATTAGAAATCTTTGACGTCTAGGGAATTGATTACATGGGCCTGACGTGGTTTTTATTGCACTAACAAAATCACTTAGGGATGAAATCCCTAAGTTTTTACCAAAACCTTGTGCAATAGTACCACCCGCAAGCAGACAGATCTTATCGCAGTATAGTTAAGGATCGAATCCCAAGGGACACCATTTTAAAGAATATTACTAGTCGAATCTAGTTGAATCAAGACTAATATTTAGAACAATAGTTGATTTGGGTCCAGTTAAAATAATTACAAGGAAAGTAAAAAAAAGGTGGGATTAAAACTTAGTTTAGATTAATGATGGAAATCACTGGGGTGGAAATCGGGTTTCACCACTACTACACATGCAAACACATCCAAAACACATCCACGCAAGATACAACTATCCAAATGGAGTAGCAAACCATTCGTTAGGAAATAAAGTTTGGGTAAGCATCTCCATGGGCTCGATGTCTTGTTACCCACGCGTCACACACCTACTACTCCAGAGATATCCCTTTGGAAGTTCTCATCTGGGCATCAACCATGTTAATCGATATTGAAATCCTAAGTATTGAAGTTCTCACAACAAAGGAATATAATAGATCATGCAAGGCATGTGATCAATCCACAAAGCATGCATTAACCGATTAACAATGAAATGGAAAGTTATATACAAGCTATGGAATGTTATAATATGAACATGCCAAAATGGGTAGCGGGGCTAGTCCCTGCACCCCAGTGAAAAGGACTACTCGCTCCTCATGATGGAAATAAGAAAAACAAGAGAGAGGCAAGATTCTGCCATGGTCATGGTGAAGAAGGTGGCCGGAGCTCAGTGGAGAAACAATCTTCTACATGATGTCGGGGTAGATCTAGAATGAGGAGGAAGAGAACACCAAGGTAGGTGAGGCATATCTTCTCTCTCCTTCTTCCTTCTCTTCTCACGCTCTTACTCCAAGAGTTTAGTGGTAGGTGGTTGATGGCGGCATAGATCTGTAGATCTAGAGTCCCCACCACTCTCGTGGTAGAAGATAGACATGGATGGAGCGGAGATGGAGAAGAAGTAAGAACACCACAGAGGCAATCTTTGGCGGTGGAGATCATCTTCCTGAGGCTGGGTACAGAGTAGCAGCCTCTCAATGTCATGGAGCGGGGGAGATCCCTTGATAAGATGGGTGGGTGGCCTATTTATAGGCACACTCCACCGACTTACTTTTGGACTGCAGTCGCGGTCTTCTTGAGGTCATGACATGACCGCGATCGAGGTCTCTTCGTGTCTTGCATTGGAGGGGTCGCGGTCAGAGTCAGGTTGTGGAGGGGCAAGATCTCGGTCGCGATCTAGCAATGATCGATGTTACAACCCCAATTTTGCATGTGTTTTCATAATTGAAATATAATGATTTTGTGAATTTGGACTTAATTATAAAGGTTGTACACTTTGCTTCAAAGAAGGGATTTCTTTGCAAATCTCCCTTACATTAGGAATTTTGTGGTTCCTATTATTAAATTAACTCAGTAATGGATATAAAAGAGAAGAAAAGAGGAAAAGTCCAAATAATGGAAAAAGATAAAAGATAATGGATATTAAGCAAAGTATTTATGAGAAATACTTATAAATATCTAGAAAGTGGCATTAATGGACAAAAATGAGTAAAATTCATTTAGATATGATTTCTAATGAAAGAAATAGGAAAAGAGGAGAGGAAATAAAAGATAAAGAGAAAATCCTTGAAAAGAGATATCTTAATAAAGAAATAAGTAAGATAATGAGAAATGAAGAATGTAGGATAATAAGTATCCTTAAAAAGGATTTCGAAATCTTAAGGTTCCTTGAGTTCTAAGGAATCCAAGTTGCAAAGATAATAGGTGAAGAAAGAGAAAAGATCAATTAAATATTGATTTAGTAAGAAGAAAATATGAGATAATAATGAAATACAAGAAACATGTGGAAATATGAATAATGGAATCATAATGGATGATATTTCGAATCCACAATGTTTCTAATGGTAAAAGGAATCCAAATAAGTGATATAAAAGAATAAGAGAGAGAAAATATGTATAAAATATGCCTTATTAAGATATAACTTTCATATGAAGTAAAGTCTATAATACTTTCACATTTTAGTCCCAAACTTGGCACACAAATAATTTAAGTCATTATGGACTTTCCCTCAAAATTTGGGATCAATTGAATAAAAGATTTGGGAGATATGAATTTTGTAAGTATCCTAAACTGTAAAGGATAACATTAAATGTCACAATTCAATTGTTACTTATGTTCTAATATGAGGCTTGATAGCCGTTGGATCCTTGATCCAACGGTGGCTGCTCTTAGTTCATGTTTAGTAAAGAAGAACAATAGAAGGAGGTTTCTCAATCGGTTTCCTCTATGGACAATCATTGTGCGAATCTAAAAGTTTCTCCATTGGATTCAAGGGAAGAAATCAGAACAGAAGATCCTTGGTTTCCCCTATTTTTGTGTGAGATTGGGATTTTTCCAATATCCCTATTTTTACAGGACATTCAAGCATGTACTGGACATCTTGGATTCTTGATATTGAGGCCTATATAAGGCATATACCTCCCAGAGCGAGAGGATCATATCCCCTAAGATTTGTGGAGAGCGTGTTGCTCTTGCGAACTGCTTTGGACGCAGAGTCCTCATCTACCAGGAGCCCTATTTCCGCGGCAGAATAGGGGAAGTGAGGAGTGAGCTTGGTGTCTCTCTCAGCCAGAAGGATCGCACTTGGGGGGTTGTACTGGTGGGTGAGGCAGGTGGTCGGCGGCCGAGGGCATGAGAGCGACCAAGAGGGCGCTACTCGCCGGGAAGCGACCATGTGTCGAAGGAAGGAGGCGCCTGCGGGCACCCTATCTATAGGGGTGGTATCGTGAAGGAGACGATGGGGGAAAAGGTGGGCCTGGGTGACTGGGTAGCCGAATCCAAGATTGGATCCGCGTGCTGAGAAACGAAGTAGCTGGGAAAAGAAAGAAATGAAAAGGGGCAAACATGGCGCTCCACTATTGGCGAAAGGTAAGCTATTTTGCTAAAATCCTAGAAATAAATTGGTAGCTCTGATGGACGCATTCAGTATATGAAAATTGATTAGGAGAACACATAGATTCCAATAAAAATACTTTTAAATCCTGATTTCGTTCCCATTTGCAAAAGTACATTAAGTTGATTATAAAGTGCATTAAACTTAGGTTGAAAACCCTAATTGTGATTAAAGATCGAATCTATGATGCCTAACTGGTTAATTCGAGCACTATTATCCTGTTGGATGATAAAATAAGAATCAAATCTGATTTAGATGAGAAGTTGTTTGTTTTAGGGTTTTAATCTATGAATCCATAATAATGCATGTAGAAACCCTAATCTAGGGTAAATAAGGAGATTCATTTGAATAATTTGAATGATTTGGAAATAGGTTGATGATTGTTGATCCTAAGCCTGCTAAGAGTGTTATGATGAGAAAGTTAAAGTTTTTATATATTTGTTTGGAATTAGGGTTTATAATACTAAAAGTGGAGGCAAAACCCTAATTGCAAAGGAAACCCTAAAATCAGAGTAGAAATCCTAAGAAACAAGATGAGTTTGGATAAATCTTGATAAAAGGAAATTTGTATGATTATTTCAGGATTTCTGTGCATACTTGCTAATTGGTTGGGTTTTCTCTACTTGATTTATTCTATCACTAAATATACAATCACTGGTATGTGGTTACACTTATGGATAATCGCTTTAGTTTCACGGCGATTCCTGAACATTTTATCGGTTACCTGAAAATAACTGCTTGGATGACTTTTTTTTCATGCAACTATAAAGTGACTATGACTATCACCATAAGTATGCATACATGACTGGCTCAGATCCTAGTCTTCCTTTGTGGCTATGTGAATGCTAAAAAGGGTAACCTAGAGCAAGGTCTAGGCTATCGAGAGTTAGGGATTGGGCTACCTACGTGTAGTGCCATGCAACTCTTTAACACACCATGAGTTAAGGAGTGGGCTACCTATGGGTAGTGCCATGTGACTCAACACTAGAAACTAATTCACCTATTAGGTAGGATCATGAGGGGTTAAATGGGGATCTACCATAAGGAAGGTAGCATCCAGGTCCACTACAGGGACAACGCAGATGTTAGGGTATGTAACGATTGAGCAGTTATGTTGAAAACACAAAGTTGTTTGTTAAATCATATTTGACTAAAATATGTGGTTACAGTTAATTGCACGATTATTGTTTCCCCCACATACCAGCATAATTCATTTATGCTGACCGATGTTTTATTTGTCGGCATTTTAGGTTCAAGTGAAAGAACAAACAGTAAAGTGGCATATGTGGAATTAAATGAAAATTAAAGTATAAAGGAGGATTCGTTAGAATAGACTCCAGATATGGATAAAAGTAGATATCCAAGTTTTTGAAAAAGGTATGCAAAGTTCAAATTTATTTCAGCCTTTCAGTTTAGTTTAGTAGAATTTGATAATTATTATTGATTATTTATTGAACCTTTGATTTGGAAATTGGGATAACGAATCTGACCACTTGGTCTCCCTTAATTGGGGGTTACTGGGAGGCGGGGTCGTTACATTTGGTATTAGAGCATAGGTTCCTTATTTAATCTTTAATAATTATTAAATTTTACAAACTCTGTAGAACCTGAGGGAGTTATTAGAGGATTTTCTGAAAGATAGAGGTGTCTAGAAAAGGATCACGCCCGTGGGCTGGCAAGATTTTCCTCTACACCGCTAGGCAGAATATGAGGACTCCCAGATCCGTGTGAATGCCTGGCCAATTTTTTAGGATCTGACTCGAAATAAGATACCTTTAGGACTCTCTCATCTATTTTCGTCCCTTCTCAAACCTAATTCTGTTAAGATATTGAGGTTTAGGGTATTTCTCTCTCTTCCTCACCCTCTTGAGGACATGGTATGTAAAGTTGATAAGGTTTAAGAAATCCTCCACCAAATTAATGAAAAGCATGTAAATAAGATGTCATGGATATAAGCTTAATAGTTTAAGCGTAAACTAAAGAATAGTTGCATGCTTAGGTCGTATGACATGTGTTGTCATGCCCTCAGGAGAGACCTGAGGTTAGACCTTCTTTCCAGGAGGATGAGTAGAGAGAGTTAGACTTAGAGGTAGAGACCTCCATTATAGGTAGAGACCTAGTACATCCTTTGAGGATGATGCTAACCCTAACCCTAAGTGAAGGTTAGAGAGAGATGACATGATGAGCTAGATGTCGTGGTAGACCATGTGTGTGAGTGGACATGCTTTTAGTTTGGATACCCATGATGATATGAGACATGTGAGGTTGGATGACCTAGTACCTTGGCGATCCAATCCTGTGAGGGGTCATGCACGTTAGGATGAAGGATAACTCCTTCATTGTAGAGGTTAGAGAAGAACCTATAGAAATCCCTATGGGTTTATATGAGTAGGGCATAACATGCACCCATGGTACGTCAATAGTGCTGGTAGTAGGTTAAAACTGAGGCCAGAAGAGCATGATGGACATCTTATGAGATAAGCATAAAGAGCTATGGATAATCTTGAGCGAACATAGGCTTCACCCATGTAGAGGTATGCTTGTGAGCTCGATCAATCTTCATGGAGAGAGGACCTCTAGTAGTAAGGCTGTTTGTAGGGTTAGCTCTAGCGAGAGAGAAGGACCCAAGCAATAAGATTGGAAGCTTAGACTCTGAGATATGAGGAATAGTGGGGAGTTGAGGGTGATGCGACTTAAGTGGATGATAGCGGTTGCCTCATGCTTGATTCGTGGAGGCTGATGGTATCTTGGTTGCCTTTAGAGGAACCAAACCCTAGATAGAAGATGGGGCTACTGGTACCTATGTGCCTATGGTATAGGTGTTTACCTTCTGATATGGGAAGAAAAGTTCCTTAGACCATGAAAAGGTTTAGTAACAAGTTGTGAGGCCTTATACCTAGTTGGCTGTCCTTGAGGAGGACTCCACTCAGAAGTGTTGTTCAAGTGGAATGATAATAGGATGTACACGTTATACCTTGTACATGCTTGGTTTGTGGTTCAAAGGGTTGAGCATGCAGTGGGACATCTAAAAAGTGAACCTAGGGTTCCTTGGCCTAAGAGGGGAAGAGGTGTACCTGATGCTCATGACAATATTTGAGATTTGAGCATGGCACTCCTCATGTTAGAGGAAAAGGAAACCCCTTAAGTTTAAGGTATGTTTGATGGACCCCTCAAAACTAAGTTGATGACATGGGAAGGTATGATCTTGATCCAATGTTGAGGATGAAAACAAGAGTGACCTAGCAAGGTTTAGTAGGTGGTATGCTTGTGTCTTAGTGACTTGCTAGGGTTAAGCATGCTCATGTGGATGTAAACCCTAGACATAAGGACGTTTGTGACTTTTGTTATCCAGATGTAGTTTCCTCCCATCCTGGGAGAGGGATCCTTTTGTAGGGTGTATACCCATTTTTGTTGGTTTAAGGAAACCTAAAGAGGTCTCATAGGATCTTGAGAAGCTAAGTGAAAAGTACATAGTATGAGAATGAACCTGTAGACCCAGAGATAACCATCTCTAAGTGAATGTGGATGTGTTACCATGGAGGTAACTGGTATGGGGCTTAACCAAGGTAGGCAGGTCACCATGACCCCTATGAAAGGATGAAAGTCAGCCCATGAATGTAGAGAGAGATGATGGAGACTTGGGTAAGGTTCTAAGTTGGACATGTACTATAATGGAATCCTAAGTCTATCCTAGGGTCAGGTAGGGATAAGACCGATGGAAGTAGGAGTTTCCTAATTCCCTAGTTGTACTTGACCATAGGATTGGGAGGTAACGTCTATCATTTTCTGAGGGCCATGGGTTAGGAGATTGATCACCTTCACGAACTCATGGGACCCAAAGGGCAGATGAGGAGGGCACTCTCTAGATGCATAAGGGAAGAGGTATGACCCCAAAAGTGTCGGCACCCTACAGACCTAGAGGAGATGACCAAGGATGGTATGATGAATCAAGTGGGCTCGAGACTAGTTTCCATGGAAGTAACCTTGATGTCGAGATGTTCATGATGTGGAGACATGTGGCACGTTTCAACTTAGATTTAAAGGTGTACTGGAAAGGTGGGATGTACCATCTCTACTCTTGGAATAGGAAGAACTCTGTATTTGGACTGCATCCAAATGCTTATTTCCTCTTGTTATGGGAGTGAGAGATAGGACAGTACGCATGCCATACACCAAGGATAAAGATGATGTGAGTTGGAACGTTGCTATGAGGTATGAGGTCAGAGATGATAACATACCCTGGTGGAGTGAACAATACATGGATGGTTTACAAAAGCTAAGAGAAATAAGGTAGTCATCTTATAAGGATGTTTTTAGCAGGAGCTATGGGGAATTTGCAACTTATACAAGGTTGAGTTTGAAAACCAAGAGGACAGGTTCAAAGTTTTCTTGATGAAGATAGACTTAGAGTTTGAGATGAGATGATAAGTGAATACATGGAGGTGTATGTATTCAACTTTACCTTACACATAAGGATGTGAAGTGGTTGAGGTACAACTACCTAGTTTGGCTAGAGGCTATAAGAGGTTGTTAGGCTAACCCTAAGTTTGAGAAAGAAGATATGTTTGGCTAACACTCAGATGTAACAAAATTGGTTGATTAAGTTAGTGATTGATTGGTTAGCCAGCCTAGGCCTTGATGCAATAAAAGGATGGTGGAAGAACCTCAGATGCACTCCTCTGGATAGGAAGGTGATGAAACCCCGATTAGAGTGGTTTAGGGTTTCTGAGGAATCAATCTCTAGGAATCAAGACATACAGGAGATCATGATTTAAGATCACCATACACCGTGGTACTATGAAGATAGTAAGTGATATTAGTACTTTGGATGCTTAAGATGAAGTTGCACGTGGCTTGTTTCCATACAAGCCAGGAGGTGAAGGACGAACAACAGTAACCCAGTGAGTTGATATAGAGGATAAAGAATCCCTGAGAGGGAATGGGAGTTCATCACTATGGATGTTGTGGTAAGTCTCCCCTAGATCAAGGAAGGTTAAGATGCAATATGGGTTATGGTTGATCACCTTACCTAGATGACATGAGAAAGAAAGAATACTGTCAAGGGATGGATCCAGTTGAACTACATATGAGAAATAGATGGTTCAACTACACCATGATGTGAGTTTAAAAGTTCTTGAGTATGACCAAAAGATTCACTTCCATGAAGTGGAGTTAGATACATGAAGAACTTGATGTTAGTACAGTTTATCACCCCTAACTAATGATTAGTATGATCCAGACTAGAGGGTCTGATGAGAGCATGTGTGCTCATTCAGGGTGATACATGGAGGCATTTCTTGTCCTCTGTAAGATGTGATGATAACCACCATAGCCAGTATCGGGATGTAAAGAAGCTCTGTAAGGGAGATTGTGTCGGTCACCACTTCATTAAGATGATGTTGGTGAAGGGATCTTGCGAAGGTCAGAAAAGACCACAGTGTATGAAGATGAAGTCGCTTGATCATAAAATGGTTGGAAAAGAGAGCCCAGGGATGACATGAGTCATGAGCTGATGCAAAGTAGACTGACATGCAGTTCACTATGGGATTATATATGATATGAAAATCTGACCCCTCTGAGCTATAGCTGAGAAAGTTGAGTCCCCGATACATGGGTCCATTTTGAGATGGATTGGTGGATATGGCTATGTTTAGCCTTACCCCTCATGATAACATGATGTATAATGTGTTTCATGAGTCCGATCTAGAGTACTATGTGAGGTACCCGAGCCATGTGCTGAGCAATGAACCTAGTGAGCCCCCAAGGGAGGTTGAAATGTCCTGAGTCACCTGTGAGGATTATAGATGCCAAGGTGAAAGAACTCAAAGAAAATAATATGTGATGATAAAGGTTCTTTGGAAGCGCCATGGATAGGGTAAAGCCACATATGGGCCAATGATGGACATATAAAAGTCTTATCCTGATTTGTTGTATGCTTGATGGAATTTTGAGGACAAAATTCTTACAAGAGGGGAAGGATGTTACAACCCCAATTTTGCATGTGTTTTCATAATTGAAATATAATGATTTTGTGAATTTGGACTTAATTGTAAAGGTTGTACGATTTTCTTCAAAGAAGGGATTTCTTTGCAAATCTCCCTTACATTAGGAATTTTGTGGTTCCTATTATTATATTAACTCAGTAATGGATATAAAAGAGAAGAAAAGAGGACAAGTCCAAATAATGGAAAAAGATAAAAGATAATGGATTTAAGCAAAGTATTTATGAGAAATACTTAGAAATATCTAGAAAGTTGCATTAATGGCCACAAATGAGTAAAATTCGTTTACGTATGATTTCTAATGAAAGAAATAGGAAAAGAGGAAAGGAAATAAAAGATAAAGAGAAAATCCTTGAAAAGAGATATCTTAATAAAGAAATAAGTAAGATAATGAGAAATGAAGAATGTAGGATAATAAGTATCCTTAAAAAGGATTTTGAAATCTTAAGGTTCCTTGGGTTCCAAGGAATCCAAGTTGCAAAGATAATAGGTGAAGAAAGAGAAAAAATCAATTAAATATTGATTTAGTAAGAAGAAAATATGAGATAATAATGAAATACAAGAAACATGTGGAAATATGGATAATGGAATCATAATGGATGATATTTCGAATCCAAAATGTTTCTAATGGTAAAAGGAATCCATATAAGTGATATAAAAGAATAAGAGAGAGAAAATATGTATAAAATATGCCTTATTAAGATATAACTTGCATGTGAAGGAAAGTATCTCATACTTTTGAGTTTGAGTCCCAAACTTGGCACACAAATATTTTAAGTCATTATGGACTTTCCCTCAAAATTTGGGATCAATTAGATAAACGGTTTGGGAGATATGAATTTTGTAAGTATCCTAAAGTGTAAAGGATAACATTAAATGTCACAATTCAATTGTTACTTATATTCTAATATGAGGCTTGATAGCCGTTGGATCCTTGATCCAACGGTGGCTACTCTTAGTTCATGTTTAAGAAATAAGAACAGTAGAAGGAGGTTTCTCAATTGGTTTCCTCTATGGACAATCATTGTGCAAATCTAAAAGTTTCTCCATTGGATTCGAGGGAAGAAATCGGACCAGAAGATCCTTGGTTTCCCCTATTTTTGTGTGAGATTGGGATTTTTCCAATATCCCTATTTGTGTAGGACATTCAAGCATGTACTGGACATCTTGGATTCTTGAGATTGAGGCCTATATAAGGCATATACCTCCCAGAGCGAGAGGATCATATCCCCTAAGATTCGTGGAGAGCGTGTTGCTCTTGCGAACTGCTTTGGACGCGGAGTCCTCATCTCCCAGGAGCCCTATTTCCATGGCAGAATAGGGGAAGCGAGGAGCGAGCTTGGTGTCTCTCTCAGCCAGAAGGATCACACCTGGGGGGCTGTGCTGGTGGGTGAGGCAGGTGGTCGGCGGGCGAGGGCGTGAGGGCGACCAGGAGGGCGCTACTCACCGGGAACCGACTAGGTGTCGGGGGTAGCAAGCGCGTACAAGCTCCCTATCTACAGGGGTGGTCTCGCGAAGGAGACCATGGGGGAAAAGGTAGGTCTGGGTGATTGGGTAGCTGGATCCAAGATTGGATCCGCGGGCTGAGAAAGGAAGTAGTCGGGAAAAGAAAGAAATGAAAAGGGGCTGACGTGGCGCTCCACTATTGACCAAAGGTAAGCTATTTTGCTAAAGTCCTAGAAATAAATTGGTAGCTCCGATGGAAGCATTCAATATATGAAAATTGATTAGGAGAACACATATAATCCAATAAAAATACTTTTAAATCCTGATTTTGTTCCTATTTGCAAAAGTACATTAAGTTGATTATAAAGTGCATTAAACTTAGGTTAAAACCCTAATTGTGATTAAAGATCGAATCTATGATGCCTAACTGGTTAATTCGAGCACTATTAGCATGTTGGATGATAAAATAAGAATCAAATCTGATTTATATGAGAAATTGTTTGTTTTAGGGTTTTAATCTATGAATCCAAAATAATGCATGTAGAAATCCTAATCTAGGGTAAAGAAGGAGATTCATTTGAATAATTTGAATTATTTGGAAATAGGTTGATGATTGTTGATCCTAAGCCCGTTAGGAGTGTTATGATGAGAAAGTTAAAGTTTTTATATAGTTTTGTGGAATTAGGGTTTATAATACTAAAAGTGGAGGCAACACCCTAATTGTAAAGGAAACCCTAAAATTGGAGTAGAAATCCTAAGAAACAAGATGAGTTTGGATAAATCTTGATAAAAGGAAATTTGTATGTTTATTTCAAGATTTCTATAGATACTTGCTAATTGGTTGGATTTTCTTTACTTTATTGATTCTATCTTGAAATCTGCAATCACATGTATGTGGTTACGCTTATGGATAATTGCTTTATTTTCACGGCGATTCCCGAACATTTTATCGATTGCCTGAAAATAACTGCTTGGATGACTTTTATTTCATGCAACTATAAAGTGACTATGACTATCACCATAAGTATGCATACATGACTAGCTCAAATCCTGGTCCTCCTCTGTGGCTATGTGAATGCTAAAAAGGGTAACCTAGAGCAAGGTCTAGGCTATCGAGAGTTAGGGATTGGGCTACCTACGTGTAGTACCATGCAACTCTTTAGCACACCATGAGTTAAGGGGTGGGCTACCTATGGGTAGTGCCATGCGAATCAACCCTAGAAACTGATTCACCTATTAGGTAGGATCATGAGGAGTTAAATGGGGATCTACCATAAGGAAGGTAGAATCCGGGTCCACTGTAGAGACAACACAGAGGTTAGGGTATGTAAGGATTGAGCAGTTATGTTGAAAATGTAAAGTTGTTTGTTAAATCAATTTGATTGTAATATGTGGTTACAGTTAATTACACAATTATTGTTTCCCCCACATACCAAAATAATTCATTTATGCTGACCGATGTTTTGTTTGTCGGCGTTTTAGGTTCAAGTGAAAATAACAAACAGTAAAGTGGCATATGTGGAATTAAATGAGAATTAAAGTACAAAGGAGGATTAGTTAGAATAGACTCCAGATATGGATAAAAGTAGATATCCAAGTTTTTGAAAAAGGTATGCAAAGTTAAAATTTATTTCAGCCTTTCTGTTAAGTTTAGTAAAATTTGATAATTATTGTTGATTATTTGTTGAGCCTTTGATCCAAAAATTGGGATAACGGCTCTGACCTCTTGGTGTCCCTTAATTGGGGGTTACTGGGAGGTGGGGTCATTACAATCACGACTTTCGTGTGGATCATAGTATGGAGGTCAAGGTCTGCTTTAGCTCGTTGTCTCCTCTGGTCGAGTTCCTCTAAGGTCACGGTCTTATGAGGTTGAGGTCTCCCATGTAGGTCACAATCTTCTGAGGTCGCGGTCCAACCTCAGGTTGAGGTGCAACCATGTCACGATCACAGTCTGTCTTTGGAACAAACCCACCCCCGCAGGGGGGTGGTGGTGGTGGCGCTATTGTTATGGGTTGATGGGCCTGCATTGAGGAATCCTATAAAAGATGAGGATGATTTATGATGAAGGAACTGGCCATCGAAAAGGGTCTAAATTATCAAAAGTTTCTTGGGCCCGCTAGTCAGTTAGCAGGACCACCGCCTCCTACACTTGTGCACCTAGTGCAATGCTTAATACTACAATGGAGATGAAATGATTTGATCAAAACTCCTAATAATCATCTAAAACTGAGGAAAATCATATATGAGCAGATTCAGGAGGTATACGTGAGCTTTCAGTGCAAAACTGGGCCAAAAATGGCAACTAAAACTAATATGAATATGCATTCATCAGGGCCCATTTCCCTCTTCTTATGGGTATGCATACATATTAGTTGCAGTTGATTATGTGTAATCCATAAAGTGACTATGATTATCATAATGTAAATATATATATGACTTTCCTGAACCTACATACCATCTCTACATGTAAGATTTAAGAAGACCAAGCCCTGGAGGGAAGGTCAGAGGTGGTCAAGCCCCAGAGGGAAGACCACAGGGCACCAAGAGAGGTGACCCATAAGGTACTAAGATCAGGATTGAGAAGGTTGCCTAAAGTCCTTTGCAAGGACTAAACCCTAAAAGAGGGTATCCCAGAGGATGAGTAAAAGTGGTTGGGAAGTTATATTAAAAACATAATCTTGGATTGTTAACAACTATTTGGTGTAACTAGGTTGTAATGAAATATGTGCAAGATATTGATTGCCACCACATACCAATATATTCTTTATACTGACCGACATTTTGTTTATTGGCATTTTAGGAATACTTGAAAAAGGACAAATAGTAAAGTGATATTTGAAGAATAAAGCTAATTAAAGAAAGGAGGATTTAGTTAGATAGAACTCTACATTGGGTAAAGTTCGAATTCCTATTTTTAAAAGGTATGTGAAAAGTAAATTTTTATCCTGCTTTAAGCTTAGTCTTTGGTAGAATTTATCAGTTATTTTTTATTATTTGTAAAACCATTGATCCTATTTTGGGATAGAAACACCATCTTCTTAGCCTTTCTTAAATGGGGGTTCTTGAGGGGTGGGGTCATTACAATTGGTATCAGAGCATGGTTTTCCATTTAATCTCTAATAATTATTAAATTTTACAAATTCTTTCAAGCCTAATGGAATTATTAGAGGATTTTCCAAAGATGGAGGTGTCTAGAAAAGGTTCACAATATGAGGGCTGGCAAGATTTTCCTCTTCTCTGCTAATCGGTCTACGAGGACTCCTGGATTCTGTGTGACTGCCTTACCAAAATCGGAGGATTTGACTCGAAATAAGGTACCTCTAGGTCTTCTCTCATCTGTCTTCTTCCCTTCTCTACCATGTTTCATTGAATAACTTTAAGAGATTAGAGTTTTTCTTTCTCCACTGCCTCCCAAGTTCAGGGTAAGCATAATAAGGAATAAGGAATCCTCCACCAAATTATAAAAAGCATCTAAGAAAGATATCATGGATACAAGTCTAAATGATGAAACTTAGACTGAGTTAGTTACATGCTTAGGCTGCATGGCCTGTGTTACCATGACCTCAAGAGAACACTGAGGTTAGACCATCTTGTAGGAAGATGGGGAGAGGGATAAACTTAGAGGAAGAAGCCTCCAGGAAGAGGAAGAGACTTGACACATCCTCAGAGGATGATGCTCAACCCAAAACCTTAAGCAGTGGATAGAGAAAGAGAAGGCATGATGAGTTGGATATCATAGTTTTCCATGCATGCTAGTAGATGGGTCAAACGTACATGATTTAGGTAGAGGCTTTGAGTATGCATGAGAAACATATACTATGAGTGGTTTGTTTGACCCCTGGTGCCTTGTGGTGACCCGACCTTGGGTGGGCCGTGACTATTGAGGGTGAAGGGTGGCTCCCTCATGGAGAAGGTTAGTGGTGACCATATAGGAACACTAACAAGCATATATGAGCAGAAAAGAGGCATGAACCTACGTATAATTGAGTGGAAGCAAGGCTGGAAGTAGGTTTTAGACCTAAGCCAGAAGGGTTATGACTGATAGTTTATGAGAGCTTTGGGTGATCTTGTCCGAACATACATTTTGATAGTATGTTTCACCCAAGTAGGGATAGACATGTATCCTTAAGAGCTTGATCCATCTTCTAAGAGAGAACCTTCAGTGGTAGGAACAATTATAGGGTTAGCTCCAGAGAGAGGGCGGACCCTGATGAATAAGGTTGGAGACCTAGACTTCGAGATATAAGGAACCATGCAGAGGTTTGGTATGATATGGCCGGAATAGAAGACCCTGAGTAGATGTATGTGGTTGCCTCATGTACGATCCTTAGAGGTTTGTCATACCTCAGATGCCATTAGAGGAACCAAACCCTAGAAAAGATAAAGTGGCTTCTGGTATAGATATACAAATGATATAAGTGCCTACCTTTTAGGTGTAGGAAGGAGAGTTCCATAGACCCTGAAGAGCTATGGTAACAAGTTGTGAGGCCTCACACCTAGTTGGTTGTCCTAGTGTAGGATTCTAAGGGTTGTTCACATAGAGGAGTTTTAGGAAGTATATGCCATATCTGGTATAGGTTTGGTTCATGCTTGGACATTTGAGCATGAAGTTAAGCATTAGATGCACATGAGGTGAACCTGTGGTTCCTGGACCAAAGAGGGGAAGTAGCTGTACCTAGTGCACATGATGCTCATGAAGCTATTTGAAAGGAATTTAGCATGGAACTCCCCATGTTTTAGAGAAAAAAGAAACCCCAATTGAACTAAGATATATGTTTGATGAACCACTCACACAGGTTGGTGACGTATGCATGTATGATATTGGTACAACCTTGAGTAATGATGAATAAGTATGACTTACCAAGGGACTTAGAATGGTTTAATAAGTTTCCTACTTGCTAGCCATGTACATAGGTGGAATGATAGGAGCCATGCATATACATGATGATATAAACTTTGGATGCAAGAACATTTTGTGACCTCTGTTACTATCAAGTCATATTTTTCTCCTGTCCTGTAAAGGGACCGTTCATGTTGGGGTGAGCACCAATTCTTGTTTAGGTTTGAAGTAACTTTAAGAGGTCACTTATAAGAGCTTAATGAGCTAGGTGTAAGAGCACATAATAGGAGCATGAATCAATAGACCCACGTGTGACCATCTCTAAGGGGCATGAGGATATGTTGCCAAAGAGGTAACCTGTATGGGGCCAGACCGAGTTAGATAGGTTGCCATGATTCCTATGAAGGGATGCAAGGTTAACCATGACTGCCCATAGAGATGATAGAATTTCGGGTGAGTATTCAAGGAAGAGATGTGCTTGAGTATCAACAAAGGAGCTACGAGCTATGATGGAATCCTAAGTCAATAATAAGGTCGAGGAGGGGTAAGACTGATGGAAGTAGGAGTTGTCTATTCCCTAGATGCACAAAACCATAGGGTCAGGTGGTAACAACTACCTTTGCCCAAGGACCATGCGTTAGGAGGTTGGCCACCTTCATGAGTTCATGGGGCCTAAGGGGTAAATGTGAGAGGCACTCCCTAGATGCATGAGGGTAAGATCACCCCAAAAGTATCGACACCCTAGAGACCTTGAGGTAACAACTAAGTATTGAACATAAGAGCGATGTTAAGACCCATAGGTGATGAGAAAAATATTCTCCTGGGTATAGATGCAGAAGTGAGATGTTCATGGTGTAGAGTCATGAGAAGTAAGTTTCAACTTAGACTAGAAAGTGTAATGGAAATGTGTGATGCACCATCTCTACTCTTGGAATGGGATGAACTCTGTATTTGGACTGCAACCAAAATGCTTATTTCTTATTGTTATGGGTGTGAGAGACAAGACAAAATGCATGCCATATACTAAGGATGAAGGTGATATGAGTTGAAACCTTCCTATGATAATTGAGGATGGAGGAAGTACCATACCCTCTCGAGAGTACATTGGATAGATGGTTTGGAAACACATATGAATAAAGGTAATATGAGGACATACCTATCTAGAGTAGTTTGGAATCTATAAGTTACAAACTTGGGTTTGATAACCGATATGATGGAGGCAAGAGCTCAAAGTTTTTTTTGACTCTGATAGACCTAAACCCGAGACATGGATGATGAGTGGAGTGTATGAAGGTTTATGTCTTCACCATCACCTAGCATTTAAGGAAGCTAGTATGGTAATGAGATGCTCTCAGTTGAAAATAGCTCAGGTGTACAACTATGGAGAGAGCTGAAAGAGGTTGCTAGGTGGACCCTATGACCATTATAAGACTAGACATGTGTGGCTAACAACTAGATACAACTAGACTCATAGGTCAAGTTGGTGGTTGCCCAGTTAGCTAGCCCAGAGATTGATGATATAAAAGAATTGTTAGAAGAACCTCGTATACACCTCTCAAGAAAAGAAGGGGGTGAAATCCACTATTAGAGTGTTTTAGGGTTTCAGAGGATTCATCCTGGAAGAATTATGTCGTGCAAGAAGCTCATGATTCTAAGTACAATGTACACCATGGTACTACCAAGATGGTTAAGGTGTGCAACAGTACCTTGAAGGCCTAGAATGAAGAAGGATATAGAGGTGCATGTGGCCCGTTGCCATACATGCCAGAGGGTGAAGGCCAAACACTAATAACCTGGTGGATTTCTATAGATAACGAGGAGTCCCTGAAAGGGAATGGGAATAGATCACCATAGGTATGGTGGTGAGTGTCCCCTAGACTGAGAGAGGTCATGATCCAATATGGGTTATGGTAGATCGCCTTACCAAGTCAATACATGTCCTTGCCTTAGGAATCACTGCCAATAGGACAAATCTAGTTGAGCTATGTAATTGAGAGATACTTCGACTACACAATGATATAAGTTCGAATGTTCTTGAACATGGCTTCAAGTTCACTTTCATGTTGTGGAAGTAAGTACATGAAGAACTTGATACTAGATTGAAGTTTAGTACAACATATCACCCCCTGACTGATGGACAATCAAGAGAGTATGATCCAGACTTTAGAGGGTCTGATGAGAGCATGTGTGCTCATTCAGGGTGATTCATGGGAGCAGTTCCTTCCCCTAGCAAAGTTTGCTTGTCATGATAGCCACCAAATCCAGTATTGGGATGTATGAATCTCTATAGGGGAGGTCGTGTCGGTCACCACTTCACTAGGATGATGTTAGTGAGAGGGCCTTGTGAAGGTTAGATAAAACACACTGTATGCAGATGAAGTCGCTTTGATCAATCAATGGTTGAGAAAGCCCAGGATCGACAAGAGTCGCATGCTGATGTGATGCATACTGACTTGTAGTTCACTGTGGGTGAGCATGTTTTTTTTTTTGAAAATCCGAACACTCTGAGCTATAGCTAAGATTAGAGGAAAGCTGAGTCCCTGATACATGGGCCTATTTGAGGTAATGGATTGGTGGAGCTTCTTATGTTTAGCCTTACCCCTCAGGATAATATGATGTATGATGTGAACCATGTGTCTGATCTAGAGCATTATGTGATGTACCTGAGTCATTTGCTGAGCATTGAACATATTGTACTCTAAGGGAGGTTGACTTACCCTGAGTCACCTATGAGGGTATGAGATACCAATGTGAGAGAGAGAGCTCATGAGTAAAGCATAGAGATGGTAAAGGTTCTTTGGAAGCACCATGGAGAGGATGAAGCCATATGAGAGCTGAAGATGGACATGGAAAAAGTTTATCCTGAATTGTTTGTATGTTTGGTGGAATTTTGAGAGCAACATTCCTATAAGAGGGGAAGGATGTTACAACCCTGATTTTTGGGCTTATATGGTTTGAAATGCAATTTCTCCAATATATGATTATGAAATTGTATGATTTAAGTACCTTGAATAGATTTCTTTGACAATAATCCTTTTTGCATGAATGTTTTCATGGGCCTTACTAAGTAACACAACCCAATATGTTTAAAAGAGAATAATGATGGAAAGAAATCCAATAATAAAACAAATTGAGATAATGCTAAGAATAATGTGGAATTCTCTAGAAGACTAAGTGTTTGCTCATAATAGAGTGGATTTCGAATCCACATCGTTTCTTGTGATAAAAGGAATCCAAATAAAGAAATAAAAGTGAATGAGAGAGAAAATATAAATAAACTATGCTTTAATAAGTGTCAACTTGCATATGAAGAAAAGTCATTTATCCTTTAGAGTTTGGGACTCAAACTTGGTATACGAGTAGATAATGATAATACAAGTTTTCCCTAAAATTTGGATGAAAAAGGATAAATGAGGAGAGAGCTATAGTTTTTGCAAGTTTTCCTAAAGTGAATGGATAATCTAATAATCGTATTAAATATCACATTTTCAATGAAATTAGATTTTTGTTTTATAAGAACTCGTGCGACGTAGACTGTTGGATCTGAGATCCAACGACACTAGTCTAACCTCGTCCCAGTTAGAAGCAAGGACCCAAGACCCATCCAGGCTGGTTTCTAAGACGATTTGATCGTGTTTGAGGGAATGGGAAGAGTTGGGATTGGTCCCAATGTCTTCAAGAGATTCTAGGGATCCCATCCATACTGGGATTAGGGACCTTTCGTGGTGTAACCAGGATTTCCCCAAATCCAGTGAACCTCGAGACCCTGCCCTATATAAGGGGGGTGTTGTGCAGTTCTAGCAAACCCACAAACAATCTTTGCAAGAACAGACAGAGTAGGTGAGTTCGTTAGTGCTTTCAATTGCGACAAAAGGCGTGATCTTCACCTTGGTCCAGTCGTGTCTTCTCACTGGAGAAGAGCAATGCCGTCTCGAAAGTGGAGAGTAGCAGACGAGGAATTGAGGGGATTGTTGAGTCTGGAGGATCGAGGCAAAGCTTTTGGTGTTCACAATTGGTGCGTAGGTGCGAAAGAGCATGAAGTTGACAGTCGAGTTGACCATCGACTCGCTAAGGAACAATGAGTAGAGGTTGAAGACGATACCTGAGCAAAAGACCTTTCTGCCCTGACACTCCTTCATCACATGTAAGAGCAATGTCATCTTTACATTATGTTTTGTTTAAGTTGAGCGTGCGTCTTCACTGGCGAGGTTCGATTGGCCGGCTCTGCCCAGGTGGGAGGCTCTCATTGGCCCATAAAAGATTAATTAGAAAAAATTGTAAGTAATTATAGGTAAACGGATGAAGATGATTTATATATGAAAGTTGATCATAAAAATACATCAATTGCAATAAAAATAGTATTGAAGCCTGAATCTGTTCATAGTTCAAAAAGTACATAAAGTTGTCACCTTTAATGCATTTATGAATAAGAAACCCTAATTTTGATGTTAATAAGGATTGAGTAAGTTCTATGCATGATTAAATAGGATAGTAACATGTTGTTAATAAATAGAATGTTGTGAATCTATAAAGATGGTTTATGTGCCTAATTGGCTAATTTAGGGTTTCATATGGGTAAAGTGTACTAATGGGCTTAGAAACCCTAATCTAGGTGTTTATGACTTTCACTGAGTTATATTTCAAAACCCTATGTATGCAATGAAGTTAAGTTGATCCTAAGCCAAATTGGTAATAAAAAGGATTTAATGTGAATAAATGAATAATTAGGGTTTTATATATATGATGCTATTTTAGGGTTTAGTTGACCTAAAAAGTGAAAGTTGAGAAATAGATCTATAGAACCCTAAGGAAACCCTAATTTGGATTAGAAATCCTAGGAAGTATTCCCACGTCAATAAAGTGAGTTCTTAATGAATATGTAGTAAATAGGTTGTACATGCTTTCAGGATTCTGTTGTGCTTGTGAGATTGGCTTGATTAATTGCTTGGATTTCCTTATTGGATTGGATTGTACTTATTTCTTGTGAGATCTCCAAATCAGGTATGTGGTTACTTTATGATTACTCGCTTTAGTTTCATGATGATTCCTGAGGTTTCATCGATTGTGTGAAAATAACTACTTGGATGGCTTTATTTTCTACAATCTATAAAGTGACTATGATTATCAAAATGTAAATATACATATGACTTGCCCAAACATACATACCATCTCTGGATGTAAGATTTGAGAAGACCAAGCCCTGGAGGGAAGTTCAGAGGTTCCCCAGAGGAAAGATCACAGGACACCCAGAGAGGTGGCCCATAAGGTACCAAGCTCAAGATGGAGAAGGTAGCCTAAAGTCCCTTGCAATGACTAAACCCTAAGAGAGGGTATCCCAAAGGATGAGTAAAAATGGTTGGGAAGTTATATTGAAAATGTAATCTTGGATTGTTAAAAACTATTTGATGTAACTAGGTTGTTATGAAATATGTGCGAGATATTGGTTGCCCCCACATACCAGTATATTCTTTATACTGACCGACGTTTTGTTTGTTGGTGTTTTAGGAATGATTGAAAAGGGACAAATAGTAAAGTGATATTTGAAGAATAAATCTAATTAAAGAAAGGAGGATTTAGTTATATATAACTCTACATTGGTTAAAGTTCCAATCCCTATTTTTGAAAGGTATGTGAAAAGTAAAATTTTATCCTGCTTTAAGCTTAGTCTTTGGTAGAATTTATTAGTTATTTTTTATTATTTGCAAAACCATTGATCCTATTTTGGGATAACAACACCAGCTTCTTATCCTTCCTTAAATGGGGGTTGCTGAGGGGTGGCGTCATTACAAGTGATGACTATTCAAACACACATGCAAATAGGGCATGTAGATAAAGTATACTCTAGGTCAAGTAAGGGCTGAGAACATTATCAAGTGGAGATAGAGGACCCACAAAAAGTATTCAACCATCTACACAATAAGATACTTCATAAGATCATAAAAATATACCACTTGAAAGTTAGGGTTTAATTTAGTTCAATTCCTCAAATTAGGGTTACCACATGGAATAGGATGAATAAGATACAAATTAGGGCCCAACAAGCATATCCAACAGTTTAAGAAGATCAACAAACTAATATTAGAATATATCCACCCATATGAGTCACATCTCATAAGAGAGAGAAAGTTTCTAGGGTAGTATGTCTTGAAGGACCAAGAGAGATAAAACTATAGGTAGTTGTACAATATGGAATAAAAATGTAGCATACCTCATATCAAGTCTGGATATGTCTAAATTCAAACCTAGTTCCATATCATGGTCACAAGCCACCTATTAGAAGCATATATGCAATTAGATTTAAATTAACACTAATTATACAACCTAAAAAGTGTTTTTTCATAGTAATGAATTAGGTTATTTAAGAAACACCATCTTGTGGATTATATCCTCTTGAGAACATAACATATTTTACTTAATTTTCCTAACCTATAGATTATTAGATATGAATTTTGGAAATTCTAACCAGTTAGAAAGATCCCTTAAAACCAAATATTTATAATACCTATATTATGTGATGAAAACCATACCCTCAACTAGAGAATAAATCATTTATTTAAAAACATAGTTTCCTTAAAATTTCTGAGCTATATATAATTTAATATGATTTTTAATATAAACACATTTACTAATTTTGTTAAAGAAAATAATTATTAAAAAATGAGAGCACCCTCGTATCAAAATCCAAAACATTAGAGTGATAAGGTATTACCATACAAACATTTTGTGCAAGGAAATGATAGACAAAATTAATATATAATGGAAAAATATGAATTTTCCTGCATCAAGAACAAACTTAGTGCAAAGAGCGAATTCACGAATCTAATGAGGAGATTCATTGTCTCACTCAGCTCCCGCCATGGCTACAAGCAACAAGTTATATGGATAAGAGCAAGGTTGAGGGAACGAAGATAGATGATTCTCATGCCAAAACAATGAGTCTTAAATGAAGCGGTGGTCTTAAAGTATCTTACCGTCAGAGCAATTGAGGAAAAGTGAAGAGAAGCTCCACTAGTTAGGGGTTTTGCAATGGAGTAAGAACTTTTTTGGTTGCTATGGAGAAAGAAAGTTTGGGTTTGATTAATGTTATAGGATTGTTGTAAGAGGAATAGCGGTGGTCAAGGTATATATATTCATAGACAGGTTCTAGTCTTAGGGATTTCAAGAGTAGGAGCTTTGAGAAGTGAAGGAAGTGCATAGGATGTATCCTAGAAACAAGGAGAGAAGAGTTTAGTAATAGATCATTAGATGCAGAATCCAACAAGTAAAGTTTAGTCGAGGAAATCATGATGTGTTCTGGACCAAAGAGAGAAATATGTCATGGAAGATTCTACAGTTTGAACTAGTTCATAAGCGATAAAAACTCAGGGTATAAGAAGAGCCCCCATACAATGGATTTATGGAACCATCTTGGGATCCAATTCCGGCTCTCCAAGGCGTGGTCCCACACAGATTAAGGGAAAACATAAAGAAAAGTTCATGTGACAAGTGTATCAGTGAGAAATGACAACCAATATGGAATTGGAATAAGGTGAGATCACATATTTTTTTCCCTTTTTCTTAATAAATTTGGAAGAGAAATTAATGCCCAAACAAGATGAAAATTAATTTATAGACTAACTAAAACATATACATTTCAATTTTGTCATAAATTTCTACTTTTGGGAAATTCAATAAATTATTAGATACTTCGTATTTGTAACTTACATATTATTTCATAGTGAAATTAAGGCATCTTGGATTATTTAGTTATTGTGAAACTTGACATGCAAGCCAATACATGTTGTCTTATGATGTTGTTCTTGAGGAATTTGACTACTTGTTGAGCTGAAGTATTAGTGATCGACACTGACTCCACCCGTTTTGTAAAGTAGTCTATTAGGACCAGGATGAACCAATCCATGTTTGAATCTTTATGATTGAGTTTCCCAATCATGTCAATCCCCCAAGCAAAAAATGGCCAAGGCATGGCCAAGTTATTTAGATGATCAATAGACATGTGGATATAGTCACATTGGATTAGATAAATTCAATTTTTTTAGACATATTAGTATAAGTCTATTTCCATGGTGTTCTATTAGTACCCAAAATTTGTATCATCTTCTCTAACATGACCCTACTAATATGCTTGCCACATAATCCTTTGTGAAATTACTTCACATGGGCTTGTACTTTTGTCTTTTCAATGCACTAAAGGAGAGTTTGGCTATAAGATGTGTGATATAAGTGTCCTTCCCATAGGACGTATTGTATGGCTTATCACTTGAGCACATGTTATTCTCATCAAAAGAGTCTTTTAGTGATGACTTGATTTTTTAAATATACTTTGATGTCATGAAAGCAAGCCTTCTCTTCTCCATTGACTGTGTTGTCAATGAAAATGTAGCAGACAAGTCAATATATAATGCGTCCTTCGAAGGAGAAGATCTAGTCCCCTTAGATGTCAATCCAGGAAGAGATAGTAGCCAGAGCATTGAAGAATGTGTTTTTCTCTCTTAACATGAATAGGAAGGAAAATTTGCTTTAAATCCTAGTTGAGATAACACATGAACTCTTATTAAGGGACCAATTTATGATGGCAATTCCTCCAATTATTATGGACCTATGATATTACAAAGAGGGAATCCCCATAGACCTAGAGATGATGTGCCCCTTGCTAATTGGAAAGTTGGAGTCCAAGAATGCAAACTTCATATTTAGCCACAATGTTGGTGGCATTGAATTCCATTCATCTAGCTGTAGGAAGTTATTCTCCTTATGGGTTAGTAAGGACCACTCTTATCTTGACCCTTTGCCATCAATAACTCCATCAAAGAAATTTGTCAATAGGTCAGTCATTGGAGGGATAATGACGTCATACTGACTAATCTTTCCTATATCTTCATCTAGGAATTCATACTCATGTGTTGGTGCATTAGGGAGTGGGAAATATTCTAATTGAAAGGCGAAGGGATGTTCTTTGATTGCCTTCATTGGTATATATGTGAAGTTAAATTTTGATAACATTAACTACCACTTGGAACATAGTCCACTGAGGGAATGGCATACACAAATAGTTGAGTGGATCATGCTTTGCAATTAGATTTAGTGGATACATCATAAAAAAATGGCATAGATTCCTTGATTCATGTACCAAGGCCAAATAGTAATTCTCAATTGTAGTGTAGTGGGCCTCAATATCATTAAACTTGTTGGATATATAATAGATAGAGTGCTCACCATAGATCATTGATTGACTCAAGAATACTCCCATAAATGATTCATAGACCAACAATAGGAGGGATAGAGGGTATCCTAGAATTTTTTATTTCAAGACCAATGAATTTTCAAGGTAATGCTTAAACTTCTAGAGCGCCTTCTCACATTGTTTGTTCCACCTTAAATTGAAATTCTTCTTGAGTCACTTGAAGATGGGCTCACATATGGGTGTGAGCTTGGTGATGAAGAGACTACCGTATTAGAGACGAACAAGCATGCCTCATATCTCCTTCTTAGTTTTTGGGGAGGGAATTTCCCATATAGCTCGAGCCTTCTCGAGACTGACTTCAATTCCTCTCAATTTGACAATGTACCCGAGTAGGTTACCAGATGTAACACCAAAGTTCCACTTGGCTGAATTGAAGCACAAATAGAACCATTGTAGTTGTTGAAACATCTTTTCAAGATTATCAATGTGGTCTTCTGTACTTTTGGATTTTTCTAACATGTCATCCACATAGACTTCCACCTCCATATGCATCATGGCATGGAACAAAGAAACCATCACCCTTTGATATGTAGCTCCATTTTTTTTAAACCAAATGGCATGACCCGATAAAAAAATACTCCCGACTCTGTGTTTCCATCTATTCTTCATCTTATTTAGCCATCTTAATCTGTTTATAGATGGAAAATCCACCCATGAAACTAAGCAGGGCATGCATGTGTTTTTGACGAGTATGCCGATGTGTGGAAGCAGAAAGTCATCTTTAGGAGATTCTTTGTTGATATCATACATTGTCATGGATCCATGTCAGATAGTTGACCAATTCTATGAAACCAACATTGTACTTATTCTAAGCTTCCCCTCTAACCTTGAGATTCCATTTTGGTAGCAGTCACCTAGATTTTTGCTTAATAAGGTGTATGCCTGGGATGATAATAAGTTGATGGACTGTGATCTTCTCATCTAATGTAGTCATGTTTTAGTAACTCTACGAAAACACAAGGATGCAATAGCTTAAGAGATTTATTAATTGGTTCTTGATAATGTGACGTAGATGCACCCCAATATATACTTTGCATTGTTCGGGGCATCAACTGAGATTCACCATCTCATCTTCAATATGAAAAGGGTTGATGCTCCTTTGTCATATATTCTAGATTAGGGAAGTCTTCCAACTCTGCATCTTCATCATTTTAGATCAGTGATACTTCAATGAAATAATAAACAAACTCCTAGAGAGCCAATTCATCGTCTACTATTTTTTGGTTTTCTTGAATTTTATTTGTTGGGATTTTGAGGATTTTGTAATTTGTTGGGATTTTGTGGAAGATAAGCTAGATGTAGGGGAGAGTGGTTGTATAGACACTCTGGTATCTCCACCACATCAGGGTTTATTTCCTCTAACATGCTTTTTTAGGTAATGGAGGTGACCTATTCCTCAAGATGTTATGATCCTCCACACGCCATTTTGAACTTCATCATTTTTCACGGGGTAGACGAGGGACTTTTAGTCTTCTGCAACTTCTATCTCAAATATGGCATTGACTACCCATACCTCAATCATATTGCAGGTGTTTTCATAGTTGTCCCATGAGACCCCATAGTTTTCTTTGACGTCTTTGTGACTCCTAATCTTAGAGTCGCATTGATATGGCCAACCACAGAGGATCCATAGCAGACCAAAAGTTGCATGCCAATATGACTTTCTACTTCTACCATAACTAGTTTTGTGATTTTCATCTTACCAACATGGTCATCATAGTGATGTTCATGGTTTTTCTTAGGGTCACTATGTTCTGGGCATAGATGGTTGTGTGTGGGGTAGGCATGCGCTTGATTGCTTCCTCATTTTAAGGGATGATATTGTCTTCAGAATGTTAGTTGTTCTAGGAATTCCGAATGTCGTTAGAGTCTTCAATGATGATGGATATCTTCTCAATGCTAGTGAAAATATCGAGGTATTTGTCCTAATTGTTTTCATCAACCTCTTACATGAGGTAAGTCATTGTCACAATGACGATGGCCTTGGAGATGTCAAAGGATTCTTTAGTTGTAGCTACAATACATGGAAAGTAAAGATGGGAATCTGTATGCTTGAGGATGAGGTCACATAAATACAATATCTTGAGCCAACGTACTTCATCCAGACAAGTTTATCTAGATTATCTACTGAGATCTGGAGTCAATAGTAGACAATTGATATAAACTCTTTTGGTTAAGACATTCTTAGTGGGACATGATGTTGCAGGATTCCAATATGGTCTTCACCTGGTGATCCAAGGTCATGCATAGGACACGTCATAGAACCCTAGGCCCAATCCATTTTATCTTGGGCTAATCTAAATAATCTCTATATGCCCTTGTTATCTGACTCTAAGACCTTGGTATGGATGAATACACATCTCTCATAACTGTTAGGTGAATAGCATAGGGTCATATAAAAGATGGAAGTATTGTCTTCTTCTTGGTGGACATGCAACATTTCAAAATAGAATTGGAGGTTGTCTTCTTCAATGAAAATAATGGTTCCTTGGGTATCGACTTGAGCTGTGATGATTGCATGTCCCAATGAATACACAAGTCTCTGATGCAATGATGAGGAAACCACCTTGTTGTAATGAATCCACAACCTTCCTAAGAGGAGGTTGAAGGATGGACCCAATTCCCTAATCATAAACAAGACTACAAAAGTTTGAGGCTTGATTTGTAGATCAAGGGTGATTTCCCCGAAGGAATATTTTATCACAACATTGAAGGATGTGGCTTTCTTGGTTGTTGGATGCAAGTTGGAAGGATCCCTTCTTAGGATGATAAGTGTCTTGAGGGGGAACACATTGAGGCATGCTCTATTATCGAAAAAGTAAGAAGAAATCTTGTGGCCCTTATAAATGGAAGTGATTAATAAAGGATTGTTCTAACGTACCACACGTATCTTATCTTTAGGAAATGAGATTAGGTTGGGGTGTGATTATCCTGATTTTGGAAGCTAGGCATTTATGGTCTCTGAAAACATAAGACCCTTTGAGTGTCTTCATGACTGCTTCTCTTTGTGCATGGGATATTTGCATTAACTCAACCAAATCAACCTATCCTTATGGATCCTCTATAAATTAGATTATATCTAAGCCTTCAGGATTGTTCTTCTTGTAGATTTTTAGAGTAGGAGGCACTTGTTTGGTATTAATGATAGGAATGGAGGATTTGCCCGTCTCTTCTTTGTGCATGCTAGTAGGGATTCATACAAAGGTTTTTACCTTCTTCTTTCCTTTGTCATATGTGAAGGAACTTTTATGGAGGTGGTGAGAGTCTCTATTGATGGTTTATTTGTCTTGGGTGTTTTGCGTATATAATCATTATGGGTCGAGGAATCATAATTTTTAGGGATTTTTCCAAGACTGGTACTTTAGGAACCCACACTAATTGGTTTTTCTACCCAAGGAGAGTTCTTGGTATGTTGATTGGCTTTTTAGCCCTATTGGGGTCACCATATTCTTTTCTAGGATTGTGGTAATGATTTTCATGCTTAGAGAACAACTCTTGAAAGTGTGCTTCGGTGAACCAATGGTCTGAGTGTTGGATCTTCAAAAGATGATATGATTGACATGGTTTTAGAGGAAGAAGGAATCTCTTCTGGTGAGATGATATTGACCTTGCTAGGTTCAATCAAATCTTTCAAGGCATGCTTGAGTGTGAGGAATGCATTTGTGTTGTGCCTCTTGGCATAATGGAAGTTGTAGAAGGCATTGACATTGTAGCTCTTTGATAGAGGATTTGGTGGGTTCCTTATATCATGTAACTTCATCCAATGCTTAACACCAAGGAGTATGGAGCTAAGAGACACTCCTAAGGGTGTGCTTTTTTTTGGCTTGGTAGGCTCTTCTGGTGCAAGAGCATCCACTGTTGGTTCTTCTCGAGGTGACGAGTTGCTTGCTATAGAATTGTGCATCACTACCTATTGTAGAATAGGTTGAAATGGAGGTGGCAGATATCTATAGAAGTTATTTGGTGTGCACCAATATTGCAGTGACATATTCTGAGGCTATAAGTTGGATGGCATCATTTTATTTTGTTTCTACTCTGGCACCATGACATTGTGGAATGTAGTGGTTGATCTTGAAATTGAGATATTTGTACAACTAAATTTTGTGGCTTTTTATTGCTGATTGGAATTAGTAAAACTCCCACTATCGAGTCTGCTACTTTAATCTTTTTCCATTTTGACTTCTAACTAAACATTGTGGAAGTGGATAGAGGATAAAAGGTGAGGCCCACGTTTGCATAAACCCCTCTTTTGATGGAATTCTCAAATTGGACTCCTTCTTGAATTGGTTCTAGGAAAGTATTGTACCTTTGTAGAGATAATAGATCTATGAGTGCTAGTATAGATGGCCTGATCAGCATGTCAAGGGCCTCCTTGTCTATAGGCTTGAAATCTAGTTGGGCGGCTAACTCTCTCCACTGTTCGACAAACTCAGAGAAGCTTTCCTCCATATTTTATTGTAGTAATTCTAGATTCTTGGCGCACTAATCAATGGATGTTTTGGCCATCTTGGCCCAAGTGGCGATTGTCATCATGCCTTCTTGGTTGTACCATGCCAAAGCTAGACCAATCAACATTTACATGAAGCAGCAGATGAGGACCTTGTCATCCTCCTAAACCTTCACCATGCATGAGAAGTATGCCTTGACATGGGCCACTAGATATCCCTTAATGGTGTACTCCTAAAACTTGGGCATGTTGAGGTTATCCTGTAACTTTGCATTAGGAAAATGGAAAAAATTACTAAAAGTTTTCTTACTCCCCCTTTCCCTTTTATCTGCTTGATCACCTATAGAATCTTAAGCATGATGGGATCCACATCAACAAAATCTAGGATTGATTGTTCATGGTATGTGACTACCAAACACATTACTGTAGGTTTGATTATTTCTAATGGTGTTGTGTATATTGATGGTGGGAGCCCGTACATACCTCCCATATTTGAATTATACCAGGACTGTGGTGGTGGATAGAACAAAGTAAGCTGGGGAAAGGCCCCTGATTATTCATGTATTGCTTTTAAATCTTTGTTGGGGTGTTGAGCTTTTTTTGTCTTTAGGATCTAAATTTGCATATTCAACTTCTTCCTCCTTCCTTTTCCCCTCAACATCACCATTAGGGATATAGATGGATGTTTCCACCTATAAAATCACTAGGACAACCCCAACATTACACCCAGTGGATCCTAGTATGACATGGGTTGGAATGGCTTTGGTTTAGGTCGATGGTGTTTCCACATGCCATACGGAAATAAGGGCATTGATGAGACAGTATATAGAGATCCTTGTCCATTAAATTCCAAATTATGCCACCCTCCTTCTTAACCTGCATCAGATGGAGGCATGAATGTGCTTGTCAGCTTCTCCATCATGCATTGTTGATGAATTTCTTGAGAGAGAAGAACATCTACCACCAGTGGAGTTTATTTGCGCTTCTCCCCTCTAACAAACTTATCTTGCTTATTGTTTCTAACATCTCCTTTAATTCTATTGTTGGGTTATCAGTCGGAATTATTTTGCTAAGCCATTTAGGTTGATTGTTTGTGAGACCATGTGAAGTACATACTCCTTTATTTTCCTGTGATGCCCTAAAATTAAGATCAATGGGATTCAAAAGTAGGGTGTAATGAAAAATGAGAGAATATCTTGTGCTTTGGGACACATCCCTCAAGGCACATTATACTGTCTGAAAAGTAAGAGGACTTCCCCCTTTATTTAGGAGATGCAAAAATAATACTCATTGGTTTTCTACAATTCCCTTGCAATTAAAGATACATGCGATAGCATTTTAGTGATCCTTTTCAAGTGATGTCACCTTCCCCTAGCTTGGGATATACATACATGTTCTTCAATTTTTATGTGAGACATACTTGATAATGCCATAGAGGAGTGGATTAATAAGAGCGGAAAGTGTGAAGATGTGTTGTCTTGAGAGGTTAGTGAGGTATGATGTTCCTTAGGGGGGTGTTCCAAAAGGGTTATTCAAAAGAGGGGGGATGTTAGGTTTGAGTGGTTGATTAATAGTAGTATTCTAGGCTAGTAACAATGCTCAATCAATTGATTTCCTACCTAGGATGTCCTCGTCCAGAGGGGTTGTCAGAATGAAACCCTTAGAAACATCCATGATGCCCTATTCTCCTCCTAGTTTAATGATATTCTCTTGGGGGTTCCTGCCCTTTAGAAGCAGTGGGAGACGAAAAGGGAGGGTTTCTTATCTTGGCATCTCCATTTGGTGAAAAAAGTTGAGTGGATTGCGGTCTAGTTTTTGGGTCATTATCCAAGACCAGATAGGCATGCTCATGAATGGAGTATGGAGGTCTAGTTTTAGGTCATAGTCCAGGACCATGGATATTGACATGAAAAGAAATGGTCTAATTTTAGGTCATAGTCTAGGACCATTGATGATGGGTGCACCTGAAACTGACAAGTGATATCTCACTCATATTTGAAGAACCCTCTAGCTTGACGGGGTTTCCAAGCATGATACCTGAAAAAGATTGTGAACCTCTTTTTGGACTTGTTTGATTTAAAAAAAAAGATGTTTTTAATCTTTGAAGGATTATTTCAATTTTTGAAAACAAGAATGTTAATATTTGGAAGATTTTTTGAATTTGAAACAGGGTTAATAATATTTGAAATATTGTTAATTTCACAAAGATTGTTGTACATCTTTGAAAGATTGAAAGATTGTTCTATTTCACAAAGATATTGTTAATTTGTTTAAGATTGTTTGGTATTGAAAAAGACTGTTAGTTGTTGAAAGATCAAAATATTATTTGATTTTGAAAAAAAGATTGTTAATCTTTGAAAGATTGTTTAATTTTGAAAATGATTATTAATTTTGAAAGATTGTTTGGTTCTAAAAAAGATTGTTAATATGAGAAAGATTGTTTGATGTTTGATTATTAGCCTACACACAAAGATCTTAGAAACGATCTTAATTAGTCAACAACAACCTCAAGATGCATGCATATATAGAAAATGACCTTCTCCTTTTAGATAATGAGCTTAGACCTGATTCACATCCTCACTCAATGTGACATGTAGAGGAAGATTTGGTGCTTAACTTCCCTATTGAAATATGGCAATCCTCTAGGGGAAAAACTACATTCGATGGATATGGATAGTCCTCCTAATACACCTTGTGACCATGTAAACCACCATCACTCATGAGTGTTAGGATAGGGATGTGTGGTGAAGGCCTCTGGACATCTATCTCAATGTTGTTCTATTACCTTTATTAACACCCATAGGGATTATATCTCAAACAGCTGTCCGACCTCTCTGATTACCATACTATGAAAAGAATAAAGATGTTGTATGATGATTTTGTTTGGAGCATATGGATGCTAAGAAGATGTGGCAGTAATCTCAGTGACACACCAAGATATATCAGAGGTTATTCAATGATTTGGAAGAAAATGAATCATCTCTGGCCCAAATTCAGGAGATTGGACGATGATGACCTATGGGATTTATGCAGACAACATCATGATGAAGACAAAGCTTACAAAAATCTTTGTCTATCTAGGTATCAGCCAAAATGGAGCTTAGTATCTTACAGGGCGATACAAGACATCCTACCTACAATGGATAAGATAAGAAGATGGTCTCCTTCTGTAATTACTCATTGCTGCCTCTGCAAGAATGGATTAGAAACTGTTGTGCACCTCTTCGGTAGTTGTTCCTTCTGGAGATACCTATGGGGATGAGCTCAGTTGAAACTGAATACTAGGTATTCATATCCTCTTCTTCAATGACTTCGGGAGATTGGAACAAAGAAAGGCCAAAAAACTCTGGAGCTTTGGGCGATCAGCACTTGCATCCACACTATCTGGACTGAATGCAATAGTAGAAAACATGGAGGCAAGGAGATAGAATTCGTCGACCTCTTCAAGAATATTGAAGGTCAAATTCAGACTCTATACAACATACATAAAATGAAATTGACAAGTGTTCATTCTAAGACCATACAAAATTGGAATTTATGCTAGCCAATAAGTTTTATTCCTGAATTAGCATTATGAATTAGCATACTTTGTTATTCACTTCTGTGTAAATTGTATGATTCACTGCAATTTGTAACTTTTCCCCAATTGATTGGGTTTGGAATATAATTACCCTAATTTTTCAAAAAAAAACACCCATATGCCACATCTAGGGATCTAACATGAGCGTTGGAACATATTCCCTGACGCATGGGTTTATAGGAGTGCATAGTGCAAGAGTAAACTTTTTAAATATTTGCTAAAGCATGACCATAATAATAAAGCACATGATAGGCATATAAGAAAAAAAACCATGTTGTTACCAAGAAAGTAGATATCTTGTGTTCAACATCTATCTTTTCTCTTCCTTTCATATTTTTCCAGATGATCTCTCTCTGTCTATCTATATATATGTGTATATATATTAGTAAAAGTAAGATAAGGAAAATGAGAGAAGGGAAACATATTTAAAACCCTAAAAAGGGATGCACACTTTAAACCCTAACATGACAACAAAGAACAAAACAAAAACTAGGACTAAACAGAGACAACCTGACAGGGTGCACAAACCCTACCTGGGCTGGAGGCTAGTGGAATTGAGTGATGCACAACTATGTCTCTGTGTAGGAAAAGAATAAAAAAATAGAAGGCTTGAAAAATGATGTGATGCGCCACTATGCCTTTGTGAAGAAAAAGTGAAAATAAGAACAAAGAAAAACAAATACAATTCTAAAGAAATCATTGAAACTTCACAAAGAAATATATAATTCCACTTAGATCGTCTTGGATAGATCCTAATTGAGTGGCTAGTATGTTGCACTCTACCTAAAAAATAAATATTTTGCATATATATAGTAATGGAACTTGATTTGATGATCACATTAAATAAAAATAAAAAAGATCTATCGACGTCACCACCATGTTTTATTGAAAAAATGAGGGGAAACAGGTAAAATGTCACAAGTTCCATGGTGGAAGGTTAACTTGGGATCTGAACGTTAGAAGAAAAAGAACTTAACAAGAAATCACATCCGACGATCTTATAATGAGTTGTTAAGGATTAACACCCCATCCCCCACGTAAACCTATATTCTACCATTTCTAAAATTAAAAAAAAATTGGTGGTTTCAGGTTGGTTAAAAGAAAAAAGAAAGCAAAAAAATAACAATAAAGGATTTTTTTTATTGTTGGTGGGCCTTTGGGGTTGGATATGTATACATATTTCCCATCATAGACCTAGAAGTCCTAATTTTTAGGTGTATCAGGATCCTAATCGCCATAAGACCTACCATAATGGTGACCCCTCATGAGTAGTTTGGGAAAATGTGTAGGATGATAAGAGGATGATGAGAAGATGTATCAAGACCAAGATCTGATTTTTCTGTTAGTAGATAAATCATGATATGGAAACATGTCACATAAGAAGTTGAGCAAACGAATGAATAAAAGAAGTTAAAATATAGTTAAAAGCAACTCTTAGGAGCACCACATGATTACATTTGTGTAGTCTTATGACATTCGAAAGAAGGTGGTGTTATAGGAAGGATCCTCTAAACATGAATAATGCAAAAAGTAGTGGGATATTAATACTCTTTGGCTTCAAAAGAGTGAAAAGAGGGCCAAAATATAGTAGATATGTGGGGGTATTTATAGTATATTCTAGGGTTCAAGACTCGAAAAAGAAGATTCTAGAAGAGGTGGTGTATCATGGTGATGCACTAGGAAAGTGTGGCATGCGGATCTAGGAAATCCACCATGTGTCACCGGTTATTTGCTTTGATCCATCGGGTGGCTCATGTAGGATATAGTATGTCTCTTGATTGTTTATATATTTTAGGAACATTTTGAAGAAAATATTCAAAAACACAGATTCTAAATAGAAGTCAATAAAATAAGAAATGGAGGAGAATTCATGATTACATATAACGTACCCAAATTAGGCATATGGCTTAACCCACTCTTTCCTCATTACATCTACCATAATTAATTCTATACCCCTTTTATTGAGAGTTAGAAGTTAAGAAATAATGCAACGATTAGTGATATTGAGATTTAATAAAAAACCTTTGATATGGAGAATTATGACAAATGATCAATTAACTAGAATAAGAAGGTTAATCACATAAATACATTTCTTATGGAGTATAACCCTAATTGGCTCTCCAAAAGTGACCTAGTTGGTTGATTGAGGAAATTAGGGAAGATTTTAGTTATAACATTATAATTGAGTAAAGAGAGTGGTAGAAATACATAATACACGCTTAATATACAAAGTAATTAAATCTTACCTAAACATCCCCATAAGACAAAATTGATTGTATAATCTTGTTTGTCACACCTTAATTAGATACCATGAAAACTTTCAGTTGATTTTAGCACTAGTTTCTCCCCCAATTAAATCAGAAAGAGATAGATTTTAAATAACTCAAGTTTGATCAACTAATTTTATTATTACATTTAGTTACCATTTATGTTCCTTTATTCCCTATAACTTGACACACCTTCCCCTTTGATGCACTCAATGCAACATCAACACATGGCAACATGACTGTATCTATTGCTCCTCTTACATTTCTTCCTTGAACTTCCTCTCCTTCTCACCCTCTACCTCTTCCTCTTTGGCCTCTTGATATGCACCCTTATCACTTGGTTGTGGTGGTAATGAAGATGAAGTAGAGGTAGTAAAGGATCATATTCATAAAAATTTGGGGTGAGGGAAGAACACTGAAGTACAACTTTTTCATATTTGGTAAGGAGGACAAGCTTGAATCCAAATATCTCACTGCCATCCTCAGAAAAGTGATTCAAGAATGGCTAAATGATTGTGATGAAAATATCACTTGGAGGAGTACCAAAAGTGAACTAACATGAAAGTTTGGGCTGACATTTCTAGCATGCTACTTTTGCTCCCAAAATGGTTTAAATCCGTCTCTATTCATAACCCTATGTGAGGTAATTGCACTACATTTTTTCTTGTGCCATTCTAATATGGGGTTCCTGTGGCAACACATCCCATTATCATAAAGATAACGAGGTGTTATGTGAAAACGTGCGGAAATCACCATAACCACAGATTATGGAAATATGGGTTAATTAAAACCGATTGCGGGAAACATATAAACTTGTGGAACTATTACTTTCCAGTCCTCATCCTGCACATAAACATGTCATATATATACATACGCGGAATCGGATATGTGTTCACAGCTTACTGAAATAGCTGTTCATTCATCGCATGGGTTCATCACCTGTTCATATACACGGAGGCCCACATCCGGACATCAACAGGATATACAAAATATTATCGAGCGTTTATCGTGAATCAACGTCAAAACACTGCCAAGGACCTGAGAGTACAGGGATGACTCTAGACTCTACTACCAAACAACCAAAACAGCAACATATCCATCGCTTGCCTTCTACTGCTCTTCAGGCTGCTCGGCCGCAACACCATGACCACGACCACGTCTACCTCGACCACCTGAAAACCAGCAGAGTGATACAATTTGAACAATTGTCCCAGAGGGAAACATAACTTCCCATCGCAACTACAGAACCTCAGGAGCTTAAGCTATAACAACAGGTAATTAAAAGCAGGTACAACAAGAGCAGTCTATATATGTATATATTTATAGCAAAGCTATTCTTACCGACAAGATCACCAGCTGTACACATACACATAACCAGATGTCTCTCAATGAAACATGATTGACAAGATATATCACTATGTAACATGATTATTAGAATTAGATTGCCATATAACCTGAAAGGTACAACAGAGATATTTACACAAACAAGGCCTCAACCAATGTTTTGTGTTTGATATAATCAATGAATACTAAACGGCTGTATTACGTGTTATTATGCCCCAAGGATTTGAATCATACCATTCAAATCCAACCTCTGGCTGCGAAGCCCAAGACTGGTGCCATACAAGGTCAATGGAAGAGCCGGACTCCACAACCTCCCACCTCGTGGTCAGTACACGAGTACAACACAAGCAGGACCGTAGTCACATGCTGAAGTGGTCTAAGCCTCTGGGTCAGCTCCATAGGCGACCCTCACTCTAGCCCGCCTTGGCACAGGTCTCGGTGCTAGTACAACTGAGCCACGGGCCTGATCACCGTGCTCTGAGCCATGAACGCATTCATGCTCCACATATCACATATTCTGAGCCACGAGCCTGTTCACCATGCTCTATATACGTATCTGAGTCTGTAACCAAAGTTATACTCTTACCTCCTTACTTTAGGCTAGGAGTAACCTCACATATTCAACAATATGTGCCCCGGGTTAACCCGTAGGAGAACCCGTTTCACCATCACCAAGTCCTGACGATGATGGATCTATGGCCAGGGCAAACTACATGATATGATTTCACTGTGATTAATTAGTATCTTTTAGATGGATTGCAGGATTCAACCAAGTTATATAACATGCAAGATGTAACAGAGAATAAAGAACATTGTATTATTATTGAAACCTCATCAACCTGATTCATCACAAGGATCCAGCATCACATGTTACCACTTGGCCTCTTGCCAACCATCTAGATCCATATCAAGGATCATCACATACCATAGGATATCAATCCTTCATCATGTGCCATCACTGCCTCTCAAGGCTCACATCATCATCATGGGACCAACTCATAACATATATAATCTCATAGAACAAATATCAAGGTAATGTTATTCATCACATATGTCGCGTAGCCCTTTCATGGCTACACATCACCTGCATGGTTAGGATACACAATAACCATAGATTCATCATAAGGAATATGCTTGCTAACATGGCTATCATTCAAGATAATTTATTTATCAAGATTACACTATTTGATGATCGAGCTTGTTAAGCACATCATACCATAATCATGCCTACCCTTATCTTAGGATTATACAAACAATCAAGGTATTCACTTTGAGTATACCATGCAATCATAATTGTCATCATCCATTACTATTGTCATTATTATCCGTATCACTAAACAACCATTAATGTGACCACAACTTACTATTGCCATTAACAAATAAACATAAGGATTACTTCGTATACCTCATTACCTTTAGCATTATTGCTATCATTAGCAAGCTATTAGTGTAACTGTCACCTAGCATCGTCATTACCATTTATTGTTACTATCATTAGCATTAATATTGTTTGCAAGGCATCATTATCGTTTGAGCATTAACATGCACTTCCATAGTACATGAGACCGTCACTATAAGAACACACGACCCTCACTATAACTCATCACCACCCCTTACTAAAACTCATCAAGACCTATCGACCGACACACACAACCAACCTAGGTTATCACCCATCTTGGCTATCGGCCACCATGGATATCGGCCAACATGGATATCGACCAGCACTCCATGCATGGCTATCGTCCAGCACCAACCAACCACGAGAACTTAGGTCTATCGTCCACAAAAAGAAGGGGATTTCTCTCAACACAAGAAGGTCCATATCGCCCATCGTGCTCATCATGTCGACCAACACAACAAGGGGTATCACCCGATACCCAACCACACTTATCGGCCAACACCTCACTAACTTGACCTATCGCCCACACAAGGGCAAGGATATCGCCCAACACAAGAGCTCTCATTCTATCGTTCAACTCAAGGACAAGGTGTTGCTCAACACAAAGACCATATCGCCCAACATAGTCACCATATCGTCCAGCACAAAGGGACATCACTCATGTCGTTCAACTCAAAGATATCGTCCAACTCAGCCAACCATGGAGGGATATCGCCCAACATACCCATCCAAGGAAGGATATCTCCCAACACATCCAACCAAGGAAGGATATCGCCCAACATAAGATCACCATCAACCTCTAACTCAAAACATCACAAACCCTAGATCACTAGGAGCCCTAAACCCTAAGGGCATATCGGCCACCAAAGGGAACTCAAGCCAGGTACAAAAGCAAGGAGCCAAGCTAAGCTACTAACATGCAACAAGATCATAGCTAGAGGTAAAGAAATTAGGGTTAGACGATATGAAACCCGCCTTGAAGCAAGGAAGAAGAGGCACTTTGAGCTGCAAGGGATATCGCCCACCAAGCTGATCCAAGAAGGTGTATCGGCCACCACTACTTCACCAAGGAAGTGTATCGGCCAACCCAAGCAAGATGGAGAGGGATATCATGCACTCAAGGTGGGGGGGAGACCAAAAGAGCAAAGGAGACTAAGGCAAGGGAAAGAGCTGTATATATAGAAGGAAGGGGAGGAGAAACCAAGGTACAACCATGCAATGTGTCGTCCACCCAAGGGACACTTGTCCTAGGGTTCAAGCCAACACACTAGCAAGGCATGGGACACTTGTCCAAGCTAGGCACCAAGTGTCACCAACCAAGGTCAAGCCACATGGGCGACACAAGAAACAACTCCTGCTGGGCAACACAGACAAGCTGCTGGGCGACACAAAGCAGGTCCTGGCCGACACAAGGCTCAAGCAAGCCCAACCAAGGCACCTCAAGGCCCAAACAAGCTCAACTCAGGCCCAAAGAACTCAAACAACAAGCCCAAGCCTTCCTCTCATCCCTAAAGGAAGAAAAGAGAGGGGAACATCTCACAAGATGGAAGACTTGCACACAAAACCCTAAACTTGGGTTATTTGCAAGTAGCCCCTCGAACTCTCAACAAAGCACAACAAAACCCTAATCACCACTTAAAGGTGATTAGCAAGCATCAAAGCACAGAGATTAAGCAAAACAAACAGGGTAAACCCTAAACGCAGGTCAGGGTCCTTACAAGCTAACCCCCTTTAAGGGATTTCGTCCCCGAAATCCGAAGAGAAAAGCGAGGGATACTTCCTCCTTATCTCTTCCTCAAGCTCCCACGTGGCTTCCTCAGCGCCACGACGCTGCCAAAGAACCTTCACAAGAGCCAGGTCCTTCCTCTTCAACTTCTTGATCCTTCTATCAAGGATCGCCACAACACCTTCCTCGTAGGTCACATCTGCATCGAGCTCAACCTCAACTGGCTGTATCACTGTACCTGAATCCGGATGGCTTTTCTTCAACATACTGACATGAAACACTGGATGCAACCTGTGCAACTCTGGAGGCAACTCTAACTCGTAAGCTACCTTTCCAACACATGCTCTGACTGAGTAAGGCCCCATATACCTGGGAGCTAACTTACCCTTCCGACCAAACCTTAACACTCCTTTCTACGGCGAGACTTTGAGATATACTTTGTCTCCTACCTGGAACTCCAAAGGTCGTCGGCGATTGTCTGCATAAGAATTCTACCTGTCCTGTGCCACCTTCAACTGTCGCTGTATCACTTTGACCTTATCTGTCATCTGTTGGACTAACTCAGGACCAAAAAGCTGATACTCACCAGACTCATACCAACACAAAGGAGATCTGCACTTCCTTCCATACAAAGCTTCATAAGGAGCCATGTCAATGCTCCACTGATAACTGTTGTTGTAGGAAAACTCTATCAAACTCAGATGTACATCCCAGTTGCCTAGAAACTGTAGAACACAAGCTTGAAGAAGATCTTCTAAAGTCTGTATAGTCCTCTCAGACTGTCCATCTGTCTGCGGGTGAAAAGCTGTACTGAACCTCAACTGCGTTCCCAACGCTCTGTGCAACTGTTCCCAAAAACGACTCGTAAACTGAGGACCTCTGTCAGAAACTATCATTGCTGGCACTCCGTGCAAACGTACTATCTCATCCACATACACTCGAGCAAGTTTCTCAGCTGTATACGTTGTCTTTACTGGTAGAAAATGGGCAGACTTAGTTAGTCTGTCCATTATCACCCAAATGGAATCATGATTCCTAGTTGTCCTAGGTAGACCAACTATGAAATCCATGGTTATATGATCCCATTTCCACTGCGGTATCGGCAAAGGTTGCAACGTACCTGCCGGTTTCTGATGTTCAGCCTTCACTTGCTGACAAACCGCACATCTAGCCACAAACTCAGCTACATCTTTCTTCATACCGGACCACCAGTACAAGTCCTTCAGACTATGATACATCTTGGTGGCACCTAGATGCATCACATACATCGACGTATGTGCTTCCTCAAGCACCAACTCCCTTAGATTATCAACATCCGGAACCATCATCCTGTCATGATAGCAAACTAGCCCACCTCTGGACTCATGGAAACCATCACGCTTGTCGCTGCCGAACTCTGATATGATCAACTGTACCACATCATCTGTCTGCTGTGCATCCTTGATCTGCTGTCTCAACGTTGGCTTAACTTGTATCTGTGCGAAAAGACCAGATAACAAAGAAACTCCCATCTGCACATTCATCTGTCGCAGAGAAACAAACATATCTCGCCTATGGCATACCAGAGAACTCAACTGTGCCTTCTTTGAAGAAAGAGAAGAAGAAGACTTTCTGCTAAGCGCATCAGCTACCACGTTCACCTTACCAGGATGATACTCAATGGTGCATTTGTAATCATTGATCAACTCCATCCATCATCGTTGTCGCATGTTTAACTCTTGCTGCGTAAAGATGTACTTCAGATTCTTATGATCCGTAAAGATCTGACACACTTCCCCATACAGATAGTGTCTCCAAATCTTTAATGCATGAACCACTGCTGCCAACTCCAAGACATGAGTCGGGTAGTTCTCCTCATGCTTCTTGAGTTGTCGCGAGGCAAAAGAAACCACATGATCTTCCTGCATCAGCACACAACCTAAGCCCTTCTTGGAAGCATCACAGAAAACAACATAGCCTTTCCCAGGCTCTGGCAAGATCAACACTGGAGCACTGGTCAGATTCTCCTTCAAACTCTGGAAAGCTTGCTGACATCGATCATCCCAAACAAAAGGTACATCCTTCCGGGTCAACTTTGTCATCGGCAACGCGATCACACTGAAATCCTTGATAAACCTCCGGTAGTATCCTGCCAAACCGAGGAAACTACGAACTTCTGTCGGCGTCTTTGGTTGTTCCCAATCCGCAACGTATTCCACCTTCTTCGGATCTACTTTAACTCCTTCAGTAGATATCACATGACCTAAGAAATCCACTTCATCCAACCAGAACTCACACTTACTGGACTTGGCATACAGCTGATGTTGACGAAGAAGAGTCAACACTCGACGAAGATGTTGTTCATGCTCTCGCCTGTCCCGACTGTAGATCAAAATGTCATCTATAAAGACTACAACAAACTGATCTAAGAACAGAGGGAATACTCTATTCATCAGGTCCATGAAAGCAGCAGGTGCATTGGTTAACCAAAACGGCATAACCACAAACTCGAAATGACCATACCTCGTCCTGAAAGCTGACTTTGGTATGTCATCCACCTTTATCCTCAACTGGTGATATCCAGAACGTAGATCGATCTTTGAAAACACTGTAGCACCATGCAACTGATCGAACAGATCGTCTATCCTCGGCAACGGGTACTTGTTCTTGATCGTGACCTTGTTCAACTACCGGTAATCTATACACAACCGCATCGAACCATCCTTCTTCTTAACGAACAACACAGGAGCACCCCACGGCGACGTACTCGGTCTGATAAAACCCTTCTCCAACAACTCTTGCAACTGCTTCTTCAACTCTGCCATCTCTGCTGGAGCCATCCTATACGCTGACTGTGCAACTGGCTGTGTTCCTAGAACCAGATTGATCTCAAAATCAATCTCTCGGGGTGGAGGAACACCAGGAAACTCCTCAGGAAACACGTCTGCAAATTCTCGAACTATAGATACCTCCTCAAGAATAGGACCCTTCACCTTGGTAACCACAACGGTATCCACCACGTGAGCTAGGAATGCCTCCAGCATAGTTGATACCAAACATGTCGGAAGAATCTTCCTGTCTCCCTAGAAGATCCACTTCTCTCCAGCAACATCAAACACAATCTGCTTAGAACCACAGTCCAAGACAACCTTATACTTCTCTAAGGTATCCATCCCAAGGATAACATCGAAGCCATACATATCAAGTGGTATAAGATCCACTTGAATGCGATGTCCCGAAAAAGACAAAACACAAGATGGACACTCTTCTTGAAGCAAAGAAGAACCATCAAGAGGGGTTTCTAACAACAAACTATCCTTCTTACAACTAACAGGTAAATGACAGTTTTCAAGCATACCATAGGTGATAAAAGAGTGTGTAGCACCCAGGTCAACCAGAACAGATATAAAGCAAGAAGAAGACATATCAGAATGAAATAACTCCATCTGACCTGTCACCACTCACGGGTTGACTATTGCCTCCGGCTGATTCATGGCATAGAATCGAGCCGTTGCTTGCTGTCCACGACCTCTGCTTCCTTGAGCAGATGATCCAGCCTGAGACGCTTGACCGCGTCCTCGACCTCTGCTACCACTGGGCTGCTGTCGATCCGATCCTTGTTGGTTCTGCCTTGACTGCTGCGTCACTTCAACATCTCTATTCGGGCAATGCAACTTGAGATGCCCGGTCTGTCCACAGAGATAGCATGCCCTATCTTCAAACTGTGGCCGAGCTGGCCCTGTCACTGCCACAGAAGCTGAACTGTGTGCCTTAGACGGTGAAGAAACATAACCTTTCCCCTTACTCGGAGACCACTGAGATGGTACACCAGAACTTCTCATCACTGACGGTGCTGAAACCCTAGGCTTCTTAAAGCCACCAAACCTTCGTCCTTGAAACTGAGCAGGTCTTTTAAGAGACATAGACTCTCTTTTCTCCCTTACTGACCTCTCGATCCGTCGAACAGATTCCACAAACGTAGTAAACTGCTCTCGGTTCTCCAACGCAGACACTGGGGTTGTCAACTCAGCACTCAAACCCTTCTCGAAATGTCTGATCCGTTCCTCGTCTGTTGCTGCCATGTGAGGACAAAACCTCAACAGATCCATAAACTTGGCCTCGTACTCGGTGATGTTCATCATTCCTTGTCGCAACCTCTCAAACTGACTGATCTTCTCATCTAGGTACGTCTTGGGAAAGTATCTGGTGACGAACTTGCGTCGAAACACTTCCCAACAGATCACCTCACCAGGCCGCTTCTCTTCTTCTATGGTCCACCAGTGACCGGCACTACCCTTCAGAAGGTAGACAGCATGCTTTACCTTGTCTGCTTCAGGGATGTCGAGGATCCGGAAAGCCTTCTCAAGACTTGTCAGCCACAGATCTGCATCCACTGGATCAGCAGTTCCAGCATAATCTGAAGCTCCAACTCAGCGAAGCCGCTCGAAGGTCTTCCCAATACCCGATGCTTCTCCATGGGGAACCTGTGCTCACGGAGGAGGCACTGGTAATCTCTCAACCATGAGATTCATCGTAGCCATTAACTGCCCCATAAGCTGTTCGTAAGCAGGATGTTCAAGAATGGCTGGGTTAGGTTGGGGGACCTCAGGCACCCAATCTTCATGTGCCTGTCCATCTACTCCATCAACCAATGCAGCATCACTATACTCAGCAGAGTGTTCTTCATGGTTTCCAGACATCTTGACTTTTCTTCCACTGAGGGCAGAAGATATGTAAGAAATCCTGGAAAACTCATAAGAACAGACTCAACCTAGTCCTAAATCCCTGTAGACTCAGTGAACCTAAAGCTCTGATACCAAAAACTTGTGGCAACACATCCCATTATCATAAAGATAACGAGGTGTTACGCGAAAACATGCGGAAATCACCATAACCACAGATTATGGAAATATGGGTTAATTAAAACCGATTGCGGGAAACATATAAACTTGTGGAACTATTACTTTCCAGTCCTCATCCTGCACAGAAACATGTCATATATATACATACGCGGAATCAGATACGTGTTCACAGCTTACTGAAATAGCTGTTCATTCATCGCATGGGTTCATCACCTGTTCATATACACAGAGGCCCACATCCGGCCAACAACAGGATATACAAAACATTATCGATCGTTCATCGTGAATCAACGTCAAAACACTGCCAAGGACCTGAGAGTACAGGGATGACTCTAGACTCTACTACCAAACAACCAAAACAACAACATATCCATCGCTTGCCTTCTACTGCTCTTCAGGCTGCTCGGCCGCAACACCACGACCACGACCACGTCTACCTCGACCACCTGAAAACCAGCAGAGTGATACAATTTGAACAATTGTCCCAGAGGGAAACATAACTTCCCACCGCAACTACAGAACCTCAGGAGCTTAAGCTATAACAACAGGTAATTAGAAGCAGGTACAACAAGAGCAGTCTATATATTTATATATTTATAGCAAAGCTATTCTTACCGACAAGCTCACCAGTTGTACACATACATATAACCAGATGTCTCTCAATGAAACATGATTGACAAGATATATCACTATGTAACATGATTATTAGAACAAGATTGCCATATAACTTGAAAGGTACAACAGAGATATTTACACAAACAAGGCCTCAACCAATGTTTCGTGTTTGATATAATCAATGAATACTAAACGACTGTATTACGTGTTATTATGCCCTGAGGATTTGAATTGTACCATTCAAATCCAACCTCTGGCTGCGAAGCCCAAGACTGGTGCCATACAAGGTCAATGGAAGAGCCGGACTCCACAACCTCCCACCTCGTGGTCAGTACACGAGTACAACACAAGCAGGACCGTAGTCACATGCTGAAGTGGTCTAAGCCACTGGGTCAGCTCCATAGGCAACCCTCACTCTAGCCCGCCTTGGTACAGGTCTCGGCGCTAGTACAACTGAGCCACGGGCCTGATCACCGTGCTCTGAGCCATGAACGCATTCATGCTCCACATATCACATATTCTGAGCCATGGGCCTGTTCACCGTGCTCTATATACATATCTGAGTCTGTAACCGAAGTTACACTCTTACCTCCTTACTTTAGGCTAGGAGTAACCTCACATATTCAACAATATGTGCCCGGGTTAACCCGTAGGGGAACCCGTTTCACCATCACCAAGTCCTGACGATGATGGATCTATGGCCAGGGCAAACTACATGATATGATTTCACTGTAATTAATTAGTATCTTTTAGATGGATTTCATGATTCAACCAAGTTATATAACATGCAAGATGTAACAGAGAATAAAGAACATTATATTATTATTGAAACCTCATCAACCTGATTCATCACAAGGATCCAGCATCACATGTTACCACTTGGCCTCTTGCCAACCATCCAGATCCATATCAAGGATCATCACATACCATAGGATATCAATCCTTCATCATGTGCCGTCACTGCCTCTCAAGGCTCACATCATCATCATGGGACCAACTCATAACATATATAATCTCATAGAACAAATATCACGGTAATGTTATTCATCACATATGTCGCGTAGCCCTTTCATGGCTACACATCACCTGCATGGTTAGGATACACAATAACCATAGATTCATCATAAGGAATATGCTTGCTAACATGGCTATCATTCAAGATAATTTATTTATCAAGATTACACTATTTGATGATCGAGCTTGTTAAGCACATCATACCATAATCACGCCTACCCTTATCTTAGGATTATACAAACAATCAAGGTATTCACTTTGAGTATACCATGCAATCATAATTGTCATCATCCATTACTATTGTCATTATTATCCGTATCACTAAACAACCATTAATGTAACCACAACTTACTATTGCCATTAACAAATAAACATAAGGATTACTTCGTATACCTCATTACCTTTAGCATTATTGCTATCATTAGCAAGCTATTAGTGTAACTGTCACCTAGCATCGTCATTACCATTTATTGTTACTATCATTAGCATTAATATTGTTTGCAAGGCATCATTATCGTTTGAGCATGAACATGCACTTCCATAGTACATGAGACCGTCACTATAAGAACACACGACCCTCACTATAACTCATCACCACCCCTTACTAAAACTCATCAAGACCTATCGGCCGACACACACAACCAACCTAGGTTATCACCCATCTTGGCTATCGGCCACCATGTATATCGGCCAACATGGATATCGGCCAGCACTCCATGCATGGATATCGTCCAGCACCAAACAACCACAAGAACTTAGGTCTATCGTCCACAAAAAGAAGGGGATGTCTCTCAACACAAGAAGGTCCATATCGCCCATCATGCTCATCATGTCGACCGAAACAACAAGGGGTATCACCCGATACCCAACCACACTTATCAGCCAACACCTCACTAACTTGACTAATCGCCCACACAAGGGCAAGGATATCGCCCAACACAAGAGCTCTCATTCTATCGTTCAACTCAAGGACAAGGTGTTGCTCAACACAAAGACCATATTGCCCAACATAGTCACCATATCGTCCAGCACAAAGGGACACCACTCATGTCATTCAACTCAAAGATATCGTCCAACTCACCCAACCATGGAGGGATATCGCCCAACATACCCATCCAAGGAAGGATATCGCCCAACACATCCAACCAAGGGAGGATATCGCCCAACATAAGATCACCATCGACCTCTAACTCAAAACATCACAAACCCTAGATCACTAGGAACCCTAAACCCTAAGGGCATATCGGCCACCAAAGGGAACTCAAGCCAGGTACAAAAGCAAGGAGCCAAGCTAAGCTACTAACATGCAACAAGATCATAGCTAGAGGTAAAGAAATTAGGGTTAGAAGATATGAAACCCGCCTTGAAGCAAGGAAGAAGAGGCACTTCGAGTTGCAAGGGATATCGTCCACCAAGCTGATCCAAGAAGGTGTATCGGCCACCACTACTTCACCAAGGAAGTGTATCGGCCAACCCAAGCAAGATGGAGAGGGATATCGTGCACTCAAGGTGGGGGGAGACCAAAAGAGCAAAGGAGACTAATGCAAGGGAAAGAGCTGTATATATAGAAGGAAGGGGAGGAGAAACCAAGGTACAACCATGCAATGTGTCATCCACCCAAGAAACACTTGTCCTAGGGTTCAAGCCAACACACTAGCAAGGCATGGGACACTTGTCCAAGCTAGGCACCAAGTGTCACCAACCAAGGTCAAGCCACATGGGCGACACAAGCAACAACTCCTACTGGGCGACACAGACAAGCTGCTGGGCGACACACCAGCCTGCTGGGCGACACAAAGCAGGTCCTGGCCGACACAAGGCTCAAGCAAGCCCAACCAAGGCACCTCAAGGCCCAAACAAGCTCAATTCAGGCCCAAAGAACTCAAACAACAAGCCCAAGCCTTCCTCTCAACCCTAAAGGAAGCAAAGAGAGGGGAACATCTCACAAGATGGCAGACTTGCACACAAAACCTTAAACTTGGGTTATTTGCAAGTAGCCCCTCGAACTCTCAACAAAGCACAACAAAACCCTAATCATCACTTAAAGGTGATTAGCAAGCATCAAAGCACCGAGATTAAGCAAAACAAACACGGTATACCCTAAACGCAGGTCAGGGTCCTTACAGTTCCATACAAGGCATTGTGAAAAGAAATGATCATTATTACATATTGTGTTTCATGCATAGAAGACTTATAACTATGATTTCCTTTTGAATGGAAAATTTCACCATTTTTCCAAACAAAAAATTCTTCTCCATTCACCAGCCGTGGATTGGTCACGAGTATAGCCACTAATCTGGGCTAAACACATTGATTTAAAGCCATGGTGGGTAATACACTGGATGGCATCAATTATCAATTACCTCTTGTCCCCCATCTTTGTCTGTAAGACTAGGGAATAAAGAGTGTACTTGCTTCTTTTCAAGGAGCACAAAGACACTCTCACCCTTCAGATGCATGCTCACATTTCCATGGGAAATCTAATACATGATCTTGATGACCTAGAATCGATGTATATATTGGTATGATTTTAAGATCCAACTGAAGGAATATGAAAAGCCTCTAGAGTCTATTCCTGGCATAACCAATATTGAATTAATTAATAAACTAAAATAAGAGACATGCTATAAAACTTGAAAAATTATAATGAATATTATGATGAAAGAAAACATGGACTCGGATTCACTAATCAAGCTTACTTTCAACCATGTAACCTTCTCCACTATTTTACATTCAAAAATAGTATTTTGCAAGTAGTCATCAAGGATATCTATAACCTTCCCACTCTAAATATATAGGTAGATTTATATAAAAAAGTTGCATCTCTCTCAAGATGAGAAACAAAAGACCAAGAACAAGATATATGCCTATTTCTTTTGTGGTTTCTCACTCTCATGCCTTCTCACTATTCCAAACTCTAGATCTTCCTGAACTTGTTACTTCAAACTTGTTCTGATCAGACATCACAAGAAATTATCTTATCAAACAAGAAATATTGTTACATAGGAATAAGGAAACAAAACCTTAAAATAATATGTATTAAATAGAAGAAGAATAATTACATGGTTTGGAGGGTTAGCCTGCTACTCCCATCCCAAGTTATGGGGCTTATTTGCACATCTTGCAAATTGACAACATCAAATTACAACTTGAAATGACCATTGCCTTCAAAAGTAAAAAATAAAATGATAATATTGATGAAAGAGGTCAATTACAAGGGGTAAATCCTCATATCTACCCACCTCTCAATTTTAGAATCAACTCTGAGATCGATTGAGCTCTAAGGTCGATCAATTTTGTATGAATTTGTAGGTCGATCACCCTCACTCTTGGATAAAGATATGTTCTTACAAATAAATCCTTTCTCAAGGTGATGATTGATCAAAATGGTGGGTAAGATACTAAACAACAAAGGAAGATGAGTCAATCACTCTCATGGTCAATCAATATTGATCTTCTCCTTTACTTTAGGGGCAATGCTTTCACCTCATTATCAAAGTTAAGATGTGATGACCCTGAATTTAGGATTTTGATACCTAGCATAGTAAATAAAGATGATGAATGTTAAGTAGATGATTAATGCCAAGTTGAGTAATTGGTGAGTCAATTATGGATCCTTGTCATGTAAAAGGTGTACTTGGAGTACAATTTATTGTTATCAAACCTATTTGAGTTCAATTTTGATGAACATCTTGGTTTAACCAATTGGATAATTATGAGGTTAAGGTACCCATTTAATATTCTGGGTGAGCTTGGGTGATATATTGATGAACGTTGAGGTTACTTGAGTTTTAAGATACCTAGATTATGCAATTAGTTATGATTGAGAAGTATGGTCGGATGACTCATTTATGTGTCATGCAATCACTTAATTTACATTTAGATTGATAATGAGGATATTTGGGGAGGCGCGGCTCACTATGAGACATTTTGGATGATCAGGTGGTGCAGACTGTCTCCTACAGCCGAACCACACAGATCTGATTATAATGGAAGGCAGAGGTCTCGAGGGCTTAGTCAAGAGTCAATTTCTTAGTTTTTGGTTGCAACATATTTCTTCCTCATACCCCGTAGAATTTGGGACCCCCCATTTGCGTCTTGGAGTGGAGTTTTGAGGGAGATACACCTCTGTCTCTCTGGGTCCTCTCCATCGTCATTAACAACAAACAACATAGGGATGGGAAGCTTGAACAGGAAGCCACCAGTCAGATACATAGGAAGCCGAGGCTGAAACATCAGTCCTTATACTTTGGCCCTGGCTGTAACTGAGAGTACCAAGAAATCCTCCTGTTCTCTTTCACCTCTTGCTGGGACGACTGCTAGAGAGGAAGGTCGAGGTACATGAAGGAGGAGTGAGGCACAAAGCTTTCACTACAGGTCTGTTGTTCATTCAGGTCTTCCCAATGGAGTCTCTACCGGTGGTGCCCAACCTTGGAGGATGGATCGTCGGACTCCCGTACGTTATGTAGATCATGTGTAAGGAGAGATCGAGGGAGACAGACGAACCAATTCAATTCACCCACTCGATCTGCTGCCACGCGAGGCACTCACCCATGAATCCTAATCACGTTGCAGCTTTAGAGTCTGCCGGTGAGATTCCTTGCACCAATCTGGAGGGTGGGGGAAGGTCCTGGCCTTGGCTCACGCTCATCGGAGTCGAGGCGGTGGCGGCTTGATGCCCTGATCGGAGCCCTGCACGAGATGGTATGCAGTCGTCGGGTAAGTGCAGAGAGAGAGAGAGATGTGTCTGGCCAATCCTAGGTCAGACCGGATGGCTTATCTTCTCCCAGGTTGAGCATTGCGCCCCCTAAGGCGGTGATGCTCCCATACAACCAGAATTCAAGGCGACGCTAATTCAGGCTGCGGAAGAACTCACACGTGGAGTCGAGGATGAAGAGGACTAAGGCGGAGGGTAGACCCTTGACCAGACCAAATGAGGGACCGGTGGACAGACCATCGTGGGCCAATCTCGGAGCGCCACTCAGGTGGTGGACCCCAGGGCACAAGGTATCATGTTTTTGATATTCATAAAATGATCCTTTCTTAGAAAATGACTAATAAATACCTCCCTTAGCCGAATAATTCTCCAAAAATACTCCTAGTCTCAGAAAAATGTACTCTACATTGTTGAACCCTTAGATTAGGCTCTTGAATCGCAACTAATGGTGATATTTAATTTAGATGAGAATGATCTGTTTAATTAGTGTAATTAGAATATAGTGGACATTAAATCTGAGAAAAATGTTATTGAACCCTAGTATGATAAGGAATCTAGATATGAACTCTAAACTTGAAATTATGCTGAAATATTATACCTTTTTTAATTAATGACTAATTAAAGGCTTTTATCCTCATTTTAATTCTAGAAAATAGACCAGTTATAAAAAAATATGGAAATTGTACCATACCTTTTTAATGACATATAGATCAGACTAAAAATACTAGACACCATATTAACACCATATTGACCTAGGTTTGACCAAAACCCTAATCTGGACCTAAAATTCCATTAATTATGATGACCAATAAATTAATGATGGTTAATTATTATTAATCAGGTGATGACCAGTGATGCAGATGGTCCAAGAAAATTAGAAATATCTGAACTCAGGTACGTGGGTTTTTATTTAAGTATATGACTATGGTTTTCTTGCTTGCAATCATGATATGTATGTATGCTCTCTTCTATTTACAAATATTGGATGTAGTAGCACTATATAGTACTCGATGTTTTATCACTTGTAAACATAAATGATAAGTAGATGCTTTGTAGTTATTTAAGGTGTTCATTATCCCCCTTATGAGGGAATGTATTAATGTTGGCTAGTACACGGGGATGGGCCCAATATTTATGTTTTGGTACTAGTCCACCTTGATAACGCAATTCATCTAGGAAAATGACTTAAATTGGCGTATTTCGCTTAATAAAGAAGTGTTTTCTATGATTTTATTTCCTTCTGCAAATCTTTTTCAAAATTATGAAAGCCATAAATATATGTATCTTTCTGCCCATGTACACAACACCTTGTTTGTTGATTTGTTGTTTCACGTTTGTTTTAGGTTCAGAGATAGCATGGGAGAAAAAGTACATGATGTGAGCAAGTTGTATAGGTTGTACCTATTGTGTAGATCCTAGTTTAGCATACATGTTCTTAGATTGTAGAATCTTCATTCAATATGTAATTGTAAATCATTGTGTAATAATTCATGTTGTATAAATATACATGTTGAATGTTGAGAAATGTTATGGTTGTATGTTCATGTATGCACATTATACTTTCGCATCGCTTTCTGATATGATTGGATGGTGTTCTCAGATTCTGACCTCTCATTCCCAATAGGGTTTGGAGAAATCAAAATCCGGGGACGTCACAGTTGGTATCAGAGCATGAACAATATCTACACCTGATAATTTTTCACCATGAAACACAAAACTAAATTTCATCTTTCACCTTAAATCTTAGAAACTTAGTAAGTTGTTCTATAGGAATAAGGTTTGACTTATCCTCTAGGTTAGGACCTAGATGTTCGAGAACTAGGTTTAGACAAGTGTCTGAAACCCTTTGCATATAGAGCTCATATGTATTGGGTAGCTACACTAGTCTATACCATGTTCTCACCATTTCACTAGGTTACATGCCACCAGACTATCTACTGTGTGTTGGACACTCAGTTTTTCCGATTTGGTTTTGTTTTCCAATCGGCTCGAGCCTCGACAGTTTTCTATGACGCCTTCTTTCTTGGAGAAAAACTATATAATATTTTATTAAATATATGTAAATATAAAAATGTGTCCATCACATAGGAGAGTAGTGGGTGTTCATGCAATCTAAGTGAAAGGGAGTGACATTGGTCTAGAAGACAGAATAGATCTAGATTAGACGTCTACAGCCTCATAAGGTTATGTGATACATAGACAGACAAAAGAAAGATGAAGGAAATAAGCATGTAGAATCTTATGTATCTTTAATCCATGATGGTATAAGTTTCCTTATTAAGATTTGAGTTGTATGTGAGCCGAATCCACTCTTAGAGGATCTATGCTAAGTTGTGATGATGAAAGTACATTCCCTTTTTCCTACTTAAGATAAGCTAAGTTAAGATAGAGATGAGTGTGCATGAGCCTCAACCTCTTATACAAGGAGGATATCTAGTGGTAGGATGAGATATGTGGTGAACTCTAGAGAGAGTAAGACCCACAGGGAGAAGGTCATAGGACCTAGCCTCCAATATATGAGATATGTGTTAAAAAATGTGTCCTACACTAGATTACACTTGAGTGTTGAGTTGAGTCCTTATGCATGATTCAAATCTATATGTGAGAATTAGGTAAAATAAAAGGATGGGTAGATGACCCATATGATAAAGTCAATCCTTTGGTTGAGTTAGTTTCTAGCTGGAGTGACATATTTTGTGAATCTCATCATTAGTTGCAAGTGAGGTAATATATGAACTCTAGTTATGAGAGTATGATGCTTTGTGCAAAAGATACTCAAAATACATGTTCTCCCTTCTTATTCTCTTTCTTAATATATGATGATAGAAACCTCACTTGAGCTATATAGATGATTTATATATGAGGAGTCACTCGTATAAGCTTGACCTATTCTATATTTTCCCCCTATATCTTACAAGTAGTACCCAAGATTGAAATCATGATAAGTTTGACTTTAAAATATTCTCTTCCCCTTCATATGAAACATGAAGGATATGATGCTGAGATCATGGGATAAACTTAGTATATTCTCTTTTTCCCTTCACATAATACATGCAAGACATAAAAAGTTTAACTCATGAACTTGATATAAAGATATTTTTGGATTATAGGATATGTGATCAGAAATACACTTCGTAACTTTCATCCTTCTCAATGTATGCTCCTAAGTTGGGTATGAATATCACACCATAGGGTGAAACCCTAATGGTCAAGCATGTTACGTAAGCCCTTCTTATGTAGAAAAATCCTAATATCAAGGATGAAAATAAATCTCCTCTTATGTTGAAATCATTGTAAGATGTTGATCATAAAACATATTAATGATGTTAGATTTAGACGATCTAAATATCATAGCATATAAATGAATTCCTCCTGAACATTAAAAGTATGAACAAAACATGTACCCTTAGAGGTGATGTAACCCTAAAATATCATAATGTCATGTTATGGCTAAGACATTAAGTGATGCTCCCACACATATAAGGTGGGGTGGACACACCCAAGAATCTCTAGACCCTAAGTTGACAACTTAGAGTGCATGCAATTATGGTGGTCTTAGAACCTAAGCAATGATGATGTATATAAAGCTGAACTCCTAAATAACCTCCTAAGGATGAGATTAGTTGAATTTCGAGGATGAAATTCCATATAAGGTGGGGTGAATGAGATGACCCTGAATTTAGGATTTTGATACCTAACATAGTAAATAAAGATGATGAATGTTAAGTAGATGATTAACGCCAAGTTGAGTAATTGGTGAGTCAATTATGGATCCTTGTCATGTAAAAGGTGTACTTGGAGTGCAATTTATTGTTATCAAACCTATTTGAGTTCAATTTTGATGAACATCTTGGTTTAACTGATTGGATAATTATGAGGTTAAGGTACCCATTTAATATTCTGGGTGAACTTGGGTGATATATTGATGAACCTTGAGGTTACTTGAGTTTTAAGATACCTAGATTATGCAATTAGTTATGATTGAGAAGTATGGTCAGATGACTCATTTATGTATCATACAATCACTCAATTTACATTCAGATTGATAAGGAGGATATTTGGGGAGGCGCGGCTCACTATGAGACATTTTGGATGATCGAGTGGTGCAGACTGTCTCCTACAGCCAAACCACACAGATCCGATTATAATGGAAGGTAGAGGTCTCGAGGGCTTAGTCAAGAGTCAATTTCTTAGTTTTTGGTTGCAACAGATTTCTTCCTCATACCCCGCAGAATTTGGGACCCCCCATTTGCATCTTGGAGTGGAGTTTTGAGGGAGATACACATCTGTCTCTCTGGGTCCTCTCCATCGTCATTAACAGCAAACAACATAGGGATGGGAAGCCTAAATAGGAGGCCACCAGTCAGATCCATAGGAAGCTGAGGCTAAAACATCAGTCCTCATACTTTGGCCCTGGCTGTGACTAAGAGTACCAAGCAATCCTCCTGTTCTCTTTCTCCTCTTGCTGGGACGACTGCTAGAGTGGAAGGTCGAGGTACACGAAGGAGGAGTGAGGCACAAAGCTTTCACTACAGGTCTGTTGTTCATTCAGGTCTTCCCAATGGAGTCTCAACTGGCGGTGCCCTACCTTGGAGGATGGATCGTCGGACTCCCATATGTGATGTAGATCATGTGTAAGGAGAGATCGAGGGAGCCGGACGAACCAGTTCAATTCACCCGCTTGATCTGCTGCCACGCGAGGCACTCACCCATGAATCCTAATCACATTGCAGCTTTAGAGTCCGCCAGTGAGATTCCTTGCACCAATCCAGAGGGTGGGGGAAGGTCCTGGCCTTGGCTCACGCTCATCGGAGTCGAGGCGGTGGTGGCTTGATTCCCTGATCGGAGCCCTGCACGAGATGGTATGCAGTCGTCGGGTAAGTGTAGAGAGAGAGAGAGATGTGTCTGGCCAATCCTAGGTCAGACTGGATGGCTTATCTTCTCCCAGGTTGAGCATTGCGCCCCCTAAGGCGGTGGTGCTCCCATACAACCGGAATCTAAGGCGACGCTAATTCAGGCTGCGGAAGAACTCGCATGTGGAGTCGAGGATGAAGCGGACGAAGGCAGAGGGTAGACCCTTGTCCAGACCAAATGAGGGACCGGTGGACAGACCATCGTGGGCCAATCTCGGAGCGCCACTCAGGTGGTGGACCCCAGGGCACAAGGTATCACGTTTTTGATATTCATAAAATGATCCTTTCTTAGAAAATGACTAATAAATACCTCCCTTAGCCGAATAATTCTCCAAAAATACTCCTAGTCTCAGAAAAATGTCCTCTTCATTGTTGAACCCTTAGATTAGGCTCTTGAATCACAACTAATGGTGATATTTAATTTATATGAGAATGATCTGTTTAATTAGTGTAATTAGAATATAGTGGACATTAAATCTGAGAAAAATGTTATTGAACCCTAGTATGATAAGGAATCTAGATATGAACTCTAATCTTGAAAATATGTTGAAATATTATACCTTTCCTAATTAATGACTAATTAAAAGCTTTTATCCTCATTTTAATTCTAGAAAATAGACCAGTTATCAAAAAAATATGGAAATTGTACCAAACCTTTTTAATGACATATAGATCAGATTAAAAATACTAGACACCATATTAACACCATATTGACCTAGGTTTGACCAAAACCCTAATATGGACCTCAAATTCCATTAATTATGATGACCAATAAATTAATGATGGTTAATTATTATTAATCAGGTGATGACCAGTGATGCAGATGGTCCAGGAAAATTAGAAATCTCTGAACTCAGGTATGTGGGTTTTTTTAAGTATAAGACTAGTTTTCATGAATGTATAATCATATGATGTACTTTGGATGCTTGTGTTTGTATATAAATTCTTGGATGTGTATTAGTAGTATATGCTCCGCAAAACATTAAAGAACAAAAAAAAATAATATAGAGGGTTTTTAGCTACTAAGTGGATATATGCTCTCTCTCTCTCCCTCAATTCTCTTTCTCTTCCTCTAAATATAAGGTCGGTACTCGGTCCCCGTAGCCTAAGGGGCGGGGAAACATGAAGTGTGACATCTCTCTCTTCCCTCTAAATATAAGGTCGGCACTCGGTCCCCATAGCCCAAGGGGTGGGGAAAAATGAAGTGCGACACCACTTAGTAGTACAAACGCATAAAAAAGGCATCTAAAAATATGTGGTTACCCGATTATCACTTCAAATAATGTTTTCTTTTACTCTTTCTTTCTCAAGATTATTTCAATTATGCAAGCATATTAGTATGTATCTTTCTACCCACGTGCACAACACCTTGTGTGTTGATTCGTTGTTTCATGTATGTTTTAGGTTCAGAGCTAGCTTGGGATAAAAAACGGGAAGTGAGCAGTTGTCTACGTTGTACCTATTGTGTTAAGATCATGTTAGCATACATGTTATTAGACTTGTAAATCTTCTTTCAATATGTAAATTTAATTCATGTTGTAATATAAATATGTTGAATGTTGAGAATGTTATGGTGTATGTTATGGTTTATGTTCATGTATGCGTATTATGCTTCCGCATCGCTTTCTGATATGATTGGATGATGTTCTCAGATTCTGACCTCTCATTCCCAATAGGGTTTGGAGAAATCAAAATCCGGGGACGTCACATAAGATGTCTTGAAAGTGAAGATGGATGGTCCTATTTATAGGTAAGACTCAAAGTCATATCACATTTTGGTTGGTTTAGGAGGTAGTCAAGCTTTAATCTATAAATATTTATATGCTATCTCGATTGCTTTTATTTGATGGATTTGGACCAATCATGTAATGTTGTACTTTGTTTTTTTAGCCTAAATTGCCTATTGATCTTTGTGCTTCTTGTTGAGTCTATTAACCATCTATATTAATTTCTATCATTCGATCAAATGGATCAATTAGTACTTGGATTTGATCAACTTTTCATAGTCTATTGATTTTCTTGATGAGGTAGCTTGAATGATACTAGTCGATCTTCTTCATGGATCAATATTTTGAGCTTGATCATTTTCCTTGTTGGGTAGATTGCAGAATTAGGATAACTGATCACTTGTTGCTTGATTGCCTCCCTTAAATGTAGGTAGAGGTTAGTTGACCTAAAGCTTGATCAATATTAATGGAGCTTCTTCTTTTGGAGGTAGTTTCTTGCACTTTCAAAGAAAGATGAATGAGAAGTGTACTTTGATAATCATACCTTACACAGGATGGATATACAAGTACTATTTTCCATAGCCTAGATTAGTTTCTAAGAAATATAGTGTAAAATGCAAAAAAATGAATGTTATAAGGTGGTCAACAAAGTTCTCCACTTGAAATTCCTCATCAAGCATGTAGGAAAAATTCTTAAGGATTTTGAAATTCCTAGCATAGTATGCAACATACATGTCTCTTTGGCAGAGACACGTGAATTGCAACTATTTTTCATCAGATAGATGTACATATAGAAGGGGAAAAGATGGCATGAAAAACCTTCCATATCATCAAATTTTGGGCCAGACCTCTTACAGTGATGTATTTATCCCACCAGAACTTAAGGCTCATTCGATGAGGTCGGTAGAAAAGAATACCTTCTAGTTTGGCTGAACCTCCAGGATGCATAAACCATTCTCCACTACCAACAACCATGCATATTCCTTGTGTATGACTTCAAACTTCTATTATCTCCATAATGTCTTCATGTTTATCTTGGTAAAGTCCAATATAGTAGCTCCAAGGAAAGGAAAATAAGGTGGGTGGTCTTGGGCTATATCCCTAAAGTCTAGGACACTAATGGTATCAATAAACACATTATGTTGTCCTAGCCATATCATCTGAAATGACTTAGCTGGTTCATCCTCAGGAGGGTTGTGTAGGGAAATATGGTATCGGATAGGCAGCAAAAACAAAATTTTACTGACATATTTCCCATTAACTAGTAGTTCGCATCAATAACTATGCAATAGGAAGGATGATTTCATGAAGATATACCTGGTCCTGGATCAAGTCCAATGACAATCCTCATCGATGTAGATGCAAACTTTGTCTTGGACGGTGTTTGTGCAGATCTTGATGCACTCAAACTCATCTAACTACTCCTCTACAGACATACAACTCGGACAACTACTACAACGACTCCTCTGATCTCACCATAGACTATGAGTTGACATTGCCCTCCTAGCAATAGCCAAAGGACTCCTACCTCTAGAGTAGTCCACACGGACCAATTAAAATTCATGTCATCCTACTAGAACAGATAGGAAGGAGTTGTCCCTCCCGTTAGTGTACTAGTCACCAACCTACTTTTTGACAACAATGATCCTCAATTGTTTCTCTCCTTTGTCTAACCCTCCCTAGCCGGGTAGGACTTGTCGGCGCTCTTATGGTTACCACAATTAGAGAGGACAACAATTGTCATAGCAACTAATTCTCAATTATATGTGTTGTAGTTGTATTTTGGGAAGCCCCCAGTACCCCTCTCTATATAAGAAGGATTAGGGTCAGGGTTCCTAGTCCCCAGTCAATACATGACTAAAGTGGGAGTGGAAAGGATCAGAAGATCTTGAATTTTTGCAGCAATTCTGGAAGTTTCACAGCCTGCGACAGCCGAGATGTGTTGGTATAGTATGCCAAAAGAGCCAATCATATGATGATTGTAATGAGGCATGTGATACTTGAGTTGATAATAATAAAGGCAATTTTTGTCTATATGTTTAATCTGATATGAGACAATGATATAACATGTTAGATGTCTAAAGAATCATATTACTCAATGATGTATGTCTTCAGGTTAAGGACCTGAACAATAAGATCATACGAATGTTAAGAGTATACATTGTTGTTATGTCCCTAGTTAGTTGTTATTGTGGAAATAAGCATAGACATAAATAACACAAAAGAATAGAGTGTGTGTTGGTCGATGACATAATCTCATTAGTCATGATATATTATACCAAACCAATCACATAGATACATGTTAGAGAACAGTGTATCAGACAGACCCACCATAAGAGTGATGTATGGAAACCACACTTGGTTAGTCAGGATCATCTCTTATAGTATTGGTGGTGACTGTGGTTCCTAGACCTGAAATCATTGCACTCATCACATGTGGTTGGCTACACTTTGACATCATCAAACACAGTCCTAAAACATGGATTGTTATAACGATGATGATTGGGTGACTTTGACACATGGGGACTTGACTATGAGTGATAGATATGGAATTTGTCCCTCCTATGGGAGTGTGATATCCTAGCCACTTGAGGAGTGAGACTGAGAAATGCATGGCCATGCACATGTAAGTCAATATATGATATTGAGCTTACATATATCTCAAATAGTCTACTCTGAATCAAGGAACATGGATTGAATGTTTGTAGAGGATGACAAGTCCATGCCCCGAGTTCAATTCGGATATCAGTGACAAAGGAACTATACATTCACTGTAACATTAATAATAGATTGTAGGTTGAAAGTTGTTCTCCAACTTTCCTCTTCACTTGGGTATGAGCACTGATGTGCGACTAGGCACCACTCTTTGCTTGTGATGTCATAAGTTAGTTATGGACATTCAATGCCAACATGAAATGGAACCTATAGGGTCCCACACATAGGATTAACATGGAAGAGGAGTTTATACATGAATGTTGTTTAGATTTATTACTAAAGTGTTTAGGTACTCAATTAAACATTCAATCAATAGAATTGACTCAGAATCATCAAGTTCAAGTGTTGAAAAAACTGATTAGAGTGTCAGATTGATTGAGAACTACATTGACTGAGTTCTGCACAATCTGGACCACCAACCGATCGGTTCACTTGGTGAACCGATCAACTCATGATCGATGAGGCGATTGGTTTACTTGGACCAAACGTGTAGTGTTGGATTTTCCCGATTTGTGAGAAAAGATTTTTGTTTCACTTGTTTAATTCGATTGGGACAAGAATTAATCTTTGCGTTAATTAGAAATGAACAAGGAAAGTCAATTGTAGGCAAGTATGGGATGTGAAATGACTGATTCACTGGGTGAACCAATCAATTCACTTTCCCAAACGACCGATTCAATTTCCCAAATGATCAGTTCAATTGTGAACTGATCAGTTCGCTTGTCGCAGTGCAATCAGTTCATGGAAAATCCAGACCCTTCTACTCCCACAAAAACTGGGAACCATAACCCTACCCTCTAATATAAATAAAGGGGTATAAGGGGATTCTAAATATACACAACTCATAACATCAATTGCTCTTCAAAGTTGTTGTCATCTCTGGTTTTGGTAACTGAGAGAGCCCAAGCAAGTTCTACCCATCCAAGGAGGAACAGTGAGGGAAAGACAACTGTAGAAAAGTGACTGGTGGTGGGAGAGTGTGTCGGTGACTAGCACACTGACAGAAGGGGACGACTCCTTCTAGTCTGTCCATCAGAATGACTAGAGTTCTTGGTAGTCCGTGTGGATTATTTATAGAGGCAGGATATTTTTACCGCTCAAGAGGACGATCATCAACCACAGTCTGGGTCTACACCAGGAGCTGCACAGACACCGTCGAAGACTAGGTGGTTGAAGGATGCACTAGTTGTGAGGTATTGTAGCTGAGAAAGCCTTAGGACCTGGTATAACTTGCAAAACCATCTTTCCTATTGCATAGTTGTTGATGCGATCAACTGGTTATGGGTTTGTGTTTAGATAACATTTTTGTTTTTACTACCTATTCTGTCCCACAAAACCCAACAGTGGTATCAGAGCCAAGTCAACATACTATGTTTTAGGATTAATCGATATGATTGGATTTTAGTTTTTTTACCATTTATTTATTGCATGCGATGTGAATAATTTAACTGACTAATGTGCATATCCAATTAAACACCACAAATCCTTATATACATATATGACATGGTATATATATGCAATTGATACGCGTTGCCCTAAAATTATTTTGATGGTGGATGTGTAACGTGGTTATGGCCCATAAACCCCTATGTGTGTGCTTGGTTGGTTGTGGTTGTTTTCTCTTAGTCTGAAAACCAAGCCTTCTTCTATTCCATATGTAACTCGAGATAACTCCAGCCTTCTCTTCTACCTTTGCTCCCCTCAAATGTAACTAGGGGTTTCCCAAAGAAATATGTAAAAGTAAGATAGTTTTATTTCTTATTATGTCGAAGAATAGAGGGTGCCCAGACGAGCGGTTAAGGGACCGAGATGACTAGATGATGGTGTGAGATGAGAGGCTAGTGGACTAATGAGGAGCACGATGACCTGACGAACTGACCGTCTGGAGGTGCCAAATGATCAGTTGGTGACAACCAACCGACTGACCAGGAGGCGAGCTGATCAGTCATAGGATGAGCTGATCAAACCGGAATGACTCAAGCACATATCTTCATCAACTATAGGTTTTTGCATATGATGTAGACCTAGATAACCATAATTCCTTGTGGATCAATGGATTACAATAGGATGGCCAAAATAATCGCTTTATCGCTTCACATGTTTTCTTGTCGGATATAGCATGTATATGATATATACTATATATGTGGGGATTGGATATGTATATGTATATAAATACCTAACCCCTCAATATAATATTAAGTCTTAGATGCTTTCCATAAGAATCACACATGAAAAACTTAATTGACAAGTGTGGGCATCCCAAGGGTGGTGCAATGTCTATCTCGTGGAAGTGTGATGGTAGTTGTGTGGGCCCGCCAAGGGGGTGCACTCCTATTGTGTTGTCTTTTGGGCCAGGATTAACTAAGTGGTCTAAATGAGATTAAGCATTTAGAGGCATGCAGATGACTATGGAAAAGAGTTGTTCATATCATCTATTCAAGAATTACATAAGATGCAATTGGTAAATGTTACCTACCTTAATAATTGATTATGGACACTGGCAGGGGTCGGGTAATAACTCAATTGTTTTGGATCTTGGCTCACTAGAAGGTTGTACGCTGCAATCTTATGAATTGATGGTGAGGGATATCAATTTGATCAAAATAGTGGGAGCAATAAGTAATTAAAAACCTAATTAATAGCATTGACTTTATAAAATCAAACAAATGAAAAATAGTTTTGATATGTTGAAAAATTCTTTTATAGAATCCAAATGACAAACAAAAATAAATTATCAGTGTGATCAGTTCATAAATGGGACAAACTCTAAATCTAGTTTGGGACCTTTGAGAACTGTTCTCAATAGTGAGTGTAAACTCTGAACTCCTTGAAAGACTAGAACTAGTAGAATCACTCCAAATGTGCCTAAGGCTGAAATTGGATGCTTACTTGAAGTATGCCAATGATGCCTAAGACATAAAGAACCTTATGTTGAGCTATATGAACTATGAGTTGCATAAATAGCTTGAAGCATGGACATTCTTGAGATGGTTATACATCTTAAGAATCATGTAAAATGTGAAAGGTATAATGTCTTCAAAGTGATATTTGATTATAATCAGACAGATGGAGATCAAGTATAATCTCATATACTCAATATGATTGCGTATAGAGATCAACTATGATTTCTTATAGGTCAAGAGTTGATCAAACATATGATTCTACAAATCGTTGTGTGAATCATATAGCCAGTTTATCAAATGTTGAGAAACTTGACCATACCATTGTCTGAAGTGCTTGGTATATTGATGACAAAGCATGAATGAAGAAAGGACAAAACCTATGATAATTATCACAGAGTGAAGTCCATTGACTAAAGCAAGGTCAAGAAGTTTTCTGAAATCAAGCTTAGGTCCAGGTCTTCATCACTCAAGATATGGAGAGGAGTAAGATGGAAAGGGAAAAAACCTCTTTATAGACGATCTCAAGAAGATGAAAGAGAGACAAGATCTTTACTTCAAGACCTAAGAAGAAGTAAGCTAGAAACTGTGCGGAGCAAGAGTTTCTACCATTACAGTTACAATATGACATTCTTGGGCATATAATAGAATTAATGAATTGCTATTATACATATGCCATCAATGAAATTGTCATACATCTTGTATGGACAAGAGTTTAATGAACTGATGTTTCATTTCAAAGAAGTGATATTTGATGGCAATGCCTATGTCTCATCAACTATACTTGATAGTTAAAGAGACAATTGTGTGTGACACATGTAATGAATGACATGATAACTCAAACTTGAATACCTATAGCATAGTCATCTATAGTGCATAAATGAACTTGCATTTATAGAAATCCATATGATGGTTATCTAGACTCATTCTGGGTATTGAACTAATAGAGACATGCTAATCTCATTCATTGTGCAATATCACAAAGGTTCTTCACTAGATGTAGTGGGAGAGTGATTATTCTATTAAGCATTATACATATTGATGTATATATACCTTTTAGAATAAATGCTAAAGGTAATCAATAGTACTTCAATATATTTACTGATGACCTCAATAGATATGGTAGTTTGTATTCAATAAAATACAAATATGAATCTATTGAAGTGTTCAAGGGGGTCATAAATGAAGTACATAATAAACTTGGTATAAGTATTAAATTTCGATATGATCGATATGTATATACTTTGAACCAAGAGTTTGAGAACCTTTTGGAAGACCATGATAATGTATCATGATGGACTCCACCTGAAAAACTATGATAGTGTATCATGAGAAGTGTATCAGAAAGAAGGAATCACACCTTCACAAGTCAGAGTGTGAATACCAGCTAAAATTCAAATTTCCTTTTGGGCACATGCTTACCACTAAAATAATGGACCATTAGTTCAAAATACACCATATGAGATATGGAATGGGAAGTGTCATGATATGTCTTTATAAAGATTAGGATTGAAAGCCTAAATAAGAAAAATGTTTCTTAAAAGGTTTTGTCCACAAATCACATAAATGTTATTTTTTTAATACTACTTTGATATCCAAATCCAATAACAAAGGTGTTTTGGATGGCTTCATTCCTAGAGGAGAACCTAGTTCTAAAGGAATCGGTGGGAGAGAAAAGTAGAACTCAAAATGTTTGAGACAAACAAGAAAAACATTGAACTTAAAGAGGTACAATAGGAATAAAGAGAATCACAAAATGTTATGGAATCTCAAAGTTCCTTAAGAAACACACATAACTCATGGTCCTAGTAGAAATCGCCTAGAGCTTGAATGATATATGATATCTTATGGACAAAAGGCAATGAGTTGATCATATGATGTGTCAACAGTCTACCTAGAAGCTAATGAGAGTTGGAAATTGAGATATGGCTTGAAGCCATGAAATCCAAGATGGACTCCATGTACATCAACAAAGTGTGACCTTGGTTGATCCACCTGAAGGGGTAAAACCCGTAGGGTACTTTTGGGTCTTCCAGAAGAATACTGGAATGGAGGGCAATTTGGTTGCAAAGAGTTTCTAACAAGTTCAAGGTGTTGAACATGATGAAATCTTTTCAGCAGTTACCAAGGATAAATCCATCAGGATAATTCTTGCTATTGTAGCTTAATGGAAATAAAGTCCATGAAGCTGCATAGAACAATTTTTGGATTGAAGCGGGCACCTCAGAACTGGGATCTTCTATTTGATAAGTTAGTCAAAGAGTTTGTCTTGAGTCAAAATAAAGAAGTAATGTGTGATTATAAGAATTTAGTGGGAGCATATGTATATTCCACATATTGATGAGGATTAACATCCTTATACTGCAAATATTAAAACCTGGCAAAAAAGTACATTCTAAAGTTTTAAAGAAGCATCCTATGTGATAGGAATCAAGATCTATAGAGACAGATCAGGAGGGCTTCTTGACCTAAGAAAGAGAACATACATCGGCAAGATGCTGAAAGGGTTCAACATGATGAGAGAAAACCTATCCATGTTCTATGGAGTTAGTCTCTCAAGAGCCAAGTGTCCCAATTCTTATGAAGAATAAGGAACACATGGATAGATGCCATATGCATTCGCAATTGGATCTATCACGTATGAACTCATCTCGTTATCTTGTATGTATTGGACATGACATGAAAATATGAACTAATTATCTTGTATGTATTGGACATGACAAGAATATACAAACTCATCATCTTGTATGTATTGGACATGACAAGAAGACATGGAATCTAGTTATTTCATATGTATTGGACATGATGAATGGATATCTTTTAAACTCCAGTAAGAGTTACTAGAATACCATGAAGGGCATATTTATGCACTTGTGAAGTACTAAAAGAATTAGTTCTTTAGTTATGGTAATAGGGAAGAGTTGGGTGTAAAGCGTTACACCGATGCAAGCTTCCAAAATGAAAAAAAATTGTTTGACCTTGGAATAAAAATGGTTAGTTGGAAATGTTCCAAACATAAGACTATTGATTAATTCTACAATAAGAAGCCAAGTACCTTAGTGTTATGAACACTGTAAATGATATTGTATGGATCTAGAAGTTCATATGGATGAATTATGGGAGGTTCCAACCATTGGTGTCTCACTAGTAATATTGTGACAACAATGGAGCTACTAGTTAGGCAAAGGAATTCCAGATAGCATACTACGACACTTCCATCTCATACGAGCTGTCATATAGTGAGGGGATGTGAAACATGCAATATACCAACTTGAAGAAAATGTTGCTTACTCGCTATAAAAGCACTTATGCAACAGAAACATGATGGACATGTTAAGATCATTTAGAATATGATTTGTGGGTGATTGTCTCTAAGTGCAAGTGGGAGTCTATTGGTATAATATGCCCAAATAGCCAATCATATGATGATTGCAATGAGGCATGTGATACTTATTTTGATACTAATAAAGGAAATTTCTGTCTATATGTTTATTCTATTTTGATATAATGATAAAACATGTTAGATGGCTAAAGAATTGTATTACTCAATGACGTATGTCTTCAGGTTAAGGATCTAAACAATGAGATCATACAGATGTTAAGAGTATACATTCTTGTTATGTCCCTAGTCGATTGTTATTGTGGAAATAATCATAGACATCAATAACATAAAAGACTAGAGTGTGTGTTGATTGATGACAAAATCTCATCAGTCATGATATATGATATCAAACCAAGTACATAGATACATATTAGAGAACAGTGTATCGGACAGACCCACTGTAAGAGTGATGCATGGAAACCACACTTGGTTAGTCATGATCATCTCTTATAGTATTGGTGGTAAGTAGGGTTCTTAGACCTGAAATCACTACACTTATCACATGTAGTTGGGTACACTTTGACATCATCAAATGCAGTCCTGAAACATGGGTTGTTATAACAGTGATGATTGGGTGACTTTGACACATGGGGACTTGACTATGAGTTCTAGATATGGAATTTGTCCCTCCTAAGGGAATGTGATATCCTGGACACTTATGGAATGAGACTGAGAAATTCATGGCCATGCACATGTAAGTCAATATATGATATTGAGCTTACATAAATCTCAGAAAGTCTACTTTGAATCAAGAAACATGGATTGAACATTTGTATAGGATGACAAGTCCATGCCTCGAGTTCAATTCAGATATCAGTGACAAAGGAACTATACATTCACTATAACACCAATAATAGATTGTAGGTTGAAATTTGTTCTCCAACTTTCCTCTTCACTTGGGTAATACTGATGTGTGACTAGATGCCACTCTTTTCTTGTGATGTCATAAGTTAGTTATGGACATTCACTGCCAACGTGAAATGGAACCTATAGGGTCACACACGTAGGATTAACCTAGAAGAGGAGTTTATCCATGAATGTTGTTTAGATGGATTACTAAAGTATTTAGGTACTCAATTAAACATTCAATCAATAGACTTGACTCAAAATCATCAAGTTCAAGTGTTGAACAAACTGATTAGAGTGTCAGATTGATTGAGAACTACATTCACTGAGTTCTGCACAACCTGGACCACCAACTGACCAGTTCATTGGGTGAATAGATCGACTCATGGTCAGTGAGGCCAAACGAGCAATGTTGGATTTTCGCAGTTTTTGAGAAAAGATTTTCGTTTCACTTGTTCAACTTAATTAGGACAAGAAATAATCTTTGCGTCAATTAGAAATGAACAAGGAAAGTCAATTGTGGGCAAGTCTGGGAAGTGAAACGACCTGGTCACTGGGTGAACCGATTGGCTCCCTTTCCCAAATGACTAGTTTAGTTATGAACTGATCGACTCAACTACCCAAATGATCGGTTCAGTTGTGAACCGATCGGTTCGCCTACCGTAGTGCAATCAGTTTGTAGAAAATTCGGATCCTTCTACTCCCACACAGACTGGGAACCCTGACCCCACCCTCTATTATCAATAGAGGGGTACAGGGGGCTTCTCAATATACATAAATCAGAACATCATTTGCTCTACAAAATTGTTGTCCTCTCTGGTTGTGGTAACCGAGAGAGCCCAAGGAAGTTCTACCTGTCTAGGGAGGAACAATGAGGGAAATACAACTACAGAAAAGCAAATGGTGGTGGGAGAGTGTGTCGGTAACTAGTACACCGACAGAAGGGGACGAATCCTTCTAGTCTCTCCATTAGAATGTCTAGAGTTCTCGATAGTCCATGTAGACTATATATAGAGGCGGGAGATTTCTGCACCTCAGGAGGAGGACCGTCAACCACAGTCTGGGTCTACACTAGGAGCTGCACAGACACCGTTTTTTCCTATTGCATAGTTGTTGATGCGATCTGTCGGTTATGGGTTTGTGGTTAGATAAATTTTTTGTTTCTGCTGCCTATTCAATCTCACAAAACCCAAAAAGACGATCATATTACCCAGTGAGACGGTCGTTTGGGATGCAAGACATTCACCTTGCTCAAGGAGACAGTCGTTTTGTACTTTCCAGTTTTACACATATTTCGGCAATTCAATTCCAATTAGTACTCGACTTGACATCAGATACAATCCTTGATGAAATCGAATTGCACCCCCGAGATGGCTGTTTGGTGCATGTGAGATGAACATCTCATAATACCTAATATGGTCGTATGGCCAGGCCAAACGGGCACCTCACAGACTATTTTAGGCTAAATTCCACCTAATGCACAATACAATCAACATGACACTCCATACGGGTGTCTCAACACTTGAAGCGATCATTTGGTAGTCTAGTCAACTGATATATTGTGTGAATTGAAATACTTAAACACTTTAGTAATCAATTCAATTATCATTTAAGGTCAAACTCCTCTTCAAGATGAGTTCCTATGTGTGTGACCATATAGGTCCATATCACGTTGCCAATGAATGCCCATAACAACTTATGACATCACAAGCAAAGAGCGGTGCCTAATCACACATCAATGCTACCCAAGTGAATGGAAAGTTGGGGAACAAATTCAACCTACAATCTGTGTATGGTGTTATAGTGTTTGTATAGTTCCTTTATCACTAATATCTAGATTGAACTAGAGGCATGGAACAGTCATCCTCATTATTATTCGATCTTGTTTCTTAAACTTGAGTAGACTGCATGAGATGTATGTAATCTCATTATCATATATTGAATCACATGCGTATGGCCATACTTTTCTCAATCTCGCTAATCAAGAGGCCTTGGATATCACACTCCTGTAGGAGGGACAAATCCCATATTTATCAGTCACTATGATTCCCCATGTGTCAAAGTCACCCAATCAACACAGTTATAACAACACATGTTTTAGGACTGTGTTTGATGATGTCAAAGAGTACCCAAGGACACATGCTGAGTATAGTGATTTCAAGTCTATGAACCACAACCACCACCATCACTGTGAGAGCTAACTATGACTTCCATGACGATGTCTTCCATGTGTCAATCTCAAGATGGGTCTGTTCAATACACTGCTCTCTAATATGTATCTCCGTGCTTGGTTTGATATTGCCATATCATGATTAATGAGATTCAATCATCCAACAACACAGACTCTGATCTTATGTGTTATTGTTGTCTATCAACCTTCCACAATAATAGTTGACCATGGACATATTGAGAATATGTATATGTACTCTTAACATTCGTATGATCTCATTTGTCCAAGTCTAATACTTGAATACATACATCATTGAGTAATATTTTTCTCCAGATATTTATAATGTTACATCATTATCTCATACCTAATTCAACAAAATAAATTGGAAGCTTGCTTTTATTTATTTAATCAAATCATTTACATGTTATGCCATCACAATCATCATATGATTGGCTCTCTGGGCATACACACCATCAAACTCCCACTTTCACTTAGAGCCAATCATCCACAGATCTCATCCCGAGTGATCTAACATGACCATTATGCTTCTGCTACGAAAGTGCTTTTATAGCGGGTTTAGCAATGTTTGCTTTAAGTTGGTATTTTGCAATTTTCACATCTCTTCACTGTAGAACTACCCATATGAGATGGAAGTACCATAGTATGATATCTGCGATCCCCAGCCTAACTAGTAGCTCCATTGTAGTCATCAATGTTTCTACCGTGTCATCAATGGTTGGAACCTCAGACAAGTTCATACATATGAACTTATTGATTCATACAATATCCTCTTCTATTCTTATAACACAGAGATACTCTAATTCTTTTTTAGATTCGAACAACTAGAATTAGCTCAGAACCCTTTCTAGCTTACAGTTCTTGTTTTAATGTCAAACATAGATTGTGATCCTTTATTTGTTAAGTTGGAAACTTGCATCGGTGTAACTCTTTGCACCCAATTCTTCTTTATTACCATAACCAAGGAACCAATCCTTTAAGTGCTTCACAAGAATCTAAGAATGTTCTTTATGGTAGTTTAGTGACTCTCACTCATATCTGACACATACCCTCTCATCATGTCCAATACACATGAGATTGCTAGGCAAGTATATATATGTCTTCTCATCATGTCAAATACATATGAGATTACTTGATATCCTCTAGTCATGTCCAATACATACGAGATTATTGGATATCTTCTCATCATGTCTAATACATATGAGATAATGGGATAAGTACATAACATTACATTCAAGATAGATCCAATTGCAAATGCATATGACATCTATCCATGTGTTCCTATTCTTCATAAGAATTGGGACACTAGGCTCCTGAGAGACTAACTCCATGGAAATGGACACGTTTTCTCTCATTGAGTCTTGCATGTTGAACCCTTCAACATCTTACCAATGTATGTTCTCTTACTTAGGTCAAGAAGCTTTGATCTATCTCTATAGACCTTGATTCCTATCACATTGGATGCTTTGTCTAAACCCTTCTTATAGAAGGTTCTTTCCTTGACATGTTTTGACATATGCAGGATAAGGATGTTATTCCCCATTATTATGTGGAATATTAATATGCTCCCACTAAATCTTTTATAATCATAGATTCCATCTTCATTCTGACTCAAGTCAAACCATTTGACTGTCTTGTCAAAGAGAAGATTCCAGCTCTGAGATGCTTGCTTCAATCCAAAGATTGACCTTTGTAGCTTATAGACTTTATTTACATTAATGAATTTATAAAACCTTTAGGTTGTGTCACACACACATCCTCTTAATTATTCCAATTAAGGAATGCAGTTTTAACATCCATATGCCAAATCTCATAGTCATACTAAGCTACAAATGTAAGCATGATCCATATGGATTTAACCATGGTAACTGGTAAAAGACTTCATCATGTTCAATACCTTGAACTAGATTGAAATTCTTTGCAACCAATTTACCTTTCCATGCTTCTTAAAAACACCCAAATGCATCCTATGGGTTTTACCCCTTCAGGTGGATCCATCAAGGTCATACCTTGTCAGTTTACATGGAGTCCATCATTGATCTTATGGCCTCAAGCCATATCTTAGATTCTGATTTCTTAGTAGATTCTAGATAGGTTGTTGATTCATATCTATGATAAACTCACCACCTTTGAGTTATCATAACCTTTCAGATTCAAGGCATTTTCTACTAAAGCTATGAATTTTGTGTTTACATAAGGAACTTGAGATTCCACAACAGTTTGTGATTCTCCTAGTTCATATTGTACCTCTTTAGGTTCAATGTTTTCTTATTTATCTTGAACATTTTGAGTTCTACTTTTACTCCCACTGGTTCCTTTGGAACAAAGTTACCTTTTGGGAATGCAATCATCCAGACTAACAAACACTTTGTTTCCAGATTGGGATAAGATTAGTCTTTAGTAAAATAACATTTATGCAATTTTATGGAGAAAGCTTTTAAGAAACAATTTTATTATGTAAGACTTCAATCCTAATCACTATAAAAGACACATTGGGACTCCTTCCATGTAAGTCCCGTAAACTTGCTTAATGAGTTGAATAAGCTTAATTACCATAATTGGATGCTTATAACCCTAATCTAACCTTGATAAGTTGATTAAGCTAAGTAAGTGCTTAAGATGCAATTAGTGTTTTTATTAGCTGAGACAAGCTAATTAGCATGATTTATCACCTTGAGGTTGTAGAGGATCTCACACTTGGCATTTTGCAAAAGAAATCAATTAATTTGGACCTTCGAGGAAAAAGTTACAACGATTTCAATTTCTAGGGTTGAATTGGCAATTTTTTCCAAGTTTTAGCTTTATATTTCCTTTTTCCTTTCTTTCTCCCTTATCTCCTTTCTGGATTAGTTTGGGCGGTGTACTGTAGCTGCACAATTTGCAGCAGCAAGGAGGCGATCTGAGGGGCGATTCCCCTTAGCCGTTCCAACGACAACTTCTCTTCTCCCCTTCTTCTTCTCCTCCCTTCCTCCTCTCCTTCTTCTCCTTAGTAACCAATAGCCCTGCCACCCGCCCTAGCTGCTTGGCCTATGGCCAGCTTACTTTGTAACAACAAGCTACTGTGTATGACAACAACCAGGGGCTACCTTGGGCCGCCCAGTAGTAGGGGAGGTTGAATTGAGATCTGATTTTGAAGACCAAGTAGGATTCGCAGCTAGTTTCAGCCATGAATCAAGTCCCTTCCATCAACCTGGGCTAGGCGTGAAGCAGCATGTACAACTTGTTTGTTAACAATGAAATTCAAAGGTTGAAGACTACCTGAAATTTTCCCAAAAACCGGCTCTGGACGCATTTCTGAATGAATCCGGACATCCCGAACCACTGTGAGTAGAATTTCACTCACTATCCAAGATTTAACTCTGGAAATCGGAAATTTTTGGTTAATTGCACATTTTTTTGCTAATAATAGCAGTTATCAGGCGTTGTGTGGTATTTGGCATCGCCCAACTTTTTATTTCATGATTCACTTCTTTACGCATTGAAATGATCTAGTTTATCATCCGATCAGTGTGGTTTGGACCGGTGGCATTGCATTGTTAATCAAAACCTAAATTGATCTAAAGCTCTAAAACCCTACTTTTCTTGTTCATGCTTAGGGTTTGCTCATTTGATGAAGAAAGGTGCTAGATGGACGAATTCATAGTTTATTCTTGGATTTTCTACCCTACCTGCTTGAGATTTCTTCTGTGTGGGGTTTCATCTTATCATTAGAGGCAAGTTTTATAACTTGCTCCATGTTTATTGCTTACCATAAGCTTTCTAGATCATGTTCTTGCTTGAAAATGATGAACCATGCACTAAAAAGCTATGCTTGACTTGGATTTTGATTTTTGTAATGTTCTATGTTCTGATTTCAGTTATATATGAACCCATGATCATGTGTTTGTTATTCCTAAGGTATAATATGACTTGGATCAGGTTGTTTTGACAACCTATGGTGCTAAACACCTATCAAACAATGGTCAATTCTAGGGTTTAAAGCTAATTTCTTCTATAAACCATGACCCAATTATGGTACCATTGCAACAACCCTATGGTGTTGTCTTCATAACAATTTGTCATGATCAAAGGTTTCAGATGATGGTGAAAACCTATGGTCACCCCTTAGGTTAGGTTTTGGATCAATTAAAAGTATAATGATCAATCATTAAGTACACTGTTGATGATATCAATCAATGATGACATCAACTTAATATTTGATGTTGATTAATGAATATATTGTTGATCTAACAACCTATAGTGATTTAGTGATCACTAATGATGGTGGATCAGGTCTCTACAATCTGTAGTGAGTTAATCATATATTTTTAGCATCAATTAAGCCTTAGACCAATGGTTTCTTGGGTCACTTGATGCAACGGTCGGACCTATACTGTAATTGATGGTTTTAACATGTGAACTTGACCCAATGGTCGAGATCCACTGTTTATTCCTCCATTAAGGTGGAATGATGGCTAATGTAATATGTTGGTCCTAATAATGTGATTTAGATTGTTTCCTTTATATGATCAACTTAAGGAGCTTAATTGTTGACAATGGATGGCTTGTTTTAACTGAATAGTTGATTGTGGGTTTTACCCTACTCTCAATGGAACTTTTTATGTTGTTAATCAAGGGATGTCTAGGGTTAGATGGTGACTCTTTCTAGAGCACAAATCAAGGACTTCATATATAGGTGGTTTATCCAAGGTGTTTACTTATGTAAACAACCAATAGTCTTACCTTTTAAACATCCAATGGTTCTAGGTGACATTGTGGTATGGTGATATGGGTTGAATGATTATGGAATAAATGGAGGGTTACCCTTAATAAGTTAGTCTTACCTATTCACTCATATGAATAGAAGGGATGATAACCATATTGTGTTGATATGTAACCCTAATTAGGTATAGCTTGTTATACCTAGCTTTAATATAACTAAATGATGGTAATTGGGTATGAATAGTCCTTGAATGACTAATACAATCATGGAGTACTCTATTATTGTTGAAACCCTAGTATGCTATAACATGATGGTTACACCTTGATTTATGTGTGGGTTCATACTTGAGAATAATATGGAATGTGATGGTGATGCTTCACGTTATGCATCCATGATCCAATGGGGATTCCGTGAGTTAGGGTTTGGGTATGAGTGCTAATTAGTAACATTGATATAATTTATCATGTTGAACCTAACTCTAATGCAATTAGATAAAGATGAGAATTCATATTTAACATTCTTGTATGATGGAATGATGGTAGAATAACCTCCTGACTATGATCATAACCTTGATTTGTTAATTGGTGGTTATTATAGCCACACGGTTGATACTTTCTTATGCTAAACATGTGCATAATGAATATGATGAGAGTTAATCATATCTAGATTCCTTTCATGTTGATGTGATAAAGGAATGTTATTAATGTTAATATAACCATGCTATGATTGTTTATGAATATCTCCTATCTCATTAATGCAATAATGTGTTGATCTGGTGTATTCTATGTAAGTAATGTTGTTGAGCCTTGTTATAAGGCATGAAAAGATAATGATGATCTTGCAGGGAATAATAGTATGATGGTCTTAATGACCTTTGGGCATGGTTGAGCCCTGAATGAGGTGTATTCCTCTTATGTTGATAAGGGTTGATACCATGTGATATTGTGAAAAGGATTTATATCTTGTGATAATATGATGACTAGTGTAGTCTCATGAATGGCAAGTGAATAGTACCACGTGACGATGAGATGAGACATTATGTTTCATATGTTTTATATCTTTTCAAGTTTTGATATTTATATGCTGGCTAGAAGTGAATTAGGGTTTGTATGTCCACTTGTTTAATGCAGCCTTAATTCACCCAATTGGCATAACTAATCAAGTGCAACTCTAATCATGTAGTGCCCTGTGTCGTAGAGCCATCTTCTGTGTCAGAACTTGCTGGATGGTGAAACGAGTATTCCTAAGGGAAACTCGGAGCACATACTATTGAGTATGTGGGGGTGGCAGGTTGAGGATATATCCTTATCATCCAAAATGCCGATTGTGGAGGTTGTCTATAGTCATGCCTCATACATCTGATGTGATTGAGAACGGCTGCGGTCGTGTCTCGGTGATTATAACATGATGTGATTAGAGGACAACTGCGGTTGTACCTCAGTGATTGGGTTTGAATACCATGGTTTCTAGTGCCATGACCTATACCAAGGTCGGACTAGTGGTTTTTAGCTTGACTATATGTCGCTGTGGTGGCGGCTTTGACTGATATGTCACTGCCTTTTTACTCGTATTGACCGAGGGGAAGAGATCTTAGGATATCGACACTCCTAGATCTTATACGGAATCGAATAGCCCTTCACAGGGGTCAGTTGGACTTTGAATGGTATGATTCAAATTCCCCATGGTGTAATAAAAGATTTAATACAGTCATGTAACATATTTGTTTAGGGTTATACACGACGTTTCGCATTGGATGATAACCCCTGTTTGTTCTCTTTACATAAAGATGATGCTTAGTGTAATTAAGAGATAATAATTATTCTTATGTTGTGGATCATAATATTGTAAATGTGTACATACAATAGTCATGCTTATGTTGATAAATATACTGCTACGGCTGATTATAATCATGATGCTAGATATCTCATGTTGTTAGTTATGTTTAGCATGCTAGCCATGCCTTTGTAACTAGAGATGCATATACTGCTAATCATGCTTATCCAGGTAGTTGTGCTTATGTTGTTATCTCTTCTTAAGATGTTGATATGTTCAAACAATTAGACATGCTCATGTTGTTAGCTATGATATGTTACTAGACTTGTTCATGATGCTAGAACTGCATATGCTACTGAATTTCTTATATTGTCAAACAAGATAAAGGATGATAGTCTGGCTAATGATGATAGTTATTATCTACTCCTTTATGTATTTTGTTAATCATCAATACTATTGATCTTATTTGTTATATCTGATTAAACTACTTAACTGTTTAATTACTTAATAATGTCATAATCAATAAACATTGTTGGAGGTTATATCTCTTGCTGGGACATGGGTCTCACCCTTGTTGTTCGCCACCTTTTTTTAGGTAATCGATAGTGATGACAACGGAACCATGAAAGTAAAGAGGAACTACAATAATGAATCTTTGAGAAATTTGATTAGATGTCTAGTGTGTCCTAGAGTCATCCCTGTACTCTCAGGTCTGGGCATGAAAAGTTTGTATATGGTGTTTCAAATGAATCAAACTTTTGTTAGCATATTAATGCTTGTTTGTGTGGAATATACAAATATTGTTCTCATGTGTATATATGTTGTGGCTAAGCAATAGAACAATTTGTATCAAATTCTTAGCATAGTATGGATATAAGAGATGTTGGTCTCTCATGCAAAGGTTTTTGAGTGAGTGTTGATGTTGAAATCAGTTTTAATTTAACCATATTTTTGGGTATGTGATTAATTAGTGATTGATTGTGTTTTATGTTTTGAGTAATCTCGTTTAGCGTGACGAGGTGTCACATTCCATGCCATATCTCATATGTGTCTCCTAAACCATTTTATATGTTACATTGTTTTTAGTGTAAAGCATGTGCCCAAAAGAAATTGTAAGATCATAGATTTTATTGAATAATATCACGATGCATTAACATGGTGTGATACTTTCTTTCTGACACATAATTATGTTTTAGGTGGAGTTCATTGTGATATACTATCAAAATCTCTCCAGATTGTCCTCAAACACTTGGTTAAAATATTTCAACATTGATATTATCAATGTATCTCAATACCAAGTAAGTTACATAATTCATTTATAATCTCCTTGAACACTTCAAGAGATTCATACTTGTATTTTATTATATACAAATTTTGATATCTACTGATCATATCATTAAATATAATGAGGTACTTGTAACTACCTTTAGCATTCATTCTAAAAGGTCTATGTACATCAATATGTACTATTCCTAATGGAATAGTCGATCTCCCACTATGTCTAGTGAAGATTCTTTTGTCATATTGCACAACAAATAAGAAAACACATGTCTCCATTGGTTCAATAACCAAAAGAGTTTAGATGACCATCATATGGATTCTATAGATGCATTTCTCATTTATGTTCCTTATATGATAGTGCTATATGTATTCCGTTGTTTGAGTCATCAAGTCATCTAATATATGTGTCATAAACATTTGTCTTTACAAATATCAAGCATAGTTTGTGAGACATAGGGCATTGCCATTAAAGATCATATATTTTAAAATGAAATAAAATGTTCTTGTCATGAAAACCATTTGATGTTTTCATCAATGGTAAGCGCATAATAGCAATTCACTAATTCTGTTACGTGCCCATGAATGACAACTCCCAACTATGGAGGTGGCAACCCTTACTTCGCATAGTTCTAGCTTACTTCTTCTTAGGTCCTTATATGGAGATCCCTATCACTACCTTCTTCCAGAGATCCTCTATGAAGAGGATAATTCCTTTTCAATGTCTAGATGAGTGACAACGGTGGAACTTTCTTTTCTTTATCCTTTAAGTGAAAAGGACATATTCCTTTTACACTTACCCTTCTGCATAACTTGGGTGTAGAATACTTGGACTTAAGAATAGATTTAGAACACTTCTTAGCCTTTCCTTTTCCCTAGGACTCACTTCCACTGATCACCATCACAGGTTTGTCCTTCTTCTTCCTTGCTTTGGCATCAACACGCAAAGCATATGATAATCTAACTATATGATTCATGCAATGCTTGCATAATCATATTCATAGTCAACTCTTAACCTAAGATAAATCCCAACCATTCCACATGTCCAATCACATTGAGCACATGGGGTTCTACTGGACCTCCCTTTGTCAGTTTGCACTAATTTAGCACTTTGAAGACATTATACCTTATTTGCTTTACATGATTCTTAAGATGTCTTACCATCTCAAGAATGTCCATGTTTTCATGTTGTTCATGCAACTCATAGTTCATACAACATAGAATTAGGTAGTTAAATGTCTATGGCATCATTGGCATGCTTTCAATAAGCATCCATTTTGCCTTGGGTGCATTTGGAGTGGGTTCCTCTGGCATTGGTCTATCAAGGATATAGAGGTTTCACTCATTGATGAGAACATTTCTCAAAGTCCTTAACCAATTGTGGAACTTGATCCCGTTTTGTCCTTCTAAAGAACTGATCGCAATTTGAACGTGTTTTGTGTTTGATATTTGATTCTACAAAGAAATATTGCAACATTTTCAAAACATTTATTGATTTGGTTTGATTTGATAATTCTGATGATATTACTTAGGTCTTTAATTATTATCACTCCTAGTATTTTATTATAATTTATAGCCTTCAATATCAATTTGGAATATTACAATGTATAATATTCTAGTGGGCCAACATCCTAATTTCATCAAATCATGAGCCAGCTAGGGCTGTCACCCACAACTTGATTCTATCAGGTAGGAAACTTTTACCAATTGCATGATATGCAACTCTCAAATATATGGTATGCACCTAGTTAAGCCTAACCCATAGGACAACACAATAGACTATGCACCCTTCTAGGATAGACCCACATATCTATCATCACACTTCCATGATATAGATGATGCACCACGCTAGGGCGTGCCCACGCTTAGTCGATCAAGCTTTTCATGTGTGCTATTTATGGAAAGCATCTAAGACTTAATATTTTAATTATAGGAGTTTGTATAAATCCATATACTTTATCCAATCATCACATATATAGTATGTATCATATACATACTATAACCACAAATGAGAACATGCAATAAATAAAGTACACAAGTGATGGTTATGGCCATACTAATGTATTTCCTTGGGGCCACAATGAATTACTACCACCTATGGTCCACATCATATGCATCATGTTGTTGGTGAAGATTTGTGCTCGAACCAATTTGGGTTATTCAGTTCAACTCTTGAACTGGTCAGCTTGCCTCCTGGTCACTCAGTTGGGCTCTTCTAAAGCGGTCATCTGGTTCTCAGGTCCAAGCAACGTCTGGACACCTCCAACCAATTGGTTGGGCCACTAGTCAATCAGTTCATCCTCCTATCAGTTGGCTACCTAAGTCCTCTAGTTGATCATATCGTCTCATGAGCCAGCCATTTCTCTTTTTTGCAGATCGTCATCTCATGTTAAAACATAAACAAAAACTATCCTATTTCTTATTACATTGTATATGGGGAAAACCTCGAGTTACATTGGAGGGGAAATAAGAAGAAGAGCATTAATATACATTTAGAAAGGAGATAGAGAGGATCGATACGCAGAATAATTAATAATAGGAATAAATGACCTCAACCATGCACACACAGATCTGAGGTTTTATCCATAAACATGCTTCACATCCACCATCAAAACTGATTTTATGGCGACATGTGTAAATTGCATATATATCATGTCACACACACACACACACACACACACACACACACACATATATATATATATATATATATATATATATATATATATTCATTTGGGTTCTTTATGCGGCAATTTAGACAGATGTGCACCTCAACCAGTTTAATTATTCACATCGCATGCAATCAATAAACTCGATAAAACCAAAAATCCAATCATACCAATTATCCCAAAACATGATTAATTGACGTGGAGTTGATACCACAAGGGAAATACAACATCAAATAGGCAGCGGAAATAAAAATTTTATTGACATTTTGTACATATATATAGAATATGAAACCTTATTCATGTTTTTATATCATTTCATGGTACACATATTTCTATTAATTAGAGTATGGATTCGTAACTCCAATTGTTAGAAATCAATAATATAGGAAAGAAATTGACTACATCCTCAGGGTTTAGGGAAGATCCTGGGGTGAATAAAATATTACCAACATTGGCTTTATGGTGATTTTTCAGCCATGGACTTTTTCATACCATCATCATTGGTTTTGTAGACACTTTCTAAATGACTAACCCTTATCTTCTTGTAGTATTCATTTCCCGAACTACCATTAAAATATCTTATTTTTCGGTTCATATTCACATGTGATGTGCATAATTCATTACATATGCACTGGACTTGAAATAACCTAGTTTATATGTATTGAACAAACATTGAGAAAACTATATGAGTCATCAAGAAGTGATTATGAATGGGTATTAATAAAGTAACACACATATTTTTCTAGTGGGAGGCGATGTCTAGGATATCAAGATTTAGATCCCAAACAAGACTTATCCCAAATCAATCTAAAAATTAACAAATAACACTGGTGTGTTACAATCATATTTAGATAAAGTAGCATAGGGTTTAGTCTTGTTCCTAGAGGTATTTGTTCAGGGTTGTCCAAAACCCTATATTTTTTCCCTTTGAATAGACTAATGATTCATAAAAGTGACCATAATATCACCATAATCATTCATTATTACTAAGAAGGATCATAGAGTAATCATTGTTTAAATACTATAAGCATTCATCTGACCAAGATTAAGGTTTTCATATTATCTCAGCTTATATTTTTGTATCCAACTTATACTTTTGAATATGAGGTTGATATAAGGATTTACACCACATTTAAAATTCTACAATTTTTTTTGAAGAATTTGATACATATTTACTATATAGGGATATGGGTTTTTTTCTTATTTTTTTGCAAAATTAATATACACCAGTCAATCATAAATGACCATGTCACCCATGAAGTACATGTGTGTTTTGGGCTTTGATTTAGGGGAGAAGTCCTTACTACCCTCACATAGTAATCTTGTTTGATCACATATATTAGGGGTAACAAGGTAAATACCTTGCATGGATTCTTCCCTCATGGCCCTATCGTGAAGCAACTAGCCATGGAGTCAACTCAATGCTTGACTCTTGGTTAATGGCCTTGGCAATCATGGACAAGGGTTGAACTGAGTTTGCCCGACCTCTTGGAAGACAAGGAGACATTTGGATCACAAAGAGATGACCAAAGAAGGGATAATCTAGGTCGGGTTTGCAGGGTCAAAAATCAAGAAAATGAAAGAAAGGTTAGGGGTTTTTATCTTAGTTGAGGCTTCCAAAGTGATGTAAGTGACTTCATGGGCTTCTTGCAATGCTCTGGGCCAAAAAAATTGGTTGAACATGATTTGAGCTTCTAGGTTGAGGTCAGGCTTTCTATAAAAGAAGGTGAAGTTTGGTTATGAGTTGTAGGGATTATTAGAGCAATTTAGTAATGGGTTGAGTTGTTGGGGTACCACAAGGGTCCTTATATATGTTTGGGGTAGAGGGAACTAAAGAATTTTTTTGTCTAGTTGTTCATATATGTAAAGTTTTTGGGCATTATCTAATCTCATGGGGATAATGGTAAACTAAGAGTTAGTTGAGTTTGTCTTGACCTACTAGAGGTGATATAATAATAATTACATGAGGATAAGGTCTAGAGACATAGAGAAAAAGTGGTAGGGAGTTGGGTGGACACCTCAGTACATGAAGAGAGAGTTAGGGCGAGGGAGGAGACTCCTCATCTCATAGTTCCACTAGGATCTGATCTCTGTGTCAAGTGGAATTTATTGTCTTATTTTTCATTTCTTTATATATAAGACTAAAGAACAAGTTTCCTAGTTCATGCCATATCTTGGATTTAGTACAAATTTTGAGATAATCTATTCATGATTATCTAACCTTAGACAAAAGATCAAGCCAAAATAACTTTATTTGTTATCAAAAAATTGGTTCTAAAGAAATTAAAGTGTTAATTCAATATATCTAAGTTACTAATCAACTTGGATTCTATTTGAATTTTTTCTTATTGTTTCAAAATTTGTTCACTAATCAACTAAATACCATTGGTAATTAATCACGACACAGAATATTGATTTAGAACTATTTTCACTTTAAGGATTCCTTTGCAAAATAAATATGTAAAAATTAGATATCTAAATGACAATAATTCTAGTTAAATCAATTATATTTCATTATAAGAACTTTCCAAAGCTAAGAGTGATCTCATCTTTCCGTGGTTTTTAGCTATGTCAAGAAGGGGTCCAATTTTGAAAAACACACAATCTCCCATGAAGAAGCATAACTCCATCTATCTTGCATCTGCATAAGATTTTTATCCTTGGGTTATCTGCATCCTTTGCTTGATCAAGGCAAACTTGTCCACATAATGTTGTAGTTATTCTGACTTAAATAATGTCCTTTTTATCTACATCATCCCGGTTAAGTGGAAAATGACACATCCTTTCATAAAGATATTCATAAGGGTGAATCTTGATGCTAGCTTGGTTACTATTATTTTAGGTGAACTAGGCTAATGTCAATATGATCCCCACAATCCATGCTAGTCTAGGACACAATCCCTTGACAAATACTCTAGTATTTGGATCATGCATTCTAGTGTCCATCAGTTTGAGAGTGATACACGAAATTGAACTTCAATCTCATGTTGAGTTTCACTTGAATTTGCTTCTAGAGCTTGGATGTGAACTTGGGGTCACAATTAGATATGATGGGTCTTGGTAATCAATAAAGGCTTATAATATCTTGAATGTATATCTCATCTAGGTTAGATACCTTGGATATAATGCTTGGGCCCACTACCTAAGGCTCTAATAGAGTTTTAATAATGATGATTGACCCCACATACCACCCACATGTCTCAGATGTCATCTTTTTTCTTAATCATACACAATCCAAATCAACCTCCCGACATGTCACCCATCCTAGTATACTCTAGGGCGAGCATGATTAACCACATAGTTCATAATGATGTGATCCCTAAAAAGGATGTGTACCTTGATATTATGTGTTGTCCAATAATTCCTTTTAAGATTATTTTATCTATGGATTCAAATCCTTGGATGTTAAAATCTCTCACACTTAGACTTCGAAGATCCTCATAAAGGAACAACTTTATGGCCTCACAATATCATCCCCATTTTAGTGTAAACCCATAATGACACATGCACACCCAACTCCCCTTCACAACTACCAATGCAAGGGTCCTTAGTGGATAAAACTTTACTCATACCTAGACTACATGGCAAGATTGTAGTGTCACATGTCCATGTGTGACCAACATAGTGAATAGGATCTATCTATGATACCATTTATGATGCTCGTGACCACCTCCCAAGGATCTAAGAAAGTTTCAAGAATAATAGATGGCCCCACAGACCAACACATGCCTTGAATGCAAGGTTTGGCATCTCTCACACACTACTTGGGTTTAAGCACCTGATAGGTCAACCATCCATGTACTACTCCAGCCTAAGCATGCTTAACCATAGAGTTATTAGTGATGGGCTCCCTGAAAAGGAGACACACCTTTGTGATATGGGTAGGATAAGCATTCATCTCAAGATCACTATATGTGAGGCTTCAAATCATGGGAAGTTAGATTGGCGGTGGTTTTGTAGGATAAGAAGTGTGCCTACTTTGTCAAAAAATACACAATGACACATACAACATTGTATCCTTCTCTTGGTCTTGGGGATGTCCACTATGAACTCCCATGCCAGTTTGGCCCCACTTCCATTCTGGTATCTTCATGGGATGCAGTAAACCATGTGATTTTTTATGCTCTGCCTTCATTATCTATCACATGAGACAGATAGACATGAAAGAGGTCATGTCACGCTTCATATCCGACCACCAAAAAAACCATTGGAGGTCCTTAAGAATCTTAGTGGTGTTGGGATACATGGTATATTTGGATCCATGCACTTCATGTAAGATTTGAGGCATCAATGATGAGTCTTCAAGGTCCCAAATACATTTTCTTGTATCAAATATCTCCATTAACAAACACAGAGTGGAGGGGCTGAGGCTTATAGAGAAGGGACTTCATCTTATCGAGGGTTAGGCTAGACAATTGAGGTGAAACCAACTCAAAAAGTAGTTCATGACTATTCAAAAGTTGAAAAGGCAAAACCTATCTAGTAGGGGTTTAGGAGTCCATATGGAAAACTCTTTGGATATTCTCTAATGGGTGGCCAAACTAGAAACATGACTGAGCTGCTTGCAAATGAAGACTTCAGCCACCATACTAGCCTTTCCCTAATGTTTGGATATTATTAGGTTATAGTCCTTCAAGTTTTCCATCATCATCATTGTCAGAAGTTAAAGTCCTTTTGGCTCAAAGGATACTTCATGATTTTTTGATCAGTGAATATTTTCAAATATGGTTCCATATAGATAGTGTTACCATATACTTAGGGCATAGAAAATTGCTACAAGATCTACATCATGAGTCGGGAAATTCAACTCATTGGGTTTGATCTATCTTGAAGCAAAAGCAACAACACATTAGTCCCTCTCCATGATGCATCCTAAGCCCATCTTTGATGCTTAAGTGAAGAAGAAGGGTTTCTTGTTACCCAATGGTAGGGTCAACACAAAAAGAGAGGTGTTCTTATGCTTAATTTCCTAGAATCTAGATTTGCAAATGTTTAACTAGACTAACTTCTCATTCTTCCATATAAGCTTGGTGATGGGAAGAGATAACTTTGAGAAATTTGAGTTGAATTACATATAATTACCGACTGAACCCAAGAAACTATGAATCTCATACGTCAACTTGGGTGCTTTCTAATCACAAGTTTCTATGACTTTGGTTGTTTCCATCACAATAGTTCCTCCAAATATGATCTGTTAGAGGTACACTAATCAGTCGATCTAGAATTCACATTTCAAGAATTTCGAACAAAACTAATGCTCTTTAAGGATGTCAAGGACCATAGATATGTGTTCTTGGTGTTTTTCTATGCTATCTAAAAAGACAAGGATGTTTTCAATGAAGTTAATGACAAAGGTATTGACGAAGGGTTGAAAAACTATTCTAAGCTTCATGGATACTCTCATTGCATTGGATAAACCAAAAGGCATTACTAAAAACTCATAATGGTCATAACAAAACCCGAAAGAGGTTTTTGAGATATCAACTATTCTAAATCACAACTAGTGGTACCCATATCATAGATCAACTTTTAAGAGACCCGAGAAGTTTTCAATTGATCGAAGAGGTCATTTATTGTTGATAGAGGGAAATTATTCTTTATAGTGGCATGGTTAAAATTTTGGTACTTGATACATATGTGAAGTGAATAATTTTTATGTTTTCAAATAGGATATGGAATCCCCAAGGGGAGGTGTTTGGTTGGATGTAACCTTTGTTTTAGACTTCTTGGATTTTCTTTTTTTAGCTAAGGCAACTCGATAGATGTCATTCTATAAGGGGATGTAGATATGGGGGATGTACTATCATGGAACTATTCTGTCCCCAACCCTAATCCCTGTACCTAGATAATGGTAGAGGGTTTGAAGTGTCTGTTGCTCGGCGGCCCAAAGGATATAACACGCTGGCATATACAATAAGAAATAATATCTCAAAACACAAAAAAGAATTATAAGAACTAACTGATCCCATTCATGATTTAGTAAACGTTTCCTTGTCATCAAATTAGTCAAAAGTGGAAGCAGATCTTAGTCATCTCTTTTTTAAACCTATTTTCCTAATTAAGAAAATTCATGACATGTGTTTAGTGAAAATGTATTGGTACACTATACGTAAGACAAATGGAATTTCGTAATAAAATAGGCTCTTGGCTATTATAAAATTAACGAGATCAAAAATTTAAATCAAGGAAACCATTTTAAGAAAACACCATACATCTTATCTCATGTTCAATGATACAATTTATGTCGCCATTATTGTCCATTACCACCTAGGTTTGATGACATAGGTATTAAAACCTATCTACACCCAAAGGTGAGGGTTTGATTACATCAACAATAAATCCATTTATTGCACCCGTCGGTGTATCTATTTCAACCCCCAAAGTTGAGGGCTAGTTTGTACCTATACAATAAACCTTAGCTACACCAAATGATTAGGGTCTGCTTGCATGTAAAAGTTTGATCTTAATGTATAATGGTTTTTTATTAGTTTTGTGTTCAATGTTTTCATGATATACTTAGAGTGGAATATCAAAACATTGAATCATATGTAGTCACTTATCCAAAAAAATACTATTATATGATAAGAAAAAGGAAATAACTCATACCATACAAGGAAACACTATCATATGTATTCCAAGGAGGATAATAATCATACCTTCACCAGAGTTTAGACCAAAAGATCTATTGGGAGTCAAAAGTAGGTTAAAATTAAATCTTGGAACAAAAAAGGGTATACATGCATTAATAGTCTATTCATGAATATGTAGGGTCATAAGGACCGGTTTAGGGTTTCTTAGGCCTCATTATTTTTCTTAGGTGTGGTATCATCAGTAACAATATTTCCATACTAATGAGTTTTCAAGACCATCATTATTTTCCAACATATACATTATCAAAGTTTAAGGATATTCACACCTAATCAATCTTAATCCCAAATCCATCATTGAAGTTATCTTTTCAATATTATGATTCAAAGGGTCAAGATAGTGGCAATCATGACATGGTTCTCAAGTCAAACAAGGGAAAACACATGATTTGCTACCTTCATGTAAAACATATCACAATATTAGGGATAACACCCACCGTCAAGATCCATCATATTTTTTGGGTTCTTGAGATTGAGTGAAAAAGTCAACAAAGATAGGGTTTAGTCCCATCATTAACCAAACCATGCCAATGTGGTTCAGAGCCTCCTAATTTCATCATCAAAGTCCAATATTAGGAGGTTACGAAGATTTCACACTATAATTGAGTCATTAAATAATTTGGACAATTAAAAGATCAAGCTTTAGAGATATTAAAGAAATTCATATAGAATCAGGGTCTGAGACCATTTTTAGACGATGTATTGAGTTTTTCTAATTAAAATGGACTGCTGGATCATATTTATTGGGCACAACTTGTTGCCTGTCTCCCTTCTATTTCCTTGTAATCTCTTTGATAAGTCAATCTAAATATTTTGATTTTTGGAATCTTGAAAAATTAATTAGAATTTTGAAGTAGAGAGAAGGGAATTACCAAAAAAATTGAGAAAAAGGAAAAGAGGTGGCCATTGATCAATCGATCATCCACCAACTAAGACTACAATCTCTAGATGGGAGAGTGTGCCTACTCTGAAGCACATGCACAAAGGGAAAGGAAGGAAATGGAGGGTTTCAGTGGCCTACAACTATTGGATCTTGGTTAAACTTTGACCCATGATTGGGATCAATAGTTGGGGTTGCTCCTTCTTGATCAAATATCTCACACACCTGGTAGTGGAACCGTGGTGGTGGGTTGATGAAGACGAAGAAGGGAAGGAAAGGAGATAGTTTGAGGGTGCCACTCAACTTGGGGAAGTGAGTGAGAAATAGGTGGGGTATTCATATGGTATTGAGGTGTGGAATTATGGTTTCAATGGAATGTAGGTTTGGGCAAGTTAGAGGCACAATTTCTTAGAGAATGAGGCTTAAATTTGGGGGAAAAGAAGCATGTGGATGATTTGCGAGTGTGAGAAATGGTGAATCATAGAAGAATTAAGGTCCAAGTGGGGTTTTTTGGGGTTCAAGCTAGGTAAGGGTTAGCTGGTGTTGTGGAACGCCTTCCCATCTCCTACCCAAGGTAGGATATGACCCTAGCATCGATGGATCTTGATTCAGCGGTTGCTGGGTCAAGGGGCTGGGTGAAGACAAGTGGTCGTTCTAGTGCCCTTCTTTAAGGGAATATTTCTTGAGTTAGCTAGGGCCAAGCTAGGCCATGTGTCTCATGAGAAGGAAATGGGTCGAGCCTAGTTAGTCTAGAAAGGGAATTTTGGGCTGAAAAGAGAGCACAACTTAGAAAATCCATGTAATATTGTGGAAAAGTCATAATGGTCTTAATTTGAACTATACCTCTATATTATACTTTAAAACACATGTAAAAAATATCAAATCAAATGAGAAAATTTGTTCAAGAAATTAATAAAAGGATTAGAGGGTGATTTCAAATGAGTGTTTTATAAATATATGTATATCAACTTGATTCAAAATGTGGATTGGTCAACTTTGGAGATCATTATAGAGTCACTTATCATGAAAATTATTAGGAGTGAGAAAAAATTCAATTGAGGGGTAAATGTATAATTTGATCATAGTTGTGCTAAAATGCACATTGTTACATGTAACTTAGAATATGCCCAATTACTATAGCTAGAAATGGAAGAAAACCCTTAACTATCATTAGTTATGCTTTTAAGTCCAATACATGATGGGTGGTGGTAGAGCATTTATGGTCGATTGGGAGGGGTTCCAGTCTTTCTAACCTTACCTTCTTTTACCTACACTATATTTCTTCATGGTAACTACAAATCCAATCCATTCACATTGTGGCATCAAAACCATTCATATCTTGGAGAATTAAATTGGTAGGGAGTTCAAATTCTGTTATCTAACTGATATTACTGGTGTTTTTTGGGAAAGATGAGGAAATTTAAACATATTTTGGTAACTGGAGTCGAATACAACTTTGACTAAATGGCCCATTATACCAAGCATACCTACAATTTCATACATGGTAATTAATCCATAAATTACCTTATCATGACATAAAAAGCAAGTTTGTATATAAAATGGTGGTACCTTCTATAGTCATATTTATATTAGTTGATGGCTCCTAATTGTCTATGATGAAAACTCTAGCATGTCAAGGATTGATAGTAGGTAGGGATACTATAGGTTTAGCTTAATCTACTTATTGAGCTAGTATAGGAACATTCCTCTATGGGGTTGTAAGAGGGGAATATGACTAGAATGTCATTCTTGTTTGCACCATTAACAAAATGACTTGTCAAATCCACACTTGTCTGGGTGCCTCTTTTGGTAGTTCCTCTCGATAGAGCCTCCCAGTTGCAAATTTCATTACAACTCTCCCCTCCTCCTTTGCCTTTTCCCTTGACGCAATTGCAAACTTGTGTCTTTCTTCCATTAGCCCTAGGAGTAGAGACACTTTCAATTAACCTTTTATCCCAAAGGTTTTCTATTCAAGTTTATGACGATTTTCTCTATTTTCAAGGAGAATTCCAGAGCTTCACTGAAGTTTGAAACTTTCTAGCCATGACATGAGGTTGAACTAGAGGTTTTAGGTAGTTGAAAAAGTGCTACACTCGACATTCCACATAAAGTGTATAGGTAAAACACTCGAAGGAGTCTGAGCTTCCTGGCATTGTGCAGAACATGCATCTCGTTGGTAGAGATTCATGAACAATTTTCCCTTTTCCTTCCAGATAAATATTGGGATTAAAAGAGGGTGAATATGGTGTGAATATACTCCCAAGTCATAGGATATTTTTTCAAATCTCCTGCACTGATGTAGTTCTCCCACCAGAGCTTAGTGGACCCTTCAATGAGGTGGGTGGCAAAGTTCACCTTCTTGTTTGGTTGCACCTCCATGATGTGGAAACCATTCTCAACTTACACAACCATGCATCCACCTTGTCTATGACTTCATACTTGTCTTCTCCTTAGAACTCCTTGATTTGTATCTTGACAAATTCTAAGATGGTATCCCTAAGGTGAGGATGAACATGGTTGGGTGCACCATTCTCATCTTGGGGGTATGTCCCTTAAGGCTATGAAATTAATGGAATCATTCAACACCTTATGTTGTTCCAACAAGATTATCTGAAGTGACTTAGCTAGTTTATCCTCATGAGGGTTGAACCTATCATTAGAGTGATGGGCCTCATTAGGGTTTAGGCCATCATTGAGGTCAGGGGACTTTGTCGGGTTCTAAGACACCATCATCAAAGTTCTCTTCATACACCTTCCTCTCTTTGGAGGACTCATCATTCTTGACCTTACCTTTCTTTTCCATAGAATAATTTGTGTTGCAAAGAGTATTATTCTTATCATTATCACCTAGAGGGAGCTCATCTACAATCACATTTATCTTAGTATGGACCATTCTCTATAGGAACACATACATTCATTTATATATGTATGCAATAGACAATATGAAAACTTACTTCATGTTTTTTATTATCATTTATGTTACACATATTATTGTTCACTGAGGGTGGATTCCACAACCGTAATTGTTAAGAAACCCTAATCCAAGAAAGAATATAATGTTTGGGTTGTTAGCATTTAGGGAAATGCATGGAGTGAATAAAAGATAGAAAATTTAATGAGAACATGTAGAGTTGTGTAATTTTGGGTAGAACCTCAGGCTTTGGCCAAGATATATAATAGTGGTTAGGGAATCCTCATAAACCAACTAGTGTTATGGATAAAAATCTTTCCATCCCCTGGGTTGTGATCCATTTTAGACACCACTGCCTTTGGAAAATACCCTAACAAATCCTATATGGCTCTATGAAATATTTTAAATTATTATTTTTTAAAGTTCATTAAATATGGGATCTGATACAAATTGTGATGAAACCTCTTCTTATTATCCCAACATAGGTAGTCTGAGAAAGCAAGATTGACACTCTATTTTTCTGGGATTCAATTTTGATAAATTACCAATAATGTTTAATAATTTTAGATAAAGACATTGTTGATAACAAAAATTGGAAGATAACATTTTCCTCTAAGGATTCACAATCTTTTCAAAAGGGAAACTGCCAAGTGAATGTAAATTCTAGAATTCAACTAGCTAATCTTGCATATGTATTTAGCTCTTTTTTTTCTTCTAGTGCATTTTTCTGGAATTATGTTTCTGCAATCTTTAAATAAAAAATCTATTCAAAAATGTTGAGAAAAATTTGGTCAATATATTTCTATATAGTTTACATGGATGCAAACAAAATTGTGTGCATATAAGTATAAGAATATACATTCAAAATCAAAAAAATATTTGAAAGAAATTGTATTTTCAACTTATTTTTCTAACCCTATATCTCCTCGGGTGTACCATTCCATATTCCATCCATGTACTTTGTTCAATTGAGCTTTGTATTTCATGGTGACTGTTCCATCTATGTACTTTTGTGATACATTCGTCATTGTTTTCTAGTTACTTTATCAATGACCACCACTTAACTTTTGGGGTAATAGTTAAGAAACTCTAATCCAAGAAAGAATATAATGTTTGGGTTGTTAGCGTTTAGGGAAATGCATGGAGTGAATAAAAGATAGAAAATTTAAGGAGAAAATGTAGAGTTGTGTAATTTTGGGTAGAACCTTAGGCTTTGGCCAAGATATATAATATTGGTTAGGGAATCCTCATCAACCAATTAGTGCTATGGATAAAAATCTTTCCATCCCCTGGGTTGTGATCCATTTTAGACACCACTTCCTTTGGAAAATACCCTAACAAATCCTATATGGATCTATGAAATATTTTAAATTATTAATTTTTAAAAGTTCATTAAATATGGGATCTGATACAAATTGTGATGAACCCTCTTCTTGTTATCCCAACATAGGTAGTCTGAGCAGGCAAGATTGACATTTGTCATTGTTTTCTAGTTACTTTATCAATGACCACCTCTTAACTTCTGGGGTATTCATATACCTAAACTAGCCTTAAAAGATTTCTTTTTTGGAACCATAAAATATTATCTTCATATGTGATACACATTGTTCATCTAGATGCACTAAAGTTCAAACAATCGAGTAGTTTGTATATTTAGATGCAGTAGAATTAAAACAACTGAATATCTTATACTTAGATAATACTGGACTAGTGGCTTGACCTAATGGATGTGCGCTCTAGAGGTAGTGGGGTCCATCGAAGACCCCCCTAAAGGGAGGTAGAAGGTCACGACCCATCAGAGACCTCATGAGGGTTGCAGATACGCCAAAGAACTAGGAAACTTTGTTCAAAACCTAGGTCAGAGATGTTAACACCAGGATCAACATGACTGATATCACGATTGAAGATGAGATGGTAATCACACTGTAGGAAGAGGTCAATCAGAATGAAACACATTGGAAGAATACTCTGGAGGGCTACATTATTGGCTTCCACCCTCATATTCCAATGCTCCAAGATCATCTTTAGTGCATCTGGAATCCGTCAGAAGCAATGGAGGTCATGGGAAGGAGCAATGGCAGTTTCATCATCAAGTTCCAATCCGATCTTGATCTAAACAATGCTCTAGAAGGAGGTCCATGGTACTTCAAAGTAAACCAATGATCCTGAAGACCTGGGAACAAGGAGAGCCGCTCAATGAAGAAAAACTCTCCTCTATTCTGGTATGGCTCAAGCTTCTCAATTTACCATTAGAGTTATGGAGCGAGAGGTTGATAGCTTGAATTGCTTCGTACTTGGGTAAACCATAATGCTTAGATAGGCAAACAAAATTGACTATGCCTGAGTGAATGTGTTGATGGATGCAACATCATCCTTCTCTAACTCTGTGAAGCTTAGAACTGATAAGGGAAATAGTTATTTAGTGCATGTTGAATATCAATGGAAACCATAGGTGCCCTCACCGTGGTACATTTTGGCATGATAAATCACTATGCAAGCCGACATTCAAAACGGCTCTAGGGGAAATGGAACAAGGCAAAGGGAACTTAAGTGAAGAAACTGAGAAAGTAATTGTTCAAAATGATAGCACCTAGCCTGTTCGACATATTGCCCACCGATAAAAGAGAATAGGTTGTTGAAACCAGCCAGGATGAAGAAGGGTTCTCACAACCAAAGAAAACAACAAGTCCACAGGGCAATAGAAACACAAGAGGGAAAAGTAATTCTAAGAACAAAGAGAAGAAAAGCAACAAATTCTAAAATTTGGAAGACCAAGAAGTAAATGCCGCTATGGTGGGAGGTAGGTCCAATCCCCCCACCCCAATGATTAAGCTACCTACCCTTATAGCCTAGAATGTCAAAGGATTAACTCAAAAGGATAAGCAAGACATGGTACGGGTAGAAATCGAGAGAGAAGAAGTCGATATTGCTCTCTTATCTGAAGTAAAAATCAAGTGAGGCAAAGTAGAATGATCAAAAGAAAGTGGCCTAGTTATAGATGGATAGATAATTCATCTAGTTGCAACAAAGTCAAAATCGTCATCATGTGGGAGAATCCAAATTACAACATCACTCACATCATACAATCAAGACAATTCATCCATTGTGGACTTGAAGTTGAAAATAAAAACTTGGAATTCACCACAAGCTATGCTGAAAATGAAGATATAAAAGAGCTGAATTGTGGGATGATCTGTGTCTTATTCAACCTCAAGCCCATTGTCTTGTTCTTGGCGATTTTAACACCGTCAAGGAAGCAAATGAAAGGATGAGTCAATTTGCTCCATCGACAAGACCTATGGGGGAATTCAATAGGCGGATATGTGATGCAAGTCTAGTGGAGATCCCAATAAAGAGTCCCTACTTTATGTGGAACAACCAACAAACATGTACAAATAATGCAAGGAGGAAGATCGATAGGTTGTTCTGTTCCCTCCAACTTCTAAGTGAACTACCAAATATATGGTTGGAAATTATGCCTACCATATACAATATTTATTATTCCCAAGTTCTCCATCTTGAGGAACAATCCCCCAAGCAGAAATATCCTTTCCGATAATTTAACGCTTGGGAAGGGCTAGATGGGTTCAAAGACACTATAATTTCTTCTTGGAAGACTGAGGTATGGGGAAATTCTATGTACAAGCTTGATAAAAAAACTCAAGATTACTAAGAGAGCCTTACAGACATGGAACTAGGAGCAGATTAGGAGACCTCTCCAATTTAGAAAAAAAACAAAGAAGAGCAAGCCTTGAATGCCTATTTGCTGTTAGATAGGGATCCAAGTGATGAACTGTTGTGGGAGGTAGCTAAATGCAAAAAGGAAGAATCACTCAAAGCTAGGTCTATTGAGGAGTCTGTCATTTGCCAAAAATCAAGAATCCAATGGTTGAGACAAGGAGATAGCAACACGAAGTTTTTCTATGCCTCTTTGAAAACCGGAAGGAGTAGAAACCAGATCAAAATTCTACTCTATGAGAGTAACTTGATAAAGGGCAATGAAAACATCAAATAAAGTTTGTTACAGCACTATATCACTTTGTTCAGTGCCTCAAACAAGTCAAGCAGCAACCAAGACTGGTTCAATATGCCAAAACTTACATAAAAACAGATCACACAAATGTGCTCCATTGTCACAGATGAAGAGATCTATGATATTATGAGAAAATCAAGTGACCATAAAGTGCCTGGTTGCAATGACGTCAACACTCATTTCTTCAAATCCGTTTGGGACGTAGTGGGCAAAGATGTTTGTGCAGTAGTGAAGGATTTCTTTATGAAAGGTAGACTATTAAAGGAAGCAAACAAGACCTTCATTGCTCTTATCCCAAAGGTGAAGAAACTAGAAAGGATATATGAATGGAGACATATATCATTATGTAATTTTATTTACAAAATAATATCTAAGATACTGACTATTCGGTTGTAAGACATCATGTCCTCTATTTATTAGCGAAAATAAGTGTGCCTTTATTAAAGACATGCGAATTTCTGATGCAATCCTACTCGTAAATGAACTTGTTCATGAATTCAAGAATCGTAATACTAGCAGGAAATTATGCCTTAAAGATGATCTAAGGCATATGATTCTATTGACGAGAATTATATCCTCGAAGTCATGAAAGAGATGAACTTTCCTGCTTGCTGGTTGCAGTGGGTAAGGGAGTGTATGGACTCAGCTTCTTTTCAAATTTTGATCAATGGAGCTCTGACACAGATCATTTAGGCGACAACTGGTTTCAGACAGGGTGATCCTCTTGCCCCGTACCTTTTTGTCATACGGATGCAGGGATTCACTTCAATATTAAATAAATATGTATCATAAGGAACTGTCATCCCTCTTAGAGTTGGTGCGACTGAGGTTTCTCACATTATATTTGCATATTAACTACTGATATTTTCCCAAGCTTCGGAAACTGACACAACAGGCATTCAAAATTGTCTAAAACAGTTCTGTTCGGTCTCTAGTCTGGACCTTAATCCTGTAAAAAGCCAACTGTTCCTCACCACCAAAGCACCAGGCAACGTAGCTGACTCACTTGGCATCAATGAGACCGATTTCCATGTATGATACTTCGGGCTACCTTTATTTACAACACGACTAACAAAGAGAATGTGTGCCCCCTCATCGAAAAGATTAAATAAAACTTGACTGTTGGAAAACTAAGCTCTTGTCCATTGCAGGCATGTTAGAACTAGTGATTTCTACCCTTTCCGCCTACCACCCTGTTTTGGTCTGGACTCTTCCCATTACCCAAAACTACTATGGCAGAGGTAGAATGACTATGTAGGACTATTATATGGGGTGAGCATGACGGCTCCAATCACTTTCATTCAATTTGCCTAGGAGTCTATATGTCTACCAAAGATGTAGGGAGGATTAGACATCACGGAATTTTTGGACTGGAGGACAAATGGAATGATTAGGCTTTTTTGAGATATCGCCAATGGGAAGAACAATTTGTGGGTCAGGTGGATACGTATTCGCTATCTCCACATGGATTCAATGTGGACCTACTCACCCAAACAATACCACAGTTGGATGTAGAGGTCGATTATCAAAGTCATAAACACCATGCTACCTCTTGTGCAATTTAAGGTTGAGACTGGGTGTTCTATCTCATTATGGAATGATCCATGGGTCAAAGGGGGTTTTCTCAAAGATCTCATTGGTAAGTGGTAACTAGCTTACTTTACGCTCCGCATTCGACAACCAAACGAAACTATACATCCTCATTACCAACAGATGTTGGATCGTCCTGGATATCAAAGGTTCAGAGTCGCTAGCTCAAGTCTGCTTGGAAGTTCGGATACATGAAAATGATCATTAATAATTTGTAGGTCTAGACAGTTCACTCTCAAAGGAGCCTGGGACCTGTTCCGTACCCATCGTCCAAGACTCCCTTAGGCGAAATGGTTGTGGACTTTTAAAGCCCCAAACCGGCATAAAATATTTGGCTGGAAATTCTTTTAGGGTACTTTGATCATTAAGGAATTTCTACAACAATGATGGATCAAACTTGTTTCAAGGTGCAGTATATGCAAGCAACGGTCGGAAAGTTGCAACCGCTTAATGTAGGATTGTGCATTTGCCAAAAACCTTTAGATGAAGGCTCGAAGCTACCTACTGTATATTCTTTCATCCTCATATGATATTCTTCCTATCAGAGGGAAGAACGAAGGTCTCATCATTCTCATTATCTTGCATCAAATCTGGAGTATGAGAAACCAGTCTATTTTTAAAAATTTCAGGTCATCTACTTGTATAGCATGGCGTAGGATTACTTAAGACTACAATAGTCTACTACATAGACAGTTTTTCCATACTTCCTTTTTTTGAAGAGTAGTCAACCTCCATAGCATTATAAAACTTTTTTGATGGGAATATGAAGTAGTAAGCTTACTGATAAAAAAAGAATTGAAACAACTGAGTACTTTATATTGAATAAACATCGAGAAAACTATTGGAATACGATGAATCTTTATTCATCATTTGTATTTGCATTTTGTTAATTACTTTTGTAGATTTCTACTGCATTTCACTTATATTCTACATGATTATGTTTTTTCATAGTTTAAGAAATATGTTTGGTATTCAATGAGTTTTTGTGTTTAATTTCTAGGATGATACAAGTAGAAGAGAGAATAAATTATACCTTCATGATAAAGCCACTAAAATGGCCAAAGATTGCATCAACTCCAACAATTGGAATGAGGATTAGTAAAGTATATATTGTCAATAAATTCGCTCCAACAATCACATCCAAACTCAGAGTTGAGTGATTCAAAATCCACTTGATGTAAAATTAAATCAACTAAAAAGTAAATATGCGTATATGTACAGTCGACTAACTTGCCCTTGAGTTTTCCGACAAGGCCCAAAACTGAAGATGTTTCACCCAGGAGATGAGGTGCTCGACTCATCGTACAAGTTCGTCAAATGGTTATGGAAAAAGGTCACAAGGAAATACAATAGCTTTGACAACTTATGAGTAACCTAACTCATACATGAGTTGCATGACTTGCCAGTAGTAAATAGTCACCAGGCAAAGTTTATTCGCTCGACTCATTCCATGAATCATTCTACTAGAAAGTATAGCCCTGCACTTAAACTATTGTAGATTCTACATCAGATATAGTAGTTGAATGATTTAAATTGCCTTAGAAACTTTTATTGACCGCTTCCAATTGGATGAATGGCCCTCCAGTGGCATTCTATAAAAATACTTGAAGCATATCCTAGTAAGTTGTTCTTGACCTATATCTCCCATCCATAAACATGACTATCAAAGTGGAGAGTCAGAGATGGAAATTTATGGCTTGACGAAGAGATGCGCTCTAGCAGAGCACATGACTAGAGTTAAAAATTATTAATAATAGTGGTGGAGAGACCACTAAGATTCTCCTCTATGCCTCTACTTCCTCCATGAGCTTCTTCTTCTCTCTCTCTCTCTTTGTATCACAACCATGTTTAGAGAGTAGATCTTTTATTGGGGCATAGGATTAGCCCTGCTTCCCATACTCTATTTCTACATTGTGAATTGTCATTTATATGAACCTCTAGATTGATAATTTATTGTTGATCTCTTTCTTTATAGCCTCATCATCTATCTTGCATGACTCTTATAATCATAAACATAGACACATTGAAATATGGGATTATGACACCAAATGATATCGTTGAACCCTGGATGAGACTAGGGAATGACATTCTTTGGGAAACAAATTAAGGATCTGTAGGTATCGAGACCTCGAGCCGTTGGGGAGATAAATCCATGGGGATTTCATATTCTGAAAGGATATAAAATCTATTGGTCTTAATCCAACACTCATATGAATGATGATGTAATATTTAGAAAAGTTACGGAGGCAGTGACAGTGAACCCCGTCATCTTGGTAATAATTAAAAAAAAACCATTATTTGGTTATCTTATTTAATTTTCTTTCTTAGATAATTTATCTAATAAAAAAATCTTCAAAAAATTATCCTTGTTCATTGGTTTTTCTTAATTATACTAGAAATATGAATTATTCTTACATTTTTTGTGCCTTGGGTTCTATCATAAAACTATATTGTGATAAGACCTGTCTACTTGTGGGTGGTGATTACTATACATTACTTAGGTAAAAATCTATGAACCCTTATCTAAATGATTATGTTAGTGAAATAACTTCCACTCAAATTTTGGCTTTGTTTCCAAGGACAATGAGGCTCTTTAGATCTTTAGTATGTAAAGATAAAACTAGAATCTTTCTTTCTTAATATTTTTTTAATTTGTAGTTTTGTTTGTTATTTTAAATTCATTTTCTAAAATTTTGTTTTTATATTTTTTAGTTTATTTAATTCCTTAGATTGTTTGTATAATACTTAGTTGTTTTGTAATTTTAGATTAGCTACCATAATTCCCTTTATCTATCTTATAATTATTAAATATGTTATTCTGTTTTAGATTTTTATAGTTTCTTATTTTTCTATCTCTTTCAAAAAGGAAAAAAATGTATCTACATTCATTTGACTTTTTTTTCCCTCTTTTAGCTTGCAGTTAATTTTCGATAAATTTAGCCATTCATATTAAATGGAGTGCCTGGTAATACAATCCACATAATATCAAAAATGTTTCTGCTTCAATATTTACACAAGAGGTTTCCCTAAGGTGATTCCCCAAGTTAGTACAATAATGTTAGGGTTCCCTCTCGCACACAATGCCAATCACCAAAATTGTTAAGACTATTATGAGGACATCTTCTATAAAAATAAATATCATGATGAAACAAGCTTTACCTATATTTAGGGTTTACTATGAGGGTCATTCTATGAATTTCAATATCTTGACAAGGTAAAAAGTAATCAATAATATTTTGAGGGTTAGGGTCAGTGACTTACTATGTAGATCAATATCCAATTTACATAGATGAGAGGATGAATGTCCTCAGAAGATGTTAGCTAACCAACAATCGATGTAGAGAATGGAGAAGCCCTAGAAAAAAGATTGTAGGCACAACTGGACCAATTGAAGGCATATCTATCCCATCAATCCATGCGACTTGATCGTCAACTTGAGAGCTCCCTAGGGAAGGTGGAGTAGCCCACTTCCGCGATCGATGATGAGGATGATACTTGTGTCATTCTAGAGAACGTCTAGTGTGATTCAGGGAAACCACCACAACTCGACGAACTAGGGACAAAAGTCGACATATACACTTGTATTCCATTATTCTCTATGCATTAGGGGCCTTGAAACGTCAATATGAAAAGAGTCAGTAGTCAAGTGACCACCACATCATAGTAGGTCTTCAAAACCTATATCCTTTCCTTTTGTAGTCTCACATCTAAATGGTACAAACTTAGTTGAGTCTCTTTTGGAAGATAAACAACTAACTTCCATTGCATATATGCTTGTTTCATACGATGAGGTATAGTCCCGTCAGGAAGTATACATTCCATCACCAATTCATTTATCTAACTCATACAAGTTCTATTTCCAGCAAAACCCTTTAGAATAGTTGGGTGTGTTCCACATGGAGCAGCCAGAGTTACATGTTGAATTTGTGAAGTACCCCATTATTTTTATTAATTTTTATGTTGATTGGATAATAGACCAAGAGGACATACAATAACTTAAAAGTATTTTCACTTCATGTTTTATAGATGATATGGTTCCTCCTATGCCAACACCACATATTCTTCATGTAGATCTTAGTGACGAGAGGAATTCAGAGCAAGATTCCTCACCTAATTTAGCACAATTGACAACACCAATTGTTGATTTTGAGGTAGAAAGTAGTATGCATCTAGTCTTCACATATGAGTATGTCCTGAGGATACCATAGAGGAACTATTTCTACATTGTGCCACCTCTTCCTTATCCACACTTAACTACTACACTACCTCTACTAATGGACGAGTATTGGTGGATCATACCAGATGGATCGTGGGGTGATAGAAAAAATTACTTGAAGCATCCCAATAATACCTTTGAGATACCAAATCCACCTAATCATATTTTGCACCATGAGGCTCTCATGTTCAAGGTCCCATCCCTTATCCATAACCCTTTCACCTGGACCTTTTTTGAGTTGTTAGGACCACCTGGATGAGTGTCTAGGACTAATTCCCCTCCATCTTGAATTTAGTTTTTTCTCTGAAATGAGAAAATCTTTAAGATCAATGTGGAGGTTGGCGGGTACGTATTTCTTTCCACTCACACCTATAAGTTTTAAATTCTTATTGAATTCAACATCTTAGTATTTCATATTTCATTTCCAATTAGTTTACTTACATAGCCTGTAGCTTAAGATTGTTCTTATTTCAGTACATAGTTCTTGCAATGTTAGTTGAAAGTATTATCTAGTCAGATTTGTTTACATTCTTTTTTCATTGCATTTAGAGCTTGTCAAGCAATCCTTCTTCTTTGAAGATTTTTTTTTTGTTAATTACATTTCTCAATATATGTCAATGGTTAGAAATCATCATTGTAGCTAATGAATATTAGCATCATGTTCCTTAGAAAAGATGGAAGGTCTTACAGGAACTAATGGGGATCAAATACAACATGCCACTACTTATTAGTGAACCATATCTATGGAATAGTCATGCACTCTGTTATTCATTATTTGGATGAAGTGAATTATATGAATATCCTAATCTATTTTATCATAAAAATAAGTTGTGCACATTATCTGAACCCTCCTTTACACTTCTTCCACCTTTTTACCTTCTATCCACCAAAAACAAGAAAAAAATATTAAGTGTGTCAAACTCTAAGACCGGGTGGCACACCCTCCTCTCTCTATCTACTTCTTATATACCCATTTCTATGTAATAGGGGTGTATCATCAAAAGTAACAAAAGATACCAATGCACACAAAAAAAGTTATAATGTATGTATTGACAACAAAAAGAATAAAATTCAATATAAAGTCAAATATAAGATAGAAATAATTTTCCATCCATACCCCCATTCACTCGATTTTACACCTAGGAGATTGTTATATTCTCCATTGATATCCAATGATAAACCCCAATGTTGGATTATCTGCATACTTGTGATTTTACAAGATTCCTTAATTTTTCATGAAATTGTTAGACATGTCATCCTGGGGATGGTGGTGAGGAATTATAACTGTGAAGTGAATTTGGGAACAAGGATGTGGAAAGTCATGTTTTATGGTCTTAGGAGGTTGGGAAACTTGTCATATTGGTGGTAGTGACTCATGTATGAGATGAGTACGAGGCATGTGCACTGGTTGAAAGTGTTTATTTGGATATGTTTTCTATTTTGTGTTACTCAAGGATGATCAATGTTAATGCTTGGGATGCTTCATGAATCTTTACTCGTCATGTTTTAGTTACACTTTTATGATTAGTTTGGAATGTCTCTTATCATTCCAATTCGTATTTTACTTGTTTAGGTTTTTAGTAGTTTATGTAGTTTGTTTGGCATTTAATGCATTTTGTGTTTTGTTTCTAAGATGATGCAATTAAAATAGATAACCAATTATCACTCCATGATAAACCCTAGACAACTACCAAAAATTGCATATCCTTAAACTCCAACTCTAACAACTAGAGAAATGATGATTATAGTATGGATGGTCAATAAAACGTCTATAACTTTCTCATCCAAACTCAGAATTGAGTTATTCAAAATTCTTAGGATGCAAAATTAAATTATATATAGAAAAGAACTCATATAGATTATTGAGAGAATTTTCCTTGATTTTCCCTTGATTCGGATGACTAGGACCAATTATAAAGAAGATGTTTCACACAACAGGTGAGCCGCTTGACTTTCTTAGTAGTTAGTGGACCAGTTATAAACAAAGGTCATAGGAAAATATAGTAGGCTTGAAGTCTTATGAGTTTCTTGAATCACATGTGAGTCGTATGACTCTCCTGTAGCAAATAATTCCCAAACGAAGTTCAGTCCCCCGACTAGTTCCATGAGTTAGATGACTAGAAAGTATACCATGACACTAAAATGACTCTATATTCCACATCGAATGTCAGAATTGGATGATTCGAGTTGTTTTAGAAGTGCATCTGAATCCAATATATTTATTCATTGCTTGAAGTTGGAAGGATGGCCTTCCATTCATCCAAATTGCATATGACATAAATCTTCAACAAGTTGCATTAATTTAGATTGATTTGAAACCTTAGAGAATGCTATAAAAACACTCAAGGGACATCCAGGGCAGTCGTTGATGACTTATCTATCCTATCCATAACAATATCTATCAAAGAAGAGAGTCGGAGATAAAAGTCAACACCTTGACATGGAGATGGGTTGTATTGAAGGACATGCATAGAGACTGCAACTATCATTTAGGAGTGGTGACAAGACCACTGAGCTTCTATTCTAAACCAATACTTTATCCATGAGCTTCTTCTTATCACTCTCATTTTGTAATGTGAACATGATTAGAGAGTAAATTTTTTATTGAGGCAAGGGGTTTAGCCCCCGATTCCCATACTCTATTTATACATTGTGAATTGTTATTGTATGACCTCTCAATTGAGAACTAATTGTTTAATTCTTTCTTTAAAGCTTGATCATATATCTTACACAACTGTTACAATATATACATAGATACTTTTAAATATAGGAATATAACACAAAATGTTGAACTAGAGATGATATCAAGTAAAGGAATTCTCTAGGATGATGGATTAATGATATGTAGGTAATGAGACTTGAGATTATGGGAAGATCATTCCCTGTGAAATTTATATTATGCAAGGATATGAAATCACTAGACCCAATCCACTATTCATATGAATGATTGTTGCAATGTTTAGAATAGATTCATAGGCAGTGGAAGTGTCTTGGTAATCTTATCATAAAAATAAAAATTATTTCATGCTTAGTTTAAGTTAATTTTCTTTCTTAGTCAATATAATTAATTAAAAAATCATTAAACAATTATCATTGTTAATTCTTTTTCTTGATTAGGCTAGAAATATAAATTGTTCTTCAAAATATCGTCCTGTGGGTTTGATCCTTAAGCTATACTTGATAATACTCATGCTCTTGAGTGTGTGATTAATGTACACAGTTTAGATAAACTTACATGGATTGTTTCCTAGTAGAATTTGTTAGACAAATAGTCTCAACATCACAATAATCACAAATCATTATGAATATACATTCATAAAGTAATCCATGTACCTTTTTAGAAAAAGGTAATATCCAGGAAATTAAGATTTAGACCCCAAATAACACTTATACCCAATCAAACTAAAAATTAGCACATAACATTAGTGTGTTAGAATCATATTTATATTATGTGGAGTAAGGTTTAGTCTTGGTTTAGGGTTGGAGAAGGGTTGAACTTCAAAACCCAATATTTTTTATCCTTTGAATAGGAAACCCTAATTATCCATCCATGTAACCCTAATCTTATCATTATCTTGATTTCATTATTACTATGCAAGATTAGATTATGTCATAGAGTAACCACTCTTTCAACAAGATACACATCCAACTGATCAAAATTAGGGTTTACATTTTGTGCCAGCTTATATTTATGTATCTAAAGTATTCTTATTAATCTAAGGATGAACTAGGTCCTTAAACCACATTTTTGGGATCTACACAACTTTCTAAAGTATTTATATATATTGACTATATTTATATATAGGTTTTATTTTCTATAATTTTTGCAAAATTAAATATATAAGCCAATAACAACAAGCCACGTTACTCATCAAGTATAGGTGTGTGGTGCCTTTTGATCTAGTAGAAAAACCAAGCTACCCTCATGTAGTGAACATGTTCGATCATGCAGATAAGGGGAAATGAGGTAAATCACGTGCAAGGATTCTTTCCCCATGGACATCACATGAGAAACAAGTCATCGAGTCAGGCCCAAGGTTGATCCCAGGCTGATAGCCATGGCAGTCACAACCAAGGATCGAGTTGAGTTTAGTTGACTTCTATGAAGCAATTAAGCTCTTTGGCTCACGATAAGGTATCGAGAGATGGGGTAGGGTAGGTCATGTTTGCTGGTTAGAAAAAAGGAAAAACAAATGATTGTCTAGGTGTGTTACCTTTGTTGAGGCTTTCAAAATGATGGAAAACCTTCGTGTGCTTCCTACAAAGCCCCAAGCCTAGAAAATTGCCTAAGATGCTTTGACTCGCCGGGGTGAGGTCAATGTTTCTAAAGAAGAAGGTGAAGTTCAACGACAAGTTGTAGGGATTCTTGAGAGAAACTAAGATATGGTTTGATTTGTTGAGGTCACATGGATCCAATACAAGTCCTTATATAGGTCTGAGGTAGAGGGTTCAATGATAATTGCCAAACCTAGTTGTTAGGATAGATAGGTAGATTGGTCATTATCCAATCTCATAGAGATAATGACAGACTAAGGGTTACCTGAGTTTGTCTTGACCTATCAGAGCATTCGCCATGGGTTCACCCAAGCAATTGAATTTTTATTGAACTAGGAACACAATAGGGTCTTTCAAATATTTATAAACCTGATTCTGACACACTCTTAAACAATTCACAAGCACATGGACTCAGGAGTAGTGTAGCGTATGGCAAGTTGGGTCAAACCTAGGGGAGAGAGGGGTCACTAGATCTATGTTTGTTTTGATTAGATTCCGTATGATGAGTCTAGAGTTCATCTTGATATTGGTTGAATTACACTAAGTGGTCAAACAATCAATTAAAGGAAAGAATGAGAAAAACCTACTTTAACCCTAAACAATTTAGCTCAAATTAACAAGGAAGGTAAACTAAGAAATGAGAATAGAAATTTAGACTAATGAAAGCAAGTCAATAATTAACTTTATCACTACACTAGCTAAGAAATTCTACTTAACAATCTAGAGAGAGCATCTAGCTAGGTTAGGAAAGAAACTACACTAAACTATCAATTAGCAAACTAGAGCAATTAAGGATCTATATTAGAAACTAACTACCCAGAGTAAGAAAAATAAATCACAAAGTGACACTAACTACACTAGCAAGACCTAGCTATCATGAACAAGGCAAGAGACTAAGTAATCATTGACCTAGCAAACACCAGCTAATCAAGTACACAATTAGGGTTTTGATGCAATTCATGGAAGTGTGGGTCGTTTGAGGTAATTTGACTTTACCTAGGTTAGGGGTTCACAACATGCAAACAAAACTCATTCATTTAGGTTACAAAAGAAAAAAAAATTTAGATGTTAAACAATGTCCCAAACTACTAATTCACCATGATAGAATAGGGTCTGTATAGGGGAATTACTCCCTTGAACCCGCTATCCAACCATGCGAGGCTCATTTTTATTAGATTTTAGATGGAATTCAACAAGGATTAAATAAAGTCTAGGTTTTTAGGATAGGAGCTCTTAGGTAAATCAGGGGCCAATGGTAGTAATGGAGGGTGGAAATGAGGGTATTTCACATCACATCACCTATCATCTAGTCTTTAGGTAGTTGCAAGCCAATTACATTAAGTGCTTCTAAACTAGCTACTCAAATATCACACCTAGGAGTAGGAGTATACATACATATATATATATATATGTGACAGAGTGAGTTTTTGTATATATATTATTTAGTTCCTCTCTCTTACAATTTTAATTATTCCAATTATGCCCTCAATCATCTCTCTCACTAAATTGATTAAATGGATTATCAATTTCACTTTAGATCATCCATAATAATAATAAAGTCAATAATACAAGTATTATGACATTTAGTCAATTGACATAGTCAATAATCGAATTTTGACTCCAATATTGCACCATAGCTACATCATAGCATTATAAAACTATGCCAAAAATCTCATTACAATCAAAATTACCAATTTAGAGCTATTCACATTTGAAATTTTGTGTATTATGTCACCTAATCTAGTCTAGGATCTAGGTTTTCCATTTAATTGGTCAAATTTTGTCACGCGGTCCATCTTTTCTTTGCTTTGATGTGGTCCCCTCACTGGGACTTGATCCCAGCCGTCCGATTAAGTGGACAGTGATCCGCTCAGGGTCCAAGGGACCAGGACCTCGTCTCCTACCTTCTTCCATCTTCGGTCTGGACTCCAATAGTGCGCCGACCCCAAAGCTACCTCGCGCGCCTAGCTCCCACAACGATCGTGCGATATTTTTGGAGGACGACTCCCTCTCACCCTGGCAACCTCAACGGTGGTGACCATGTCACCTAACTCCCTCAGATCAGGGAGAACGATCCCCCGCATTTCCACAGCTCTCACTGGTGTCGGCGCACAAATTAGGGCTTAGCCCTCTACACCACCTCACATCTATTTAAGACCCCCAAAAGCTTCTCCGACTTTCCTTTAACCTCTTCGCACTACCAATTTCCACCGAGACTTGCCCCTTTTCCCCGACCTCAAGCGAGCTCCGCCTCACCTATCTCGACTTCCCCCTCGCTCCAGAAGCTCCCTCCATCCAATTGTGCACAGCTACACCATCCAGGGACCCCGGCGAGTCGAGGAGCGCCTTCAGTTGGTGTCACAGAGGCCCAGAGCCTCGGGTCGACAAGTCGTGCAACCAAGCTCCAGGAGCTCCACCGCCAGCGAGGTTGGAGCCTTCTTGGAACCAAAGGAGGATCGCGAGCACCTCAGTAGACCTTTGTGGAGATTTTGACTCCCTCAATTCAACCCGAGGGCAGGTAACTCTCAACACCCCTCTTCGACCCTTTGTTAGCCTGTTTTGATCGGAATACGATGCTAGACCACCTTTTCCGATGAGCTCGACCTCCCCACAACCGTCGTGAGTCTGCGAACTCAACCTAATGGTCAGTGTAGCCCAACTCATCCTAGGAATCACCTCCGATCGATCCAGCTTTCCCCCGATCCCTCGCTGTAGCCATGGCGCGAGCAGGGACATTTGGATGAGTGATTTTCCCTTCTCACCCTCACCCAGACCCGAGCTCAACAGATGGAGGCAGGGGCATCCTTGACTTTTGCCTAGAGCCTGACCCTCCTTAGACGAGCGCTTGCTCGCGGGTTAGTGAGAGGATCTAGTTGGTCAGATCCCTCGCATGATCTGCGAGGCAGAGCTCACAAATCCTTTTTTTTATTTTCGTTTAATTCTTTAAAATTTCCTGATTGGTCAGAGCTTATGAAAACCCAAGAAAATGGTAGGATTATCAGAAAATATCAAATAAATATACCATTTTCATTAGAAAAATCCAAGCTATCTAAATAAAATATAACCATGACCTGGATATGAGAGTTTTTCGAAAAATATGGCCTACAATCACTAATGACCTTTTAATACATTGTTTTTGTGTAATAATGGTTATAACTGATTTTAATTCTGCCTTGGGAACATATTCAACCCTAATTAGGGTTCTGATCATCATGTTACTTGAAAACCTATCTAGGAAAGATAGTTGAGTCAACAGTTGAGAAGAATCCTAATTTCTAGTTTTTCTCACCTTATCATGAATACTATGTACAATTTATGAAAAAACCTAATAACTAAAATGTCCTTGAATAACCTAGACGACCCTAATCTCAGACCCCAACTCTGAAACCTATGTATCCTAAAGAGACATCCCAAATAACTTAAACCCTAATTATAATAGTAATTAATGTTGATTGATGAGAAACCATGGTGACTTTAGGGTTTTACTATATTTCAGGGTGATCTACTATCTTTCTCCTAACTGAGGACTTGTGGAATTCAGATCTGAGAATTAAAGGTACGTGGATATAATTATATGATTAGATTTTGCTGGATTCTAAATATATGTACTTGTTTGCATGAAATTGACATACATTGATGGATGTGTATATTTATGCCTAATTGATGATTTACCGCCTTGAACATAAAAGAACATAATTGAATATAAGGGAAATGTAGTTGCTAGTGGTGCTCATTAAACTCCCTATTAGAGAGGGAAAGCTTTAATGTTGACTAGAACCTCCCTAATGGTACAAGGTAAGTAGGGAGATCCCTAATGATACAAGGTACGCAGGGATAGGGCCCAATATTTATGTTTGTGCTAAGTCCACCATAGTAATGCATATTCACTCTAAATGAGGCTAATAACTTGGGATTACCTGATTTTTCACCTTTAAATAATGTTTTCTTCGCTTCCTTCAATTTTGAGTATTTTATATACCAACATAGTATAGCATTTAATTCCTCGTACCAACGTTGTTGATGTATTTGTTTCTCGTATTTTCTAGGTACAAGGAACAATTGTCAATATATGAAGCACATCAAAGTACCTAAAGACACTAAATAATGATCATGGAGGATATGTGATAGATTTCCACTTCTCATCATATTCATTTCAGTAGATAGTTTTCATTCTTCTAGATGATGTAATAGGATACTATAGATCCTATGTAATAATTGCATTTCCTTTTTCATAGACTTATTCTTCACCTTTCTCAAGTATTTTTATGTATGACTTTATCTTTTATCAATGAATGAAGTGTTGTGTGGATGTCACTGATGATGTGGACATAATCTTAGCTTCTCTCTATTTTTAGTTGACTATCTTGATTTCTATTATTTTCCCTTTTGACATTTATAGATATGAGTGCACGCATATCTGTATATGTCACTAAGGAAAGTATGTAGAAATTGGGGTCGTCACAGTTGGTATCAGAGCCAATGTTCACACATCATAGTCACATGACTTTCATTCACCCTATTATGAGTCTAGGGTAGTCCTTGAGTTAGGGATGTGAGGGGTTGAGGTGACTAGGATAACATCTGCCTAAGGTCTGGCTAAAGTCTCTGAGCCACTTTGCTTGGCAATCATGAGGCTACCTATAAGGCAATGTGAGTCTACCTGGACGATATCCTAAATGTCCCTTACTTTTTGGGCATACCTTAACTTAGGATCTTTCTCATCTATAGAAATTCCCTCTCATCTATTCTATAGGAATATTTTCCCTCTTATCTCAAATTTTTGAAAATTGTTCTTCCCTTCATCTTTATGATATAAGATTAGGAAAGAGTCTCTCTATTTAGAAAGTCTTAAGGACCGACTAATAAGGACTTTTAAGGTATCCTCCATAAATTGTAACATCAAGAACATTAATAAATGATATAAGAGAATAATGAAATGACATAATGATAATGACAAATATAATTGTTGAGTAATAAATCTAATATATCCCAATTAATTTCAGGATGCCTCCTAAGACTCGCAGCTCAAAGGCCTCAGGTGAATCGTCCTCTAATAAAAGAAAAGAGCTTGAAACCTCTGAAGTACCTGATCCCGATGCTGCGGCCAAGGAAAGGTGGGAGGAACAGAAGAAAATACTTCTAGATTTTATGGAAACCCTCGCCACAAAAGGGACCCCTAAACCTAGCTCATCTAGGAAGAAAGAAGTGATGGTGATAGATTTTATTAAGCTAAACCTTGATTCCTTTTGGGGGGAGGATCAGCCTGAGGTCATGGACAAGGCTGAAGCCTGGATTTTATCCATAGAGAATGGTTTTCATACCCTATAAGTACCCAATGAGAAGAAGGTTAAGTTCTCCACCCATATGCTTAAGGGAGGGACAAAAATCTGGTGGGAGAACTATGGCAGGAATAGGGGTGAGGAAATAGACGACATGGAGTGGGAAGCCTTCAAAAACCTCTTCACTGATCGTTTCATGCCCCTAGATGAAAGGAAGAGGAAGGAGAAGATGTACATGGAGTTAAGGCAGGGTAGTCTTTCAGTAGTTGATTACACCCGGAAGTTTAGGCTTCTGGAGCGTTATGCACCTATCAGGACTGAAGACCGTCTTACTGAACACTATGTTGACTGCCTTTCCACCCACCTAAAAACCCTGGTCATAGCCTCTCATCCCAGAAGCATAGATGAAGCCCTAGATATGGCCCTCAAGCAGGAGAGAGAGCAGGGCATGCAAAAACCTTCTAGCATGGGATACTTAGGGTTAACCACAACTGAAGAGGACAAGTCTAGAAAGTTCCATCCTGGCCATAACAATAAGGGATCAGGGAAACAAGGAGGTTCAGGAAAGGGAGGACAGAAAAACTACCAGAACCAGCCAAGGATGAATCATCCCAAGTGCAAGACTTGTGGGCGTTTCCATGGTGGGGTATGCCGCCATACTAATCCAGTCTGCTATAACTGCAAGAAGGAGGGTCATTTCATTGCCAAGTGCCCCACTCCCTCCATCTTTGGAAATCCTGCGGGTGGTGCTCCACAGCCTCAGGGACACCGCAATGGCTGGGTATTTGCAGTAAATGCAGAAGAGGCCAAGGAAAATCCAAACCAGATCTGTGAAGGTAACCTAATTTCTTTACAATTCAATATTTTATTCAAGCCTGCAATTATTCATAATTTGATTACCTTATGTAGGCACTGTATTATTAAATGGTCATCCTGTTAAGGCCTTATTTGACTCTGGGTCTACAAATACATTTATTTCTCAAACTCTGGCATCCATATTAAATCTTCATATCAGGGACTTGGGATATATTCTGGACGTGTCTACTCCGAGTGGAAAAATATTGACAACTCTACAAAAAAGCAATGAACTCTCTCTTAAATATGAAAATCATGATATGCCCTTTGAATTCATTCTCTTAACCATGTAAGACTTTGATGTCATACTTGGTATGGACTGGCTTTACACATACCATGCTCACATTGATTGTAGAAACAAAATGGTGGTCCTCTCTCAAGCTCATTCTTATCCTGTGAAAATCCCTAGGGGAAGCGGATTCTGTAATAATATTATAATCTCCTCTCTTAAAGCTAAAAAGCTCATTTCTAAAGGATGTAAAGTCTTCCTCGCATTAGTCTCAGAGACCAGTCCTAGTAGCGAGCCTGTAGAAAGCCTGGAGGTGGTACGTGACTTCCCTAATGTTTTCCCAAAGGAGCTTCCTGGGCTGCCTCCAAATAGAGACATTGAGTTCTCCATAGATCTTCTTCCTGGAACCACTCTGATTTCTAGGGCATCGTATAGGATGGCTCCTGCTGATCTTATGGAGTTGAAGAAATAGTTGTAAGAACTTCTCGACAAAGGTTTCATTCGTCCTAGTGTTTCCCCCTGGGGAGATCCTGTTCTTTTTGTTAAAAAGAAAGATGGTTCTATGCGTATGTGTATTGACTACCGCATGTTGAACCAAGCCACTATTAAAAACAAGTATCCTCTTCCTCGTATTGATGACCTCTTTGATCATCTTCGTACTGTTAAAGTTTTCTCAAAGATTGATCTCCATTCTGGATACCATCAATTTAAAATCAAGGATTCTGGTATTTCTAAAACTGCATTTTGAACTCGTTATGGGCATTATGAATTTATGGTGATGCCATTTGGGTTGACCAACGCACCAGGTGTATTTATGAATTTGATGAACAAAGTCTTCCAACCTTACCTTGATGAGTTCGTGGTCGTCTTCATTGATGATATCTTGATCTATTCTGATTCTATGGAAAAATATCGTGAACACTTACGAGCAGTTCTTGACATTCTTCGAACCCAGAAGTTTTATGGCAAACTTTCAAAATGTGAGTTCTGGATTGATAAGGTCATGTTTCTTGTACATGTCATTTCTGGAGGTAGTATATCTGTTGATCCCGCCAAAGTCTCTGCTGTACTTGATTGGCAACCTCCTAGAAATCCTTCTGAAATTCAAAGCTTCTTGGGTTTAGCCGGATATTATCGTCACTTTATCCCAAATTTCTCCAAAGTTGCACTTCCTCTAACCAAGCTTACTCGGAAGGATGAACATTTTATCTGGTCAGCCACTTGCGAGTCCAGTTTCCAGCAGTTAAAGCAGAAGTTGACGTCGACTCCTGTTCTTGTTCTACCCTCTGGCAACGAAGGGTTTGTGATATTCACTGATGCTTTGAGGAATGGGTTAGGGTGTGTCCTGCAACAGAATTGTAAGGTAGTGGCCTTTGCGTCTAGATAGCTAAAACCCAATGAACTTAATTATCCCACTCATGATTTGGAATTAGCTGCAATCATTCATGCCCTCAAAATCTGGAGGCACTACCTGTACGGGGCAACATTCAACATCTTCACAGATCACAAGAGCCTAAAGTACATCCTGAATCAGAAGGACTTGAATCTACGTCAACGCCAATGGATTGAATACCTAAAGGACTATGATTTCACTATTGCCTATCATCCGGGTAAGGCAAATGTAGTCGCTGATGCCCTTAGCAGGAAAAGGGCAGTGTGTGCATCTCTTTCTGTCCCTGAATGGAGGAACATGGAGGATCTAGTTGGCTGGAAACTGTAGTTTCTGTCTGATCGTGTGCATGTTAATAACATTTCCATCCCGTCCAACTTGCATTTCAAACTTCTTGAGGCACAAAAGGCGAGTCCCGGTCTTGCAGAGCTCTCTTCTCTCCTATCGAAGCCGCAAACACATCTGTCTGTGGGTCTTGATGGTGGTCTTCGTTACAAGAATCGTATGTGGGTTCCTGAGCAGTCAACTGTAAAGACAATAGTTCTAAATGAGGCACATGGGTCCAAGTACACAGTTCATCTAGGCACGACGAAGATGTACAAAGACCTACAATGTCAGTTTTGGTGGAGGGGCATGAAGTGTGATATTTCCAATTTTGTGTCCAGGTGTTTGACATGCCAAAGGATCAAGGCCGAACATCAGATACCAGGAGGTCTACTACAACCCCTTGAAATTCCGGAATGGAAATGGGAACACATCACCATGGATTTCATGGTGGGGTTACCCAGGACCAGGAAGGGATACGACGCTACATGGGTTATAGTGGATCGTCTCACCAAGTCAGCTCATTTTCTTCCTGTGAAGACTAGTGCAAAGGTTTCTGAGTTGGATGACCTCTACATACGGGAGATAGTACGTCTGCATGGAGTCCCAACATCTATTGTCTTAGACAGGAACCCAAAGTTCACATCAAAGTTGTGGAAGCAGGTCCAAGAGGAATTGGGAACCAAGTTGAACTTCAGTACAACCTACCATCCACAAATAGACGGGCATTCAGAGCGTACAGTACAGATTCTAGAGGATCTTCTATGAGCTTGTGTTCTCAATTGGGAAGGCTCGTGGGACTATTACTTGCCTTTAGCTGAGTTTGCCTATAATAATAGCTATCAGGCAAGCATTGAGATGCCTCCCTATGAAGCTCTTTATGGCCGACCATGCAGATCACATTTACACTGGGACGATGTCGGAGAGCGTACCCTGATGAAGTCCGAGGAGATGCAGTTGTATATTGATAAGGTTGCTCTAAATGGGCAGAGGATGAAGTGGGTGCAGGATAGGCAGAAGTCTTATGCAGATGCTCATCGTCAGGAATGATAGTTCAAGGAAGGTGACCATGTTTTTCTGAAGATTCGACCTATTCGAGCTTTGGCCAAGAATAAAGGAAAGCTCAGTCCTCGTTATGTTGGACCCTTCGAGATTCTAGAAAGGGTTGGTGAATGTGCCTATCGTCTTGCTTTGCCACCTCAATATAGTGCCATGCATAATGTGTTTCGTGTATATAATCTGAAGCCCTATGTCAAGGATTCCAGTCATATCTTGAATCATGAGCCTCTCGATTTGAAGGATGATCTGTCATATGCTGAATCCCCAGTTAGAATTCTCGACTTCAAGTCAAAGGAGCTTCGCAGTAATCGTCATATTGAAATGGTGAAGGTTCTCTAGAGCCACCATGATGAAACAGATGCCACCTGGGAACTAAAGACCGAGGTCGAGAAGAAGTATCCATATCTTTTTCAAGATGCTTGAATTTTGGGGACAAAATTCTTAAAAAGGAGGGGAGAATGTGACCGAGTGAGTTTTTGTATATATATTATTTAGTTCCTCTCTCTTACAATTTTAATTATTCCAATTATGCCCTCAATCATCTCTCTCACTAAATTGATTAAATGGATTATCAATTTCACTTAAGATCATCCATAATAATAATAAAGTCAATAATACAAGTATTATGACATTTAGTCAATTGACATAGTCAATAATTGAATTTTGACTCTAAAATTGCACCATAGCTACATCATAGCATTATAAAACTATGCCAAAAATATCATTACAATCGGAATTACCAATTTAGAGCTATTCACATTTGAAATTTTGTGTATTATGTCACCTAATCTAGTCTAGGATCTAGGTTTTCCATTTAATTGGTCAAATTTTGTCAAGCGACCCATCTTTTCTTTGCTTTGACGCGGTCCCCTCACTAGGACTTGATCCCAGCCGTTCGATTAGGTGGATAGTGATCCGCTCAGGATCCAAGGGACCAGGACCTTGTCTCCTACCTTCCACCATCTTTGGCATGGACTCCAACAGCGCCGACCCCAAAGCTACCTCGCGCGCCGACCCCAAAGCTACCTCGCGCGCCCAGCTCCCACAACGATCGTGTGAGATTTTTGGAGGACGACTCCCTCTCACCCGGGAAAGCTCAACGGTGGTGACCACGTCACCTAACTCCCTCAGATCAGGGAGAACGATCCCCCACATTTCCGCACCTCTTACTGGTGGCGGTGCACAAATTAGGGCTTAGCCCTCTACACCACCTCGTATCTATTTAAGACCCCCAAAAGCTTCTCCGACCTTCCTTTAACCTCTTCACACTACCAATTTCCACCGAGACTTGCCCCTTTTCCCCGACCTCAAGCGAGCTCCACCTCACCTGTCTCGACTTCCCCCTCGCTCCAGAAGCTCCCTCCATCCAATTGAGCACGACTACACCATCTAGGGACCCTGGCGAGTCGAGGAGCGCCTTCAGTTGGTGTCGCGGAGGCCCAGAGCCTCGGGTCGACAAGCCATGCAACCAAGCTCCTAGAGCTCCACTGCCGGTGAGGTTGGAGGCTTCTTGGAACCGAAGGAGGATCGCGAGCACCTCAGCATACCTCTGTGGAGCTTTTGACTCCCTCGCAGGTAACTCTCAACTCCCCTCTTCGACCCTTTGTTAGCCTGTTTTGATCGAAATACGACGCCAGACCACCTTTTCTGATGAGCTCGACCTCCCCACAACCGTCGTGAGTCTGCGAACTCAACCTAATGGTCAGCGTAGCCCAGCTCATCCTAGGAATCACCTCTAATCGATCCTTCTCTCCCCCGATCCCTCGCTGCAGCCATGGTGCGAGCAGAGACATTCAGATGAGTGATTTTCCCTTCTCACCCTCACCCAGACACGAGCTCAACAGATGGAGGCAGGGGCATCCTTGACTTTTGCCTAGAGCCTGACCCTCCTTGGATGAGCACTTGCTCGCGGGTCAGTGAGAGGATCTGATTGGTCATATCCCTCACATGATCCGCGAGGCAGATCTCGCAAATCCTTTTTTTTATTTTCGTTTAATTCTTTAAAATTTCCTGATTGGTCAGAGCTTATGAAAACCCTAGAAAATGGTAGGATTATCATAAAATATCGAATAAATATACCATTTTCATCAGAAAAATCCAAGATATCTAAATAAAATATAACCATGATCTGGATCTGAGCGCTTTTCTAAAAATATGGCCTACAATCACTAATGACCTTTTAATACATTGGTTTTGTGTAATAATGGTTATAACTGATTTTAATTCTGCCTTGGGAACATATTAAACTCTAATTAGGATTATGATCATCATGTTACTCAAAAACCTATCTAGGAAAGATAGTTGAATCAACAATTGAGAAGAACCCTAATTTCTAGTTTTTCTCACCTTATCATGAATACTATGTACAATTTATGAAAAAACGTAATAACTAAAATGTCCTTGAATAACCTGGATGACGCTAATCTCAGACCCCAACTCTGAAACCTATGTATCCTAAAGAGACATCCCAAATAACTTAAACCCTAATTATAATAGTAATTAATGTTGATTGATGAGAAACCATGGTGACTTTAGGGTTTTACTATATTTCAGGGTGATCTACTATCTTTCTCCTAACTTAGGACTTGTGGAATTCAGATCTGAGAATTAAAGGTACGTGGATATAATTATATGATTAGATTTTGCTTGATGCTAAATATATGTACTTGTTTGCATGAAATTGACATACATTGATGGATGTGTATATTTATGCCTAATTGATGATTTACAGCCTTGAACATATAAGAACATAATTGAATATAAGTGAAATGTAGTTGCTAGTGGTGCTCATTAAACTCCCTATTAGAGAGGGGAAGCTTTAAAGTTGACTAGCACCTCCCTAATGGTACAAGGTACGCAAGGAGATCCCTAATGGTACAAGGTACGCAGGGATATGGCCCAATATTTATGTTTGTGCTAAGTCTACCATAGTAATGCATATTCACTCTAAATGAGGCTAATAACTTGGGATTACCTAATTTTTCGCCTTTAAATAATGTTTTCTTCCCTTCCTTCAATTTTGAGTATTTTATATACCAGCATAGTATAGCATTTAATTCCACGTACCAACTTTGTTGATGTATTTGTTTCTCGTATTTTCTAGGTACAAGGAACAATTGACAATATATGAAGCACATCAAAGTACCTGAAGCCACTAAATAATGATCATGGAGGATATGAGATAGATTTCCACTTCTCATCATATTCATTTCAATAGATAGTTTTCATTCTTCTAGATGATGTAATAAGATACTATAGATCCTATGTAATAATTGCATTTCCTTTTTCATAGACTTATTCTTCACCTTTCTCAAGTATTTTTATGTATGACTTTATCTTTTATCAATGAATGAAGTGTTGTGTGGATGTCACTGATGATGTGGACATAATCTTGGCTTCTCTCTGTTTTTAGTTGACTATCTTGATTTCTATTATTTTCCCTTTTGACATTTATATATATGAGTGCACGCATATCTGTATATGTCACTAAGGAAAGTATGTAGAAATTGGGGTCGTCACAGTATTTCACATCATATCACCTATCATCTAGTCTTTAGGTAGTTGCAAGCCAATTACATTAAGTGCTTCTAAACTAGCTACTCAAATATCACACCTTGGAGTAGGAGAATACACACACACACACACACACACACACACACACACACACACATATATATATATATATATATATATATATATATATATATATATATATATATATATATATATATATATATATATATATATATATATATATATATATATATATATATGATGTTAGGAAGTTTGTATCGACCGATACATGCAACTTATGTGTAACAGACATGAAAATGACATATATGGAATACATTTATTCAATCGAACTTTATAGATTGAATCAAGATTCAATAGATTAGATGTTTGCAAAAAATCACAACCATACTTCATGTATATCATGATATATAATAGTATATCATTCAATGGTTTTTGCAATTTCCACAAGCTACCGTCGATTAGAAAATATGCACTTCCTTTCATTTTATGATCTAGGAATGTCAGATTGAAGTGATTTTGATACACACGTTATCTAAGGGGTATGCATCACATCCATAAGGTTGAAATGTTTTTTATAATTTTGTAATAATCACAAATGAAGATGGGTACATGTACTCAAGTACACCATTCTTTTAGCCATATAGAGGTTTGGTAGTGTGTATCGATCGGTACATGTAACTTATGTGTACCAGCCATGAAAAAAAATCACAACCATACTTCATGTTTCAATAAATATGCATTTCCTTTCATTTGATGATGCATGATTGTTAGATTGAAATGATTTTGATACACATGTTATCTAAGGGGTATAGATCACATCCATAAGGTTGAAATGTTTTTTGTAATTTTGTAATCATCACAAATAAAGATGCGTACATGTAAGCTAAATGTACTGAGGTACACTATTCTTTTAGCCATATGTATGTATATATATATATGGGATTAGGAGAGAAAGATTTCTACCCCCCTCTCCCATAACCTGTGGTGGAGGCCAGACGCCCAGGAGGGTGGTAAATCAAGTGATACTTCTCCGTGTGGTTTCAAACCCAGGTCCCTTCATTGGGGACCAACAGAATTCGCCAACTGGGCTATTCCCTTACCGGCATACATATATATATACATACATATATATATATATATATATATATATATATATATATATATATATATATATATCGGCTAAAAGAATGGTGTACCTGAGTACATGTAGCTTACATGTACCCATCTTCATTTGTGATGATTACAAAATTATAAAAAATATTTCAACCTTATGGATGTGATGCATACCCCTTAGATAAAATGTGTATCGAAAATCACTTCAATTTGACATTCCTAGATCATCAAATGAAAGGAAATGCAAATTTTCTAATCAACGGTCTCTTGTGAAAATTGCAGAAACTATTTAATGATATATTATTATATCTCATGATATACATGAAGTATGGTTGTGATTTTTTGAAAATATCTAATATATTGTATTTTGATTCAATCTATAAATTTGGATTGAATAAATGTATTCCATATATGTCATTTTTATGACTGGTACACATAATTTGCATGCACCAGCCGACACACTTCCTAACATCTATATGGCTAAAAGAATGGTGTACATGAGTACATGTAGCTTACATGTACCCATCTTCATTTGTGATGATTACAAAAGTATAAAATGCATTTCAACCTTATGGATGTGATATATACCCCTTAGATAACATGTGTATCAAAAATCACTTCAATCTGACATTCCTAGATCATCAAATGAAAGGAAATGCATATTTTCTAATCAACGGTCGCTTGTGGAAATTACAGAAACCGTTGAATGATATATTATCATATCCCATGATATACATGAAGTATGGTTGCAATTTTTTGAAAGCATCTAATCTATTGAATTTTGATTCAATCTATAAAGTTGGATTGAATAAATGTATTCCAGATATGCCATTTTCATTACGGGTACACATAAGTTGCAATGATCGGCCGACGCACACTTCCTAACCTCTCTCTCTCTCTCTCTCTCTGTATATATATATATATATATATATATATATATATATATATATATATATATATATATATATATATATATATATATATATATATATATATATATATATATATATATATATATATATGAGAAGATGGGGTGCCATCTAGGGATTCACTAGTTGGACCTAGGTTCAAATCACAAAATAGCCACATATAGGTCATTTCCCCTAGAACCTAGGTGGTTTCAAGCACAAACCACAAGACAATCCATTTTTAAAACATAAACCTTGAGATAATTCATGGGAAATGAGATAGAAGTAGAAAATAATCAATAGGAAGAAAATTATAGAGTTACCATATCATCTACCCCCAACATGGGATCAAAGAGAACATTTTCACCCAAACAGCTCATCTAGGGGAGTTTAGCTACTCATAGAAAATAAAATGAAAAAAAGAATAAGAAATAGAGAAGTGGATAGCCATGGAATCTCATAAAAAAACTCCTTCATTTTCATATCAAGCAGTTGCAGTTCGTGCTTCTCCCTTCTTGGTAGTTGGACGACATGGAAATGTGGATAGAAGTAGCCAAAACCCTAGAAAACTAGGCTTTTGAGGTGGAAGATGGTGGAAATGAAGTGGGAGTAGATGGGAAGGAGTAAGTGGCCCAATGAAAGCTAGAGTGGGTGGAAATAAGTGCTAACCCCATCTGCCAACTGCCACCAAGGTATATACAGTGACTAGGGAAGCATAGGATTAAGTGGGAGTAAAATAGGTAAATTAGTGTAAAAGATACACTAGGGTTTGGTGGTACCAAAGATGTTATGGGAAGAAGGGCCATTGCAGTGGAAAGGAAGAATGTATGTTCTGGGAGGAAATGGGGTGCTGGAGGAGAAAACATTCCAGGTTGAATTTAGGTTTTGGAGAATAATATCATGATCATGTTGGACAGCTCACAACCGTGGTGGCTGGGTTGGATAGTGGCCATTCTTGCTTGCACATGCCACTTGCATCTTGGCATCACAACTGTTCTAGCTAGCACAATTTTGTTGGGGTCTTCTTCGCATGAACGTGCTCTCCAACATGGTCGTGTTGTTAGGCTTGTCTTGATCTCTTTCTTCATTGTGATTTAACTGTGATTTTTGCATTGGCAGTATGGTTGTTCCATGGTACCATAGTCGTGCTGGGGTCTTTCACTTGTACTTTCAATATCTCTTTAACAATCTTTAGAGTCATTTCTCTAACTCGACCCTTGGACATTGGGAATAGGTTGGGTAAGCTCTTCAACCCTCCTTAGGATCCTCTAAGGGTGAAGGAACCCTAGGATCATTCTCCTCTTCCGTACATACAAAGTGTGATCCAAGTACCAAAAAACATGAAAAGAATGTCCATAAGTGCATTTGACAATAATACACTTATTGAGTGAAGTATAATGCATTGTAATATGTTTAGATGTGATTAAAGTACAAAATGACACAATATGAGGGCTACATGACCACCCCAAACATAATATATACTTGTCCTTAAGTAAGCTCCAACTCAATATCTCATCAATTTCTTCAACTAACTAGAAATTACAAATGGATTGCAATAGATGTATATTGACTACATGGACTCAATGGTGACTAAATCCATGTATTCCACCTCTTTTATCTCCTCTTTCTCAAACCAAATTTGATCATACAAACTTCAAATATAGGGCATAGAATACACAATCAATCCATATATTTCTCATTTCTCTGGGCAAACTGTCTCATGATACTGACAATCATAGATGAATATGAGTGCTATTTTACCTTCATGCATTCAATACCACTTCTCCAATCACACTAGGTGAGAAACATGTCTATGGAAAGGGAGAAATCATCTAGGTTTTATGATTCTTAGTGCAATGGGCATGCAAATGGAAGAAGGGGGTTTCAACAAGATATTACGATGCTATTACCCAAGAGCACTATGTTTTTCTTTATATAGATACTATTTGCATGGGAGAATCTCTTTTTTATTTTTGCATTTTCTTTTCATTTTTCCTTTCCCTTGGTGTAGTGAGGTCATATGGTGATGAGACTGAAGCGTAGGGGATATACATATGGCCACCTCAAACTTTTAGAGGGTGTCCAAGGCTAATATGTGTACTTTGGAAACCTTTCATGAGGCAAAGAGGTAAGAATTAATGAAAGAAAAATGAGACAAAAGAGGAGTGACTAGTGTGGGTTTCAACATGAGGTCTCATGCATGAATATTACTCTAACAACTTCATCAAGTATTGGCACACCACATGATTAAGAAAATATAAAAACCAAATATCTATCATGAAATTTGACATGGCTTGCTTAGATCACAATTCAAACAAACATGTCACAAGCATGAAAGAGGTCATTCACATGTAAAAAGTTAAAAGTTGGGAGAATTGAACAATAGATCATGAGAATACATGTATTTTTCAAATGTCAACATTTTCAATTCAGAATGTAGAGATTGGGTTAAAACATGCATTTTGGCAAGAAATTTCATGTTTGGTAAAAATTGGTCAACATGGTGCTAAATTGGCCTAATTCACATCTAAACCCACACTAGAAAGGAATAAATGGCATATAAGATAATTCTATCTAGAACACACAAGAAACTACAAAAACAATTTGAAATGCAATACATAGCATGGAATGTCAAAACATTTTTTAAATACACAAAATGTAAGAAATTAAACTATATATATGCATGTATCCAAAGCAAGTAAAAATCTAATTTAGGTAAGGTGGTACAATCATCAGTTATCAAAAGTAGGTTGGGATAGGTTGAAATAAGCATAACAATATGAAACTGTGAAGAGGGTATGTACTTCCCTACTGCCCCAAACTTTTGCATCATGTTGTCCTCATCATGACACAAAGGTCTACGAGTGATAGGGTAGAATTCATTACAGTGGTGGATCTTGTGGTGATCCCCCACATGGTGTAGGATGCTTGTTGTAACTAACACAATAATCTTCCTTTGGAGGTGGATATGTCTCATGGTAACCTGACAGTGAACCACAAAAACCATCCCCCATTAGGGGTTTCTCTAAACTTGTTCATGCTGAAAGGAGTGCATGTGGTTGATTTGATGATCCATCTATTGCTGGTCCAACCACATGGCCTCTTGTGTCTTCTAAATCCCCTCCAACTGTGCATGGATAGAAGACATTCCGTATACATTTGTTGGAGGTGCTTGCACATCAAAGTCATCTTGTCTTTCTCTTGTGTGGTGAGGCTACTCAAGGATAAGGTGTTGGTATGGGATATCATTTTCTCCCACTCCCTATGGGAAATCAATTAGCAGTGCCCTATAATATTCTTTGGTGTGTTTCCTTTGCAACGAGACAAGTGCTAGTAAGAAATGGCCATCTGGCCCTACACCATCAAAAAGAGGGACAACATGATATGGTATCTATAAAATGATGCCAGGATATCTAGGGTTCATATTATAGATAATATTTTCATCTTATAGGGACATCATCTGGGATCGTGAAAGGTTGGTCAAATCAACATACTTGGTCCTTTAGATTTTGTGAGCCCTTCTAAATCATAGTTTAGGGCTAGAGACACAATCCCTCCCATTATCAATGAATTTTTACTCTTAAATGGAAAATATTCAAATGGATAATAATCATTGCTCCTAGATTGACTTGACCCTTACCATTATAGCCATTACAAAGAGGTCTTTTTGAGATCAGCCATCGTGATTTTCATACCAGCCAAAAATAGTGTTGGATAAGACTTTTTGTAAGTACCTTATGGAAGGATTGAGCAATCTACTTGTCTTATATTTTCCTTCTACAAATGTTTCTTGGTAGGTAAAACTTACCCACATTGCCGAATATTTGTAATTTTTGAATTTGTAGAATCTCCCATCATCAAATTTCTTTGCCATCTATAGTGTCGCTGAAAAAAATAATGTTGAACTTATAAGCTGTCAACACATGGCTAGAATCGTTGAGTCTGAACCAAATGGAATCTTCATCTTTATACCACACCTTCTCTAGTGACCCAAATAACTAATGCATTGCCTCAATGTAGGTCTCTTGGATGTTTGTTAACAATTTATGCAACCCAAATTTAGTCACAAAGTTCTTGGATCTATGGTGTGGATGATAGAAGAGGACTATAGGTGAGAGCCACTCATCGACGCCAAATGTGGAAGAGAGACAGAAATGAAGTTTAACAGTGATGGAGTACGACTGTGGGAAGGTGGGGTGACATTTGAAGCTCTCTATATGTGGGCTTTGCTTCTGGTGATGGCTTGGATTCCACTTTGGACCCCCTTCTTAACTTCCTTGCCCATCTTCTTCATCTTACAAGGATTTTGGGGTAGATTTTTGGTGGAAGACATAAAAATTAGGTCTGGGCAGATTTTTCTCGGAGGTGGAGATAGGCTAAAATGGAGAGCTGGAGGTGGGAGAAGACCTTTGGGATCTCAAAGAAGATTTAATGGATCTTAGAGGGGAAAATTGGGAGGATTTAGGGGAGCTGGGAGTTTTCCTAGGGCGCCCACGGCGTGGAATATGCATTCTTAGTTAGAAGAAATAAATGGGAACTTGTGTTGTATCAAAAACAAATTGATGGCTTAAGTGGTGGGGCTGGTCCAACACGGTCGCTCTGTCTAGCACAGCCATGCTGGAAAGTGATGTGGAATATTATCACACTACAAATTCACTAGGAGTAGAACTCCTAAAGTTTACTAAGACCAAAGTGCACTAATGCAAGTGGACGAATCTTATCATAGTATAGTTGAGGATCGAATCCCAAGGGATTTTTTTAAGAATTGTCTAATTGAAGTAACTTAGCAAGAACTAGTATTTTTCACAAAAGTTGAGATGGGTTTGTTTAATCTAAGGTTCCAAGAGTAAAAAGAGATGAATTAAGGTTCTAGTTAACAATTGATGGAAACACTAGGGTGGAACTGGATTTCACCACCACTATTGAAATTTATGCAATCATTCAAATCCAAACTTGTATGAAGATATAATTGGAGTTATGCAAGTTTCCCCTTCCAACGTTAGAAACTTGCATTAGAAGATATCCATGTAAGCTCGATGTCTCGTTACTTGCAGATCCTCTATGCACTACTCCAAAGACTTTCTGTCAGAAGTCTCGTCATGGTGTCAACCAAAGCTAATCGATATTCAAATCTTAAACATTGAAGTTCTCACGGTAAAAGATTATAAAAATCACATAAAGAGGGTGATCGATTCGCAAGACATATGATAAACGATTAGCTATGAATTATATGGGTTCATACAAGAATTGGAACATGAATGAAATTTCAAGAAATAGGTGGGGGTCTAGTCCCCACAACGCAGTGAAAAGACTACTCCCTCGACATGGTGAGATTAATATCACTATAAGAGAAGGAGGACACCATCATGGTCATGAGGGTTGAAGAAGTGGCTCATGTGGTGTATGATGGCAGATTTCTTTCCTTCTTTCTCCTTTAGGTATTAACCCTAACTTGGAGCAGAAGTAGGTGGATGAAAAATAGCTCGGAGAAGAGATCGATCACCCAAGAAGGGAGGTCAATGACTTGGAATGGTTGAAGGTTCATTGAAGTCGCCAAGGCTACAGGTCGATAGCCAACTAGGTAGATAGAACTCATTGGGTCGATAGTTTTTATCTTGGGATCTAATCTCAATGGCAGTCTTTTGGCATTTCTTTCTCCATAATTTTGAGATGAGTTGTACAGTTGTGTTGTGGGCCTATGTATACAGTTAAGGTTGTCGACCTCTTTCCATCGGTGTCGACCATTTTTTGTCAATCGACAAGTCTGTCGATGGATGTCTTTTAGACTTTTGATCGACGAGACTATCGACCTTAAGGTTCAACAAGGTTGTCGGGCAGCTGTGGTCATCAACAAAAGTGTCAACAGTAGTAGATCGATGGCTTATTTCTTGTCAGTTGTTGGCCGATGATGTTTTTGAGGAGGAAAGATCAAAAAAGGTGTCGACGTTGTTTATTGAGGGATGGTATGTTGACCTCCTTTATGTCGACCAAGGATGTCGATGATGTTGTCGAGCATCACTATCAATGGACTTGAAGTCATATGTCCATACTTGATATTTGCCAAAAATTGAAGGTCGATTGGCATGTCGATCGACATGTCAAAATTGTCCTCAGATATAAAATTTGTGTATCGATCTACCTTCGGGAAGTGCTCATTATCCCCTAGGAAAACTTGATGTAGAGTGATAAAACTCAAAACCTACAAAGGGAGTCAAGAAAAGGATCAAAATCCTACAAATTAACATAAAAACCTAAGTAGATCAAAACAAAGCTATTCTTAAGGAAAACTAAGCTATATGTATGCTAAATTAGACTAATAATGCAGCTAAAACTAGGATGAATATGCATTCATCAACAAGTTGCTAGGATGTCCATTCTAGTTAGCATAGCTATATGACTGGCCTTCATAATGCTGAAATTCCCATGTGATTTTGGAAATCCAGCATGGTCATTCTGTGGCAGCACGATCGTGTTGGACACTATTGGTCCAAAAATCTTCAGTTCTTTCAAACTAACATATTCCAATCAATTTTTTGATCCAAAAAGATATTATCTACTCTTTTTCACTGATTTGAGCCCTCTTTCTCAATCTCTCACCTATCTGTCACACTTCAGAACTCATATAAAAAGTATTAAAAATGTGTGTATGTGCTTTTCTTAGAAAAGTATATAACAACTGAAGAGTATTAAAAAATTAAGGTTGGGTCAAAAAGTTCCCAAACCTAGATGGGTTGCCTCCCACTAGTTCATTGTCTTATGCTTCATTTGGGCTTCTCAATTTGTGAATCATTCATGCTCTTAAAAACCTCAAACCATCATCCCCATAGTAAATTGACTTCTCATGTGCATTCAAGCACATCTATTCATCAATAAGAATTTTCAAAATCAACATAACAATGTCAAAACTTTGATTTTCCGTTTCAAGCTCTACTTTAACAATTGCTTTCAGTCTTTCACCATTTACTATGAACCTTTTAGCACCTTCTCATATATCGCAATAGCTCTAGATGGATAAACATGCTTGACGTGGTATGGTCCTTCCCATCTTGACCCGAGCTTCTGGGGATATATTTTCATCCGAGAATTATACAACCATACCCATTGATTGGGCTCAAGAGATTTCTTGTTTATCAACTTGTCATGAACAAACTAGTCTCTTTCTCATAGCTCTTGGGAATCCCATAGGCTTCGTGCCTCTATCGTGAGGTATCCGATCAATCATTTGGCCCAACACAACCCCCAATTCCGTACCAGATGCATCAGTCATGATCTAAAATGACAGAGAGAAGTTGGGGGCTGCATACTAGGAGAAAAAATCAACTTGTGCTTAAAGTGGTTGAAGGTCTCAAACCATTTATCATCAAAGTTGAACTCAGCATCCTTCTCAAGAAGGTAGAAGAATGGTATAAAAATCTTGGTGAAATCCTTCATGAAATGATAAAATAAACCTACATACCCAAGAGAGTACAAACATGTCTTGCGGTGGATGAAATGGTTAATGTAGAAATGAGACTCACTTTGGCCCTATTGACTTCAATCCCAATTTTAGATACTCGATGACCAAGAACAATGCCTTTAGGAACCAAGAAGTAACTTCTCCCATTATAGAACCTAATGAACTTTCGCACATCTGTCGAGAACAATAATGAGGTGAGATGAGCATATGTCAAAACATTTCCCAAATACTATAAAATCATCCATGAAGACTTAAAGAGAAGAATCAGGCATATTGGCGAAGATGAACGTAACACATCTTTAAAAAGTGGATGGGGTGTTGAAAATCCCAAAACCAAAGGTACAACTTGAGGGTGGTCATTTCTTGATTAGTGGGGTGTACTACCACTTGGAAGTATCCAAAGTATCCATCAAGAAGCAATAGAAGCTCTATCCTACAAGCCTCTCTAGAATATGATCAATAAATCATAGAGGAAAGTGGTCCTTATTTATCTTGTCATATAGTTTTTATAGTCTACACACATGCACCATTTGGATGGCTCCCTCATAGGCATCATTTAACCATATTCATTGGTTGCAATAGTGATTCCATCCTTTCTGGGTACGACTTGGATAGGGCTTACCAAAGGGATGTCAATAATGAGATAGATGGTCCTAACATCAAGTAATTTAACCACCTCTTGAATCACAACCTCTAATAACTTGGTATTTGATTTGCATGGAATATATAGTATTTTTGCCTACTTTTTTCATGCATTCAGTTTTCTACCTCAAGTTGCCTCTAATAATGCTAGATTTACCACTTTGTTGTTATCTTTACTTGTTCCATGTTTGTAACCGTACGTAAAATATTTTGATGACAAAATGGGGTTAATTTAATCACAATTCAACCTTATTTGTATTCCCCAAAATATTACACAACTTTGAATACTTTTTCTTAAGTTTATGATAGAAACACATCGTGTGATTCATCCAACACAGTGTATCAGTTGCAGGTAGAAGCATTCTCACCCTGATGTGAAGCAACATGACTTGTCCATTAAATGAACATGTTGTGTCCCTTCAACCTAGAAGTCATTATAACACAACAACAAGATGTGTCTTAAATGCACATGCATGTTTACTCAATCCATACTTGCCTAGATTTTCTCAAATTGCAAGAATATGACTAATGAATGCATATTCACCCCATTCTTAGTTTTATTAGCAGTCTTAGCATTAGTATAGCATAGATTTGATTAGAATAGCTTTTTTTTGACCTACTTAGGTTTTTATGTTAATTAGTAGGAATTTGATACCTTTTCTTAACTCCCCTTGCATGTTTTGAATTCTATCACTCTACAGCAAGTTTGCCTATTCCAAGGCCAAAAATTGACCTGTCGATCGACATCAAAATTGACCAGTAATCAAGAGGTTGACAGCCTTATCACTCTCCTTGCTCGATACTTTGGTCGATACTCAATACTCAACAGCTCCATCGATCCACCAGATCAACATTGAGAAGATCGACATACAACTCACAATGATCAAGGTTGACACCTCTGTCAACCCTCCAGATCGACAACATCATCGACCAACCACCAACAAGAATTCAATCAATCGGTTGACAATCCAGACAACACTATTATTGACGTACATTCAATGCTCGACAGTCCCGTCGACCTCCAAGATTGACGACAGGAAGTACAAAAGCCATCGACCAATAGTCCTATTTACCAATGGACCCATTGATTGACACTGATAAAAAATCGTCAACACTGATAGGAAACACAAGAGGTCTACAACCTCAACCCTATAAATAGGCCCCTAGCACATTCGGACAAGCCATCTCAGATTTTCTGGAGACAGACATGCTGAAATGCTATCGATGAGATCAGAGCAAGGACGAGACTTGTCTACTAATCTAGTTCTATCGAACTAGCTGGTCGACGCCTATCAACCCCAAGCACGGATCGATAGATCCTTTCCTTCCGCAACTCCAAAGCCATCGATCTTCCTCTCCAAGGTGATCGATCTCTTCCTCGAGCTGCTATTCGAAGACCAGCTTCCACTGCAAGCCAGGGTTAGTTCCTGGAAGATGAAGGAAGAAGGAAGTCAATTGTCACACACCACACCAAGTCACTTCTACCACCATCATTACCGTGATGGCATCCTCTTCCATTTCTAGTGATATTAATCTCACCATGTCGAGGAAGTAGTCTTTTCACTGGGATGTGGGGGCTAGCCCCACTACCTACTTCTTGCAGTTTCATTCATGTTCAAATTCTTGTATGAACGCATATGATTCATAGCCAATCATTTATCGTATGTTTTGTGGATTGATATCCCGCTTTATGTGATTTATTATAATCTTTTACTATGAGAACTTCAATGTTTAAGATTTGAATACCGATTAGCTTTGGTTAAAACCCTAACGAGAACTTCTGACAGAAAGTCTCTGGAGTAGTGGATAGAGGATCTGTAAGTAATGAGACATCGAGCTTATAGGGATATCTACTAATAAAAGTGTCTGATGTCGAAAGGGGAAACTCACATAGCTCCAATTATATCTTCATATAGGTTTGGATTTGAATGGATGCACAGATTCAATTAGTGGCGGTGAAACCCAGTTCCACCCTAGTGTTTCCATCCATTGATAACTAGATCCTTAATCTAGCTCCTTTTATTCTTGCAATCTTAGATTAAACAAACCAATCTCAACTTTTGTGATAAACAGTAGTTCTTGCTAAGTTACTTTGATTAGATAATTCTTAAATAAGTTGTCCCTTGGGATTCGATCATATTCCACATCAACGACATGTCAATCAATCAACACGCCATGTAACCCTTGTTTAGGGAATTTTTATCATCAATTACTAAGGGAGACACATCATCTCTCTTTAGCAGCACGCCATGTCATCGATGATTTTAGAACAATTTTGAAAGAAACCATCCCTCATTTTAAAATATGAGTGGACTCTTTTGGAATAGTTATCACTCGTCATTTGGAGCAACTTTCTACAAGAGTTTAAAGCAGAGGAGAAAGATGATGATTTTTTTAGGTGAAGTCAGCAGGCTATCTTATTCATCTTGCCCTCCTCGTGCAAGCTAAATCGAAGAAAGCATTGCTTACATCATTAGGATAGAGAAAATTAAACTTAGTATTACTACTACCATTACAAGACTCGATATTTATGATCCTTTCAATAGGGTTGGGTGGTTTACTGTAAAAACAGAAACCATACCCGGTTTTTTTATGGTGTTTGGCCAACATGTCAGCTGTAGTGTTGGCTTATCTGTGGACATAGTTAATAGTCCATCTAGTCCTCCTTTTTTTCGGATTTGCTGGATCCATCTAGCAAGCCTTGGGTTTTCTTCAGGTGTCATATCTACTGCGTTACATGCAAGCAGAGAGTCCGTTTCCACAGAAGCTTGGTTGATCGACATATCCTCTGCCATGTCCATAGCTAGGTCCACGACCATGATCTCAGCTTCTAAGGAGCTTTTCGCCTTGCAGATACGGGCAGTTCCCCCCCCCTCCAGCAGCCATTGTGGTCTCTACATATCACAGCGATGCTTGCAACCTTGTTCTTATAGGCGGTGTCAGTGTTGAGTTTGAGTGAAGGGATCTCTGGTCTTCTCTAGTATTCCTTGTGCTTCGGGGTATCTGGTTCCTCTTCGCTTTGCCAGGCTAGGACAGTGGCCTTTGCCTCGTCAACTATCTTGAGATGAAGGTGGTTTGGGGGCAGGGTTTTCTTTTCAAAAATTTCCACATTTTTGCTTCTCCAAATCATCCAACAAGAGACTGAGAAAGTGATCGCGTGTATTTTATCTCCGAACAGGTTAGTGGTCAGCCATTTCCAAATGTCTGTTGCAGAGTTGAGGGCAGACAATTTCCATTGTTCAAAAACCAACCTCCATACCTCCTGAGATTTGGGGCAATCACACAGGGCATGAAGGGTAGTTTCTGCATTTCCACCACACCTTGGGCATGACTCATCGTTAGTCATTTGGCATTTGAAATGTCGGCTATTCGTAAGGATGGCACTGTGCCCGATGAGCCACATAAAGAACTTGATCTTTGCAGAGACCTTCAGCTTCCATATCAAGTCCCATTTTCCCAGACAGTGGATCTCCTTATGGGTTCTGAGAACATTATAAGCGCTCTTGGTGGTGAATTGCCCACTGTCAGTGTGTAGCCAGACCCGCACATCATCAGCTTGCAGTTCCAAAGGAATGGGTGTCATTTCTATCTTGTTAACATCCTCGACTGAGATCCATTCGTTAAGAAAGTCGATGTCCCACTCATTGTTGAGGTTTACGAGGATGACGACCTACAAATCCTCTAGATCAGGAGGAATAGGCCTCCTGGTATGATTTATCAAGCAAGTGTCTGGGTTCCACCACTTGTCTTTCCACATGTTAATGTCTTTGCCACTGATGGGAGACCACATAGAGTTATCATTTAGGAAATCTTTAGCTTTCATCACTGCTTTTCCGAGTCTATAGGAATTAACGTTGGTGTTGCAGTCGTGTTTGGTATATTTTCTCTTCATTCCTTGTCACCATAGGGAACTTCTGCCTGATTCAATGTCCCAAGCATGTCTACTGATAAGAGCTTGGTTCCATTCCCTCATCGATTTGATGCCTAGGCCTCCATTTTTTTTTGCTGTTAGTGATTTTGTTCCACGCAACAAAAGAGAGGATTTGATTTGTGCCCCACTCCCCATATGAAGGAACGCACATTAGCATCGATTTTGTCACATACCTTGAGGGGGATAACTGCGGATTGCATAGTGTAGGTAGGGATGGCACTCAATGTAGCTTTCGCCATACAAACTCTCCCAATAAGGGATAAGCTGCGAGCAGACCAAGAATTGATACCATTGGATACCTTTTGAATGATTTTGCCATAGGTATTCATAGAAGCCTTGCCATGGATGATGGGGACCCCCATATACTTGCTGAGATCGGTAGTTTCGGTGAAGCCGCTCTTTCTACAAAGTAATCTTCTAGTGACTCTTGGTACACTACTGGTGAAGTGGATGCTCGACTTCTTAACAGAGATGGCTTGTCCTGATACCTCTCCAAATTCTTTGAAACAAAGTTGGATAGTTTTTAACTGTTTAATATCTTCCTTGGCGAAGAGAATCATGTCATCTGCAAAGCATAAATGTGATATCATAGGGCTCGTGGCAGATAGTTTAATCGGAGACCACTCCTTAGCTTTCACTTTGCTGTCGATGTGTTGACTTAGCCTCTCTAAGCATAGAACGAAGACATAAGGAGAGAGGGGATCGCCTTTCCTGAGGCCCCTACTTGCCTTGAAACTCCCTACAAGACCGCCGTTCCAGATAATAGAAGCAGTGCCTCCTGACATCGAGCCGATAATGTAATTTACAATAGTGTTCAGAAGGCCAATTTTCTCCAAAGTGTCTTGTACAAACCACCAATTCATGCAATCATAGGCCTTAGACAGATCGACCTTGATAGCCATCATCTTCTTGGCTGACTGCTTCCGCATATTATGGATGATCTCTTGAACTACCACAATGTTATCAGAAATTTTCTGGCCTGGAATAAAGGCACTTTGTGCCGGGGACACCCAATCTTGAAGGAAAGCTTTTATCCTCTCAACCACGACCTTAGAAGTGAGTTTAAGATTAATGTTGTTAAGGGAGATGGGTCTGAACAGTTCACAAAGTCCAAGTTTGGAAACCTTTGTAATGAGGACAACATTAGCTCCACATAGATCATCACTTAAAGCTTCTCATGCCAATGCCTTGGAGATGGTAGAAAGAACCGAGGATTTGATCGTATGCCAATTAGCTATTAAGAAGGAGCCATCGATGCTGTCAGGGCCCGCCTTATGAGGATTCATGGACTTCAGAACTTTGTAAATTTTGGCTAAAGTCGGGGTAGCGGAAACCGCCCTGCATTGTGTGTCAGTTAGTCTGGTAAAGCAACCAAAGCAATTTTTTACCTTATTAGCATCCACAGTGCGGTCCTCAGTGAAGAGGGATTCGAAATGTCTAACTAGCATGGTCTGGATTTCATTTTCGCTGCTTGTCCAGTCACCATTTGGTTTTTTCAGCATAGTCACCTTGTTGTTTCGTCGTCGTTGCTTGACATAGGCATTGTAGAACTTTGTGTTGATATCGCCATTGACCAACCACTTAATGTGGCTCTTTTGTTTCCAGTCATATTCCTCTTCTCTCAGAATGTTTGTATATTTTGTCTGTAAATCTCCTATCATCTTGTCAGTAATAGTATCATATCTGAGAGCCAAATTCTGTTGAAGGAGGTTGAGGTTATGGAGGATCTTTGCTTTTTCTTTCCCCATTTTATTGCTTTGTGTGGTAGCCCACTTCACGATCTCCTTCTTCGATATATCTAGAGCTTCATTGAAATCAATATGTGATATCCAGGTGGCTTGTAGCATCTTTTGGAAGCCCGTGTTCTTGGACCAGGAACACTTAACCAAGAACCTAGGGGCGGTAGTTCTTCTGGTCGTGGATCTGACTAAGATCGGGCAGTGGTCAGACCAGATTTTTGGGAGGTGTTCAACTATGAAGTGGGGGAATTTCATAAGAAATTCAGAGTTAGCGACGACACAGTCCAAACGCTCTTGAAGATTTCCGTGCTTCTAGGTAAATTTTGTGCCCATGAAACCCAGGTCGGAGAGCCCAGCCTCTAGGAGAGTGTTGTTGAAGAGTGTAGCTTCATTGAAATTGTATCTCTTCCCCCTTGTTTTTCTGTGGGGCTAATAGTAGTGTTGAAATGACCCACTACAATCCAAGGTTTGTCGAAACTTTTTCTCATTTGAGCCAGGTGTTTCCAGAGAAATCTCCTCATAGAAATATGGGGGTTGGCATAGATGAAGGAGATGTATGTGGAATTGTTGATAAGGCACAAGCAGAACTGCCTATGGCTGTTGATAATCTTGACTTCACAAACCGCAGATGACCAGCATAATGAGATTCCCCCGGCAAAGCCTCTAGCTTCTACTCTATGAGAGTTAGGAAAACTGAGCTTTTTAATGGTTTTGGTGGCTGCAGTCCTGCTGATTCTAGGCTCGAGAATTGCTACTATTTTTGGTTTCCTTTGTGAGATCATATCTCGGAGGACACGACATGTATCATCATTTTCGATTCCTCGAACATTCCAACAAAGTAAATCTAACATTAAACAACAAGATGAAGAAGGGGAAAAGCTCCCGACCACCTTACTGTGAACCAAAAGGTTCATGATAATCCTTCTCTTCACCAGCTTCGTCTTCTTCAACACTCTGCTCCAGATAAAGTCTAGGACTCCTCCTTCTAGTTTCATAGGGAGTCTTGGGGCATGCATTTTTTAATTTGGAACTATTGCCTTTGACCTTTCTACCTGGTGGAAAAGAGCTACAATTGACAATAGCAGGTGGGACATCGGGCACTACTTCATCTATGATTATCTTCACTGGTTCCTCTTCCACTGGAACTGCGGTTGCAGATGGCATATGCGTAGGTGTACAGTCTGGTGGGTCGAGACTTTCGTCTACCTCGTTTGCAACTACTGTGTGGGATGAGCTGTTGTTGCCTGGCACTTCAGAGACTTTGATATCTTCCTCTATGTTGATGACCTCCTCGATAACTTCATCTACCCCTGAGATCACCACAATGTGTACTTATGATGCCTCTGTGTTCTTCATAGTTGTAGTTGTAATATCTTTTAAGACCTCTCTCTTATCATCTACTGTGGTTATCTTCTTCTTTTTCTAGATTTTATCAATTTTACCAACGCTCTCCTTCGAACTCTCAGCGTGTTTGTGGGTAGCCTGATTTTCTTGGGTCTCCTCAGCTTGCGGGCTAGTAGTATCCTCGTGGCCATCCTTATCAGCTAGGCTAGCAAACTTGTTTGAAGCCGAGCTCTTTGGGTTTCCATTATTCTTTTCCTTGGATCTATTGTGGTGTGTGGTTCGAGGTCGTTGCACAGTGGCTTTTTTCCTATAAGTTTTCCAGTCGTCATTTCCTTCATCATCCTTCGAACTCTTGTTATTACCCTCCTTGCTGTTGTTAGAAGTAGGGATGGCTCCCCTGGTCACGCATTGTTTTTGGCTGTGTCCCAGCTTACCGCAGTCACCGCACGTTTCAGGAAATGCTTCATATTTGATTTGGTAGATATCGCTATTGATCATGATGTTGTGAATGAGTGCTTTTGTGGTATCCACATCAACAGCTATTCTTGTGAACTTACTTCTTGTTCTTGCCGCAGTGTGAGTATCTACTTTTACCAGGCTGCCAAGCGCGAGACCAATGTATTCAAACATAGTTGGCACGTAGAGGTGAAGAGGAAGATCTAGGATTCTAACCCAGGTCACCAGGAACTGGGGTACTCTGTTGTTGGTCGAAAAGACGGGAACCACTGCCATATTTCATGCAAGGCAAAAACCAAATAGCTTCCATGGGCCACCTGTGAGAGTCGTATCGAAATCCCGCGCGCATGAAAATTGCACAATGTAATGTCCAATGTCTACCTCAAACATGTTGAATATGCCCACAGGGTTCCAAAGTGTGTGAAGTCTCTCCCTCATGGTCATCTAACCTACATCTGTGTCGATCAAACGGGTAACCACGGTGTATTTCCAGGGGCGTGCGAGGTATTCTTCAGCATCCGGTTCTATCACAATGGCGGGGATGTCGTCTACCTGTGATATCTTGACATCGGAAAGGGCTAGTTTGCTTTCAAAGAGGGATTCCAGAAAGAAAGTTTCATGGTTATATGTGTTGGTGCCTGTAGCTCCTTCTTGCTCACCATTCTTTCTCGGATCTGCGGCTGTAGTACAAAAGTTCGCATCAGTCATGTTAACCTCCCCGTCTTGATTCACTGTTTTATGGCCCCCCAACGGCGGGAACTGCTCGCTCGATGCCACCACAGGATCGTCACTCTTACCACCGTCTTCCTGTCTATGCTTCGTGGATGTCCCACGCATCCCAGCGAAATGGAAATTCATATCGATTCCCGGGATTGAAACCCTAACACCTCCGTCAGAAGTACCGTCGGGATCGTCTGGTTGACCTGGATCCTTCCAAGATTCTCCCCTAGGAAAAGGGTGGTATTCTCGATCACCTGATCGATGTTTCACCCCCCTTCCTCCCCCAGAACTCCTACCTCCACATTCATGGCTATCGTCGCCGCCATTCCCTCACCCCCTTGTCCCCTCGACCCCCGCGTCCATCGTCTCGATGAACTTCATTTTGAAAGATGATGATTTTAAAGAAGAAGAAGAAGAAGAAGAAGAAGTGGTTTCTTGAGAGAGAACCTCTTATCTACTCCAATTTTCTTCACCAACTATAACAAGGATGCCCATTATGAGTTTTGACCCCTCAGAAGAGAAGGTTGCTGGAGTAGGAACAGTAGTAAGGACCAAATTTCATCTTCTAACCAAAATCATTCCCTTGTTTCTCTTCACCCACGTACTTCATTGTTCTTTCTCTTCTCTAATCATGTTTTGCTTCATAATTCAACACTTGTACATGTGTTACATGACCATGTGTGAGTAGAATCCTATTCTTAGGCATGGGAGATAACTCCCATGTCATAGTTCATGTGAACACGAATTTCTATCTTAATGCTAGTTGTCTATTGTTCTAAGAATACATCGGTGTTTAACTTGCTTGCTTGATTGATCATCTTGTTTTCTTGTCTTATGCTTCTAATATTTTATGTGGACATGTATCTAGGACTATGGAGATGTGATCTTAACAACATTTACTTAACCACAAAAGTGGCTAGGAATATTTTGAGGACCCAAGGTTTATAGTTAAAAACTCACCATATACACAAGAGTGAATGCAAAATTAGAACTATTTCATATCACCTAGACAACCACTTGATCAACAGGACACCCAATTGGACCAGCTAAGGAAATAGTACTTTGTATGCACTCCATGGTTTTAAGAATGAATATGTGTCTCATCTCTCAAGGCCACTATGCCATGGTTGCACTGTCTCCACCACCACTGTAGGAGATGACATTCACTGATATCCCTGATGATGATACTTTGAGAAAACATTTCCCTCTGGGCATGAGGGTATTGACCCTTCACTCTGATTTGTTATAGATAGGTATCTGATTACAAACATTCTGATTTTAATATATGTAGTAAGGACACTACAATTTCAAGCTTGGGGGGGCAAACAGATGGTAGTTTAATTTGAGTTTCCTTTGCATTTATTTTTCTTAGTTTCTATTTTATACAGTGGTAAATATAACATTTTTTTGAGGCTTGTTCTCTTTTGGATTGAATATCACTTTATGCTAAACCATTTGCCACATTTCTTCTCAAAAATATCAGTTGAAATTTTTACAAGCAGTGCATCTATTAAATGAATTTTTTCCAACCACATATACTTCATTTTAGATTGTTTCTTCTAGCCTGTATGTTAATCTTTCATACTCTTGATCATCTAATACATGTAATGGTTGAATCTTCTTTGATTAATCAACTCTAAAACATTATTTATCTTTATGAAAACCCTTGTCAAATTCTTAGTGCGACTTCAACCACCCCATCAATGAAAATTTAAAAAAAATTAATGAAATCTAGTTGATTATGAAACTCAGTTAACTCTTCTATGTTTTGGGGAAAAGGATTTATTTTAAGGCCTCACGACTTTCAAATGGAACCCGACTCATTTTGGATACTCTAGCTTGTTCTTCAAAAGGTTAAACATATATTCCCCATGAATGACATCTAAAATGCCCACATATCATGCTAGCCTGTTGTAAGTCCGATCTGGCTACGATGGTTAGGAGCTACATCCGAAAGAGGGTAAACTATGCGGCCAATATTGCACATGTACCTAAGTTTATTTTAGTTGCCAAGTGCTGAAACCCATACTTCATTGTCTTATTCTTGTTCTAAAAAGCAAGGAAAGCACTACCAGACTATATATATTAACTCACATTTCATCTATTATATCCAGATTAATTGGGAGAATTAGGTTGCATATCCACTAATTATTTCCTTGGTGATCAAAATTCTACTTAATGTTGTTATGTCAATTCTTCCATTTATATTGTTGCCACTTCTGTTGAACTAAAATTCAATTTTGGGTGTTTGAGTTGAACTCATGGCTAATAGCATAATCTCATTGATTATGGCTGGATTATTTTCATACACTTCGTCCATTTCAATTGATTGATACACGTGCTTGACATTTTCTTCAATTGTGTTTCCATGTTATTTTTTCTTGAGGACAAGCAATTGTTCAAGCTTAGGGGGATTCAATGTGGATGAAACATATAGTCTATTTTCTTACTTTTGCATGCATTCTTAATCCATTTTCTACCTCAAGTTTCCTCTAACAATGCTAGATTTACTACTTTATTGTCATCTTTATGTTGTCCATATTTTTAATCACAAGTAAATATTTTGATGACAAAATGGGGTTAATTCAATTACAATTTGACCTTACTAATTTCCCCAAAAGATTGAACAAAATTGAAGACTTTTTTTGAAGTTTTTGATAGAAATATGTCATGTGATTTATCCAACATGACATGTCAGTTGCAGGAAGAAGCATTCTCGCCCTGATGTGAAGTAACTCTGAGTGTCAGTCAAATGTACACGCCATGTCCCTTCAACCCACACATCGTTGTAAGAAACAACATGATGTGTCTTAAATGCACATGTCACATTCACTCGATCCAGACTCGCCTAAATTTTCTCAACTTGCAGCAACATAGTGTGTCATCCAATTGACATGACGTGTACCCTTCACATAGAGAAATTTTACCTTTAGTTACTAAGGGTGAAACATAGTTTCTCTTCAATGACACATTGTGTCATCAATGATTTCAACATAATTTTGAGAGAAACCGTCCCTCATTTTTAAATATGAATGGACTCTTTTCAGATGGTAATCACTCATCACTTGGAGAAACTTTTGACTAGAATTCAGAGCAAAGGAGAAAGAGGGTGATTTTGGAGAAGAAGAAGCAGTTTCTTTAGAGAGAACCTTTTCTTTACTCTATTTCTCTTCACCAACTACAACAAGGACATTCGTTCTCCGTTCTAACTGCTTGGAAGTGAAGGTTGTTGGATTAGGAGCATTATCAAGGATGAAACTTTGTCTTCTATCCAGAGTTCTTCCCTTATTTCTCTTCTCCCACATTTTCTTTGTTCTTTCTCTTCTCTAATTACTAGTAAATTGTACATGCTACACACAAGGCATTTATTTATTTGCAAATATAAAAATAAATTAGCATTCACTTAGCTAAAGTTTTTAATCCCTTGACATAAATATTAATATATTCAAACATGTATTTTTTTGTAACCAACGATAAGAAAATTATTAAATTATCATGTGAATATTTCATTAGAAAACCTATATAAGTAATGGAAGTTCATTGAGATGACTGGTTTTGTAGGATTTTTTGGAAAAGATAAAAAAGGTGGGTGCAAGTGGAAAAGGCTTGATATTGACTACGTCGATGCAAATATGAACCATATGCATATAATGAGAAACATGTAATAAATGAATTAAGCATGGGTCCATATGCTCCACATGTAAAGATTATAGTGAGAGAAAAATGCTAATGGAAAAATGTTCACATTTGGTGTTGAACACATCCACATAATTTTTTAACAATAAATAATAAGTCAAATTTAAATTTCACTCATAATACTCCCAATTTCCAAATCATTTTCCCAAAAAAGGCAAACTAGGATTTTTTACTTCTAATTTTGCTCAGGTTATTATGAATTTCATATACAAACCTATGAATCATGGATGAAACATGATACTTATTATTCATATTGGCCCTATTATAAGGTGATACTTTCCTCATCCTTATCCTCCTCCTCATCTTATTTGGTATTATATTGAACAAATTTTGTTTATATCTACTACATATCAATCTATGTATGAGTCTTATTTTTACTAACCTTTTTCCTCTTCAAAAATTTACCCATTACTTCGTATTTCTTTGGTGCTCTTCTCCCAATAATCTTGTACATAATAAGTTTTACAAGGGCATCTTTATGCATGGTCATTTATTTTTAATAGAGAAAAATATATTACATAAAATGTATTTTTCTAGAATGGTGTGTAAATATAGAAAACACACACAATTTTTAGCATAAGAATTACATATACATTTTAAGCATATATAAATCAAGTATCCATTATTATACAACTGAACCTAATTGTATGTTTCCTTTTTTGTAGGTGGTTCACCAAGTCCTGGGGCATTTAAAGATGATAGATTATTCATTACATTTCTATCCATGTGTACGTACCATCTTACACTCTTTGTAAAAATAAAGCGACATAAGTATGTATTAACATTATATATTGGAAGCACTTGTATGGTAAATAGTTTTTCAATCATACAAGACTAATACTATTTTTGAGCTCTAAATGGAAGTCTTATCTTACAAAGTACTCAAATTGAACCAAGATGAATATTTCCTATTTATTACTAAATTGAATTTTCATTTTTGGTCAAATAATGCTAAAATTTGATAATTTTTTACAATTATATACTCATTTGAAATGTATCATAGTAAAAAAGAACAAATATGTCCTTTTTGTCGACAAAAATAGAGAAATCAAAAAGATTTCGAAGATATATCAATTTTAAGATATCAACATTTGATATCTTTTAAAGAAAACATGCCAAAATATGTGTGACACATACACATGCAAAAATATTGAGTGTAGATATGAAAATTTACTTCATTAGCTTGCTCAATTAAGAACTCAACCCTTGATTTTTTTTGAGCGATTATAATAACCTAAATTTGATTGACATATCAAATTTGAAATTTGTCCCAATATGCAAAAGTGTAGACAATTGATATTTGCATTCTATATTGGGTTATAGTGAATCAATTTTTTATTTAATTTTTCTATGGTGTAACATATACAATTTGCTTAGGAGTTGTAATCATGAAAAATAGAATTTTTCATATATACATTGAAATGCATAAGGGTTCTCAAAGAATTGCAAATCCAACTATATATGTTAAGATTTTACATAAACACAAATCCATTGATAAATTTCCAGGTGTTTTGTACTTAACTTTGAAAAATCAGATAGTTGTCCAATGGTATTTTTAGAAAACTATCAAACTTATTGTTGGAAACTGAAGCAAAAGTTTACATTACTAACATCACAAAAATATTTTTTAACAACTTTGTTGTGTATTTCTTAAAATATTAAAAACACAAAAATTGAAATGTACACATCCAAATTAATATGCACATTACAAATAATATTTAGGCAAGAATTGATTATATGGATATATTTAGGTTTTTTGTGTGTAGTTTTCATAAAATGAGTTCATGGATGTGGAATTTACGATCATATTTATAGGATGGAATTTTTTTTGTTATGGAAAGTCATATAAGATACCCTTATTTTTAGGTGAGATAAAATTCGTATAAAAACATACAACCAAGTGAAAAGAAATAAATAAATTGTAGAAAATTATTGCACAACTTCTTATTTTGTTATAAGTATAAAACCAAAATCAAGAATACCCATCATGAATACCCATCTAGGAAAAAGAAGTAATCATGATGCGCTAATCTTTCTAGGACTTGATCAATAAACGACAGAGGAAAATGATATTTTCTTGTAACAACATTCAGTTTTCAATAGTCAATGCACATACATTAACCTATTAAGGTTCGCGTTGCTACCTCATTTCCATCCTCACCACTTATCACTGTCATTCCACCTTTCTTGGGCACCACATGTATAGGGCTTACCCAATTGCTTTCACTTACGGGGTATATGATTCTAACATCCCACAACTCAATTACTTCTTTCTTCACAACTTCCTTTAGCATTTGATTCAACTTCCTGTGTGGTTGAGCTAGAGGTTTAGCCGTTTCCTCAAGATTGATTATGTGCATACATAAGGCAGGGTTGAGGCCTCTGATGTCCTCAATTGAATACCCTATAGCTTTTCTATTCAATATTTGAGTTCCTTTAGCAACCTTCCTACTTGTTCATGTCACACCCCGATCTCACACTGACCACTAATCCCGAGATTAGGGCGCGACGGAGGGATTATTACATAAATAAATCACTGAGAACTTTTTTCTTTTTAAAACCTCGTAATGATATCCGGATTATAGCTGTAAACTAAACATAATAAACTATTGCGGAAGCATTTCAATTAAACTGGCTAGAGAACATAAACAGAGTTTACAACATGTAACATTGTTTAACAGAAAGTAAAACATAACGGTTACTTTACATCTTTTACACATTCGCCATACATACTCTCTCTCTCACCCACACCATGTCCCAAGGACCGAGGGGAAAGGACTAAGAGACCTCTAACTACTAACTACGTATACCTTCTACAGTCTAAGCGTTAGGATGAAAGGATCCTTTAGATTCCTGCTGATGGTGATGACCTGAAAATGTTTTGAGTAGAGGTATGAGCCTACTCACTCAGTGAATAACATTTCACTTAGATATCACTAAACAACTCATCAGGTTTATAAAATTGAAATAAACATAAGTGCAGTACTAAGCAGGGCAGTTCTAATAACATAACAGATTTGCAGAATATAATCACATTTCCATGCAATAACAGATAATTTGAACAGATAAACAGATATAAAGAAATAACACAAAAGTTCGAATATTTTAATATACTGTGATCCTATATGAGTACCAATTTATATTATTATTATGCCCTAATCATATGCAGTGTACCCTGCATATGAAGATCCGTAGAGAACTACGATCCCACCGTACAAGACTTAGCGACACACCCGGGAAATGCTATGTCTGACGCCAGCCCTGCTCTGCCACAGGACCCCAGGCTCTCCGGCCTGACTCATAGGCTCTACGGCCCCAAGGCACTACTCTTAGTGCTCTAGACTTCTCCTCTAACCTGAGTACACAGGCGGAGAGTCTCACCGGGTTACCTCCGTGACACAAGCACGGATGATGTTGAATAACCCCCATTTTTCCTCCAGTGCCATCGTGACACAAGCACGATTGTTGTTGGACACTGCCTCTCTTTCCTCGTGTGTCCATGACACAAGCACGGATGATGTTACAACACGAGTTTCACCCCTAAGAAGCAGACCTGTCAAAGGGGTTCTACGGTGTTAGGGCACCTAAGTCTATTGACTGATTAACATATAAACATTTAAACAGGAATATCACATTTACTGATTTCATATCAGATCACAATATACTGTCATTCTAAACCGACAGAGCAATATATTTCAAATCATTGTAATTTCTGAGAAATTCTCATACCATGCATTCAGGCAAATTAGAAATGCATAAATAACTCAACTTATTTCAATTTGGCACATACATAGCGAATTTACGCAATTGAACATCTTATTGCACAAATTAAAGAAATTTACTTCACATATGAGAATCATACTCAACAATTATCAATTCTCTAAAATTCTCGAAAAACGTGCACATTAACCCAAATCCTGGTTTGTGCATCACTTAACTCAATTAAGAGTTAATTACATATCACAATACAATTTAATAACAATACTTGAGAATTTCTGGTAATATTTCAGAGAAATGTGCCATTTCATGTATATATCAATTTACACATATTAACGTCAAAAGATATATGCAATTAGGGTTTTTATGCATATTCTATTTATTCATATCAACTTGAAATCGTACATCTGGTAATTTATCAGAAATTTTCATTGTCTGGGTTCATACCCAAATCATACCATTTTCAGACATGAATTTCTAATTTCAACATTCAAATGAGCAATTTAGGTTCCAATGAACCATATAAATCTACTGATTCAATCCATACTGTTCAAATGCTAAATTTAATCATCTAACAGTGTCTAGAAGCATTTTATGAACTAAAAAGGTCGGGCGACGCCAAACGCTGCCCGACGCCTGATAACGCATGTTATCAGCGTAGTTCGCACACAAAACTAGAAAAATATTCAAACGCCTGAGTTTATTAATGATAAATAAATGAAACCCTACTCACCACGTTTCAAACTGTCCGGGTTTGTCCGGAATTGTGTCTAGAGGCCAATTTTCGGGCTATATTTGGGTCGTCTTCTACCTTGGTTTGCTCTGGATATCAACCAGCTGCAATCAAATAGCAGTTTTTCACACGCACAGGTGGAGGTATCAAACTGGGTGTTCCTACTCGCGCTAACTGGGGCGTCACCCCTTCCAAACAGCAGTGGCTCACGCTTTGTGATTCACACCACGGTCGGCTGACCTAAAAATATTGGAAAGATGCAACAGAGACTAGAAAAGAGGCGGCCGATTGATAGGATAGAAACAAAATCTAGATCCAACTGTAACCGACATCCTGATCGATGGACGGCGAGGAAACTAGGGATATGAGTTGTGGACTCCTGGCCGAGCTCAAAAGCGTCAACGGAAGGTGATAGTCACGCCCAAAAGAGTGCCTAGCTGCTGCAGCAGCTACTGGCCTCCGGCCGCTCTTACTGCTAGGGCCGCAGGGGCTGCTAGCCGGAAGGGAAAAAGGAAGGTGGGAGGTGGTCGGACTTGGTGGCGGTGTCAGGGGAGGCTGATCCTCGCGCCCAACGTTCCAGGCCGACGAACTACTGCTGGCCAGCCACTGCCGTTGAGCGGCTTGCTGCTGCTCATGCTGGGCGGCGCCCTAGCAGATAGTTGGGGAAGGAAGGAGGAAGGGAAAAGAAGAAGAATGGAGGAGGAAGGGAGGGCGGAGCTTGATGGCTAGCTAGATCGCCAAAAATCGCCCACATAGCTCCCCTCTGCTAATCGCTTGTCGGGCTGGATGGGCGCCGCTGTTCAAGCGGTCGCTTCCTATTCTATCCACCGCGTGAACAAGAAGGGAAGATAAACGAGAAAGGAAATAAAGGAAAAGGGAAAAGACTAATAACCTAAAATTGGAAAAATTGCATACTAGGTCCAAGTTTCTAGAAAATGTTATAACTCTCGCCTCGAGTGTCCAAATCAACTGATTCTTTTTTTTGCAAACTCTCAAGCACAAAATCCACTACCTTCTCAAGGCATGAAAACATGCTAATCAACTAGTAACACTTGACCAAAACACTAATCGCATCTGTATACTTAATTCAACTTAATTAACTTAATGATCAATGTTGCTATTATCATTAATTACCTCTGATGACTCAAACTCAACTATTGATTCACGACGTAACTTATCTTGATTAACCATGCGGTTTAACATGGTGCTTAGCACTAATTGAGGTGTTTCACATAATTTGAGGTATTTACTGGATAACCTCAACGTGGGTCATAACAATCTCCCTCCCTTATAAGAATTTCCTCCCGAAATTCCTAGAAAAGAAAAGGAGACTTGTTACGCATATCTGACTCAAGCTCCACGTGGCTTCCTCAAGGTTATGATTCTTCCACAGAACTTTCACTAATGGTATCTCACGATTCTTGAGTTTCTTGATCCTTCGATCAACTATCTGAATTGGTCCCTCAACATAGGACACATCTGATATGAGCTGTGCAGGTTCTGGGTCAACTATCTTTTCTGTACCAGGATAGCATTTCTTCAACATAGATACATGAAACACATCATGTAGATTTGACAACTCAGATGGCAATTCTAACCTATAGGCTACAGGTCCAATCCTCTCAATGATAGGATACGGGTCCATAAACCTAGGAGTCAGTTTGCCTCTCTTGCTAAACCTCAACACTCCTTTTCATGGTGAAACCTTCAGATACACTTCATCACCAACCTGAAACTCAAGAGGTCAACGCCTCTTCTCAACATAACTCTTCTGCCCATCCTGTGCAGCTTCCGACTTCTCTATGATCACTGTAATCTTTTCAGTGGTCAAATCCACTATCTCTGGTCCAAGAATATGCTTTTCACCTACCTCATACCAACATATGGATGATCTACACTTTCTACCATACAGAGCTTCATACAGACCATACCAAGATTGGAATGGTGACCACCATTGTATGTAAACTCTATAAGGCTCAAGTGTTCTTCCCAACTTCCTCTGAACTGCAGAACACATGCTCTCAGCATGTCCTCGAGGGTCTGAATGGTCCTCTCTGACTGACCATCCGTCAGCGGGTGAAAGGTTGTACTGCATCTCAACTTTGTGCCCAAAGCTCGATGCAACTGATTCAAAAATCTGGATGTGAACTTAGGATCTCTATTAGATATAATTGAATCTTGGATACCATGCAACCTAACAATCTCATCCACATATATCTTAGCCAACCTTGGGACATCAAAGGTTGACTTAATATGAAGAAAGTGAGCAGACTTAATTAGTCTATCCACAATCATTCATATCGAGTCATAACCTCTAGGTGTCCTGGGTAACCCTACCACAAAATCCATTGTGATATGTTCCCACTTCCACTCAGGTATAAGAAGAGATTGCAAGGTACATGTAGGTTTCTGGTGCTCAGCCTTAACCTGTTGACACACATTGCACCTAACCACATACTCAGCTACATTCTTTCCACACCAAGCCACCAATACAACTCCTTGAGATTCATATACATCTTAGTGTTGCCTGGATACATGGCATACATCGATGCATGTGCCTCCTCTGTTCTTTCAAATCACCATCTCCAGGTACACAACATATCATGCTAATACAACACACCATCATCTAAAAACTTGAACTTTGGTCTCTTCCCCCTGCCATGTCATGCATGGTCTGGTTTAACTCACTATCACCCTATTGTAGTTCCTTGATTTGATCATAAGAAGTAGACTTGACTTGCATCTGTGCAATCAAACCATTTAGCTATGTCACCCCTAAGTCTAAGTTCAACTTTCACATTTCCACTAGCATGTCTCTTTTGAAACATGCCATGGAAAATACATCCACTGTTGAACTAGACTTCCTACTTAGGGCATCAGCTACCACATTCACCTTCCCAAGGTGACAATCTATCATCACATCATAAAGATAGTGACGCTGTGTCATAAGAGTATGAACTACAACAACTAACTTCAGATCATGTATCGGGTAGTACTCCTCATTCTATGCTACTTACTTATTGTTACATTTCAAATTTATATCTTACTCTTTTCTCCAAGTCATTTTCATATTGTTTATCTACCTTTAAACCCTAGATTTTATTAATGCTAGCTTACCTTTCATAGAACAAATCCCATGATCTTATTTTATAGAGATGCTAGTACTCAAGGTCAAATCACTATTGATACCCCTTGAACTACTACAACTCTAAACATTCTAGGGTTTCGTCTTTATCAATAACATAGTGTTATTGTGATGTGACTATGTTCCCTTAGTTTGAAATTCAAACCTTAGATCTCATAAGTTTTACTAAATTCTTCCTTATCTTATCACTGGAATTTTCCTTTCTCTTACTTAGACATTCAGATAAATTACATTCTCAATTTACCCTGCTAGGGTTTCATCATCATGTTGTGTGTCATTATTTCATTCACTGAGACATCTCTACCATGGTAGTTATGCAACATATATGATGCATTCATTTTCTAAATTACGCGTTTGTTCCTTATTTTAGAAACAAGTTAGTTAGTCTATTGAGACTCATAATTCCAAGGTAGTATGTATGAATGTATTAAACTTTATAATAAAGATATGCATTCCATACTCTCAATTATGTCATGTAATCCTCATTCCTTAATCAAAATCATCATTTCTAACATTTCTCTTAATTCAACTAAGTTTCTTATCCTGGTCTTATGATTTACATAAAACTCTTTATTTCTATGTACTTATTGTATACTTAACTCTTTTCTTATATTTTTCCTTTGCTTTAAAAAATACATAAACGAATTTTACTCTATTATGATCCACTCTATGGTTGATTCTTACTATCTTAGCCCTTACATACTTTTCTCATTTCTTTTCCATATTCTCATATTTAGAGTTCATATAATACAAATCATTAAATTGAATCTGAACCTTGTATCATGTTCCTTTATTTTCAATTAAGGATTGCTCATATGAGACCTCAACGTTGGGTCTCCGATATCAGTTCCAGCTAATTCTTAGTTGTTCTAATCTTTCCCTTATATTTCAACATCTTAGCGTATATACATTTTTCACCATGATGCGGGTCTAAATTACCCGGAGTCTACTTTTATTAAACTGTTAATAGGAGTCATTAAATCCCAGTAATGCATCCTGCCAGCCGGACCAGGCCGAACCTGTAGTCCTGAAGCCAAGAGTTACTCAGGATTAACCAACTCCTATTGATTTCAAACATGTGGAATTAATATCCACTTAAGGCAAACTCATTTAAACATAACTTTTGGTCTACTTGATACAAAGAATTTAAACAATAAATAAATCATTTTATGACATACAACAACATAAAAGAATCATGTTTACTTTACAAACTGAAAATCTAATTTCATGCATATAAGAGCATTTCTAGTGATCTCTAATCAAATAAGCAATATAAAACAAGAGTTGTATTGCATCCTATATTTAATCTCTTACTCTTACATTAATTTCCGATTCTTAACCCTAAGATTTCTAGGGTTTCTCTTAGCCTATCCTTCCTCTGCATACCTGGCCAGGGTATTCAGAGAAGAATAGACAGAGTAGCTTGATACTGGTCAATCTAAGTATTCAGACACCTGGCCATGGTATCTAAATACTCAGACCTCCCAGAGCTAAAGACACATCATTTCCTTTTTATCTCACTTATGATTCTATCTTTCGATTCTAATGATCCCAGATGACTCAACTTAAGTTCTCAACTTGATCCTCATGATCACATCATCTTCCTGCCATCTGCAATACTATAACAGAACATTTCCTGTTATAAAATTGCAGTTAGAAGGAAGACACTTAAGTCCTAATCCTATTGGTCTCTTATCGTCCCCTGACCATGACTTAGAGTAACCATGTACTCAACCTATGCTCTGATACCAAGATTGTCACACCCCGATCTCACACTGACCACTAATCCCGAGATTAGGGCGCGACGGAGGGATTATTACATAAATAAATCACTGAGAACTTTTTTCTTTTTAAAACCTCGTAATGATATCCGGATTATAGCTGTAAACTAAACATAATAAACTATTGCAGAAGCATTTCAATTAAACTGGCTAGAGAACATAAACAGAGTTTACAACATGTAACATTGTTTAACAGAAAGTAAAACATAACGGTTAATTTACATCTTTTACACATTCGCCATACATACTCTCTCTCACCCACACCATGTCCCAAGGACCGAGGGGAAAGGACTAAGAGACCTCTAACTACTAACTACGTATACCTTCTACAGTCTAAGCGTTAGGATGAAAGGATCCTTTAGATTCCTGCTGATGGTGATGACCTGAAAATGTTTTGAGTAGAGGTATGAGCCTACTCGCTCAGTGAATAGCATTTCACTTAGCTATCACTAAACAACTCCTCAGGTTTATAAAATTGAAATAAACATAAGTGCAGTACTAGGCAGGGCAGTTCTAATAACATAACAGATTTGCAGAATATAATCACATTTCCATGCAATAACAGATAATTTGAACAGATAAACAGATATAAAGAAATAGCACAAAAGTTCGAATATTTTAATTTACTGTGATCCTATATGAGTACCAATTTATATTATTATTATGCCCTAATCATATGCAGTGTACCCTACATATGAAGATCCGTAGCGAACTACGATCCCACCGTACAAGACTTTGCGACACACCCGGGAAATGCTAAGTCTGACGCCAGCCCTGCTCTGCCACAGGACCCCAGGCTATCCGGCCTGACTCATAGGCTCTACGGCCTCAAGGCACTACTCTGAGTGCTCTAGACTTCTCCTCTAACCTGAGTACACAGGCGGAGAGTCTCATCGGGTTACCTCCGTGACACAAGCACGGATGATGTTGAATAACCCCCATTTTTCCTCCAGTGCCATCGTGACACAAGCTTGATTGTTGTTGGACACTGCCTCTCTTTCCTCGTGTGTCCATGACACAAGCACGGATGATGTTGCAACACGAGTTTCACCCCTAAGAAGCAGACCTGTCAAAGGGGTTCTACGGTGTTAGGGCACCTAAGTCTATTGACTGATTAACATATAAACATTTAAACAGGAATATCACATTTACTGATTTCATATCAGATCACAATACACAGTCATTCTAAACCGATAGAGCAATATATTTCAAATCATTGTAATTTCTGAGAAATTCTCATACCATGCATTCAGGCAAATTAGAAATGCATAAATAACTCAACTTATTTCAATTTGGCACATACATAGCGAATTTACGCAATTGAACATCTTATTGCACAAATTAAAGAAATTTACTTCACATATGAGAATCATACTCAACAATTATCAATTCTCTAAAATTCTCGAAAAACGTGCACATTAACCCAAATCCTGGTTTGTGCATCACTTAACTCAATTAAGAGTTAATTACATATCACAATACAATTTAATAACAATACTTGAGAATTTCTGGTAATATTTCAGAGAAATGTGCCATTTCATGTAAATATCAATTTACACATATTAACGTCAAAAGATATATGCAATTAGGGTTTTCATGCATATTCTATTTATTCATATCAACTTGAAATCGTACATCTGATAATTTATCAGAAATTTTCATTGTCTGGGTTCATACCCAAATCATACCATTTTCAGACATGAATTTCTAATTTCAACATTCAAATGAGCAATTTAGGTTCCAATGAACCATATAAATCTACTGATTCAATCCATACTGTTCAAATGCTAAATTTAATCATCTAACAGTGTCTAGAAGCATTTTATGAACTAAAAAGGTCGGGCGACGCCAAACGCTTCCCGACGCCTGATAACGCCTGTTATCAGCGTAGTTCGCGTACAAAACAGAAAATATTCAAACGCCTGAGTTTATTAATGATAAATAAATGAAACCCTACTCACCGCGTTTCGAACTGTCCGGGTTCGTTCGGAATTGTGTCTAGAGGCCAATTTTCGGGCTATATTTGGGTCGTCTTCTACCTTGGTTTGCTCTGGATATCAACCAGCTGCAATCAAATAGCAGTTTTTCACACGCACAGGTGGAGGTATCAAACTGGGTGTTGCTACTCGCGCTAGCTGGGGCGTCGCCCCTTCCAAACAGCAGTGGCTCACGCTCTGTGATTCACACCATGGTCGGCTGACCTGAAAATATTGGAAAGATGCAACAGAGACTAGAAAAGAGGCGGCCGATTGATAGGATAGAAACAAAATCTAGATCCAACTGTAACCGGCATCCTGATCGATGGACGGTGAGGAAACTAGGGATATGAGTTGTGGACTCCTGGCCGAGCTCAAAAGCGTCAACGGAAGGTGATAGTCACGCCCAAAAGAGCGCCTAGCTGCTACAACAGCTACTGGCCTCCGGCCGCTCTTACTGCTAGGGCCGCAGGGGCTGCTAGCCGGAAGGGAAAAAGGAAGGTGGGAGGTGGTCGGACTTGGTGGCGGTGTCAGGGGAGGCTGATCCTCGTGCCCAACGTTCCAGGCCGACGAACTACTGCTGGCCAGCCGCTGCCGTTGGGCGGCTTGCTGCTGCTCATGCTGGGCGGCGCCCTAGCAGATAGTTGGGGAAGGAAGGAGGAAGGGAAAAGAAGAATAATGGAGGAGGAAGGGAGGGCGGAGCTTGATGGCTAGCTAGATCGCCCAAAATCGCCCACATAGCTCCCCTCTGCTAATCGCTTGTCGGGCTGGATGGGCGCCGCTGTTCAAGCGGTCGCTTCCTATTCTATCCACCTCGTGAAGAAGAAGGGAAGATAAACGAGAAAGGAAATGAAGGAAAAAGGGAAAAGACTAATAACCTAAAATTGGAAAAATTGCATACTAGGTCCAAGTTTCTAGAAAATGTTATAACTCTCGCCTCGAGTGTCCAAATCAACTGATTCTTTTTTTTGCAAACTCTCAAGCACAAAATCACTACCTTCTCAAGGCATGAAAACATGCTAATCAACTAGTAACACTTGACCAAAACACTAATCGCATCTGTATACTTAATTCAACTTAATTAACTTAATGATCAACGTTGCTATTATCATTAATTACCTCTGATGACTCAAACTCAACTATTGATTCACGACGTAACTTATCTTGATTAACCATGCGGTTTAACATGGTGCTTAGCACTAATTGAGGTGTTTCACATAATTTGAGGTATTTACTGGCTAACCTCAACGTGGGTCATAACAGTTCATCTATCAAGTTAGTGTTAACGATCATAGGATTCCTCTCCTCATCATTGAGGAATTCCTACTCCAACCCTTCAGGTTGCGGTTTTAATTTTGGCTTTGGTTTCGGTGCTCCCTTTTCTTCAGGGGTTTGCTTAAGGTACGCGTACTTTGCGGTTACGAAGGTTTATTCTTCATCATCACTGAGCTCTTCTTAAAGTTGATTTAGGTAGTCCAAAATTTCAACAACTTCTGGGTCTTCCACACTAGGATCAGGGTTATTCAAGGCTCACATAAGAGGATCAACAATCGCCTTATCCTCTTGTACTTGTTTACAGTATTGACTGTAGCTATCCATGAAGTAAGCTGACTCAAAGAGAGATGGTCCTCATAGCGTCTTGTACTCAGAAGTAGATGTGGTCATTACCAACACGCAGAGTAATATTTCCTTCCATAACATATATTAGGGCCCTTCGAGTAGCAAGGAAAGGTCTTCTGAATATCATTGCACACTTTGGGTCCTCAACTATTTTGATCACCACTATATCGCATGGTATGAAGAATTGCTCAACCCGTATCGGGACATCCTCTACTATTCCCACATGCCTCATAAAGGTGTGGCTAGCTATTTTGATTCTCATGCCCGTTTTCACCATATATGTCAATCCAAGCCTTTGAGCCAGGGTAAAGGGCACAAGGCTAATGCTTGCTCCTAAGTCAGCTAATCCCTTCCTTTCCACATTGTATCCAACACAAAAGCGGATAATGAACGCCCTTGGATATTTCTTTTTAGTTGGTAGCTCAGCTTGAATAAAGGAACTCAACATTTTTCCCAGTTGCACAATCTTGACATGGTCTCCTCTCCTTCTCTTTGTGATCAAATCCTTGAAGAACTTTTCATACATTGCCATCTCTTCAATTGCATCAAGAAATGGGATATTTAGGTGTAATTTCTTCACTACTTCCATAAACTTCTCGTATCTCTTCTTTAGATGTGCCTTGATCAATTTGTAGGGAAATGAGACTCTCGCAGAATAAGGATTTATCTGCGTAAAAGCTTCTCCCATAGGATCTAGTTCTTGACCCCTTCATCCTTCTTCTTTTTGTGATTTTATTCTTCATTGTCCTTCTTAGCTGATTCTTTTCTTGTAGATTCTTCTTGCGTAATTACCTTCTCAGATTGTGGCTCACTACGGTCTCATTCCTTCGTGGTGTTGTTAGTACCAGGATCTTCCAATGTCCTCCCTGATCAGAGAGTGGCCATCTTCGCTATCTCTGTATTTGATGGAATCTTTCCTGAAGGGTTCTTTACAAGCTCTGCCAATTGGGCGAGCTGTTGATCAATTTGCCTTTGATGGGTTTGCATATCTTCCATCTGAGTTTGCATTGTGGTTAATACTCCTGAATTGGTGATGGCACTTTGGGTGAGTTGCTCGTTTACTGAAGCTTGCCTCTTTTTAAAATCAAACAACTTACCAATCATGTCTGGTTGATTGTTGTCCTTAGTCTGGCTCTGACCTTGACTTTGTCCCTGACCTTGTCAACTTGTATTTTCATTTTGACTCTGATAGCTATTTTTATTCATCTGATAACTAGTAGTTCTAGTATATTGAGTTGGTCCTCCTTTCTTCTTAAAACCCAGAGGTGGTTTAGACGAACTACTTAGTATATTGAGATCAGTTTCTTTTCAAGAAAATTGCTTCTGGCGGCAGCATGCAACAAAGTCTATTTTGTGGGGGTTAGTTTTTGTAGAACGTTTTCACCAGGAATCCCTTGCGGTATTTATGGTGGGGACAATCTCTTTGGTTTTCTTGAAACTGCTCCCATGCTTCGTGGAGATTCTCTCTGAGTTTTTTCATGAAGGAAGTGATCTTTTGCATATTTTGAATAGTTCTCTCATTGGGGTAAAATTTAGTGACAAAAGCATCCACAAGGGGCCTCCATCCATCTTATGGACTGGTGGCGTAAGTTAAGGTACCAGGACAGAGCTTTATCTTTACGAGAGAAATTAAATCCCTTGCAATATATGACTTCTTGAGGCACTCCCCTCATCTTGATGGCATTGCAGATATTTTTTAAGACGTCAAGATGATGGTAAGGATTATCATTCTTTGAATTCCCTCTGAAGGGCTTATTCTAAATCATCGAGATTACGACAGGTTTCAACTCAAAATTAGTCACATTGAAGTGCGGGATGACGATTGGGCATCTTGACTCATTGGCTCTAGTCGCCGCTAGCTCTCTAAGAGTTTTATCTTCCTCATCATCTTCACCCTCATTGTTCTGGTCATCACATTCATGTTCATTATCATGTTCACATTCATGGTGATTCCTATGGTGCCTTCTACGGCGGTGGTGATGGTGGTGATGGCTATCTTCCTCGCATCGCTCTTCGTCATGGCAGTGACCATCCGAGTGATGATCTTCTCTTTGTTCTTCTGGCTCATGTGGTGGTCGATTGTATTGAACCCTTGCATTCCGATCTTCCCCAGTAAGACTATCATGCACACGAGGCGACACGACTGCTTGAAGTGAAAGTGAAGTGTCAAATAAATCAACTTCCTTCTGAGATCTCTGAATAGACAACACAATCGAGTTAGAAAACTGGAGGTGTTAAAACGAACTATTCTATGTAATCATAGGGTAGCAAATTTAAAGTTTTTGTGTAGTCAAGCATATGGCTAAGCTTGAGACACAGGAGTATAGTGAGTAGGCTCATGTTCTTAACAGTACCGTTTTGCCTTGTCCCCGACAACGACGTCAAAAAGTTGAACGTCCTAAATCAAACATCCAAAATGGATCGGATCTATAGTAGTCAGACTCTTAAGTTTATAGTCTGATACTCAGGCTGCCACAACTATTATACGGGGTCTGATGTAGTAAATCGGGGTCAAATCACAGGGACAATGTTGATAAGTGCTAAGAACGTAAAGCCTAAGACTCTGGCATCCCAAATGAAAAGGTGGATCAAGGTGATGTTCCGTAAGGAATGATGATACTCCAAATAAAACAATGAAAGGCAAAGGAAAGAAAATAAAATAAGAGAACAAAGTCAAATAAGAAATAAGAAACAAAAGTATGGAAGGAAACTTGGATCGAGTTTCACCTACTAAGATTTCTTACAAACATGCAAAGCTTACGTTCTTTTGTATACCTTTATTAAGATTATAAGCAATCATCAATTATTTATATTCCCTCCTCTCTCGAGCTTAGAATAAATCTAGATTATAAGGTTGCCTCTCTCTCGAGATGACAACCAAACAACCGCAAAGCAAACCATATAACCATTAGCTTTAGTACTCCATCACTTTTATTTATTCATACTACTCCATAACACTAGATAATGTTAGAACTACTCTTTCGAGGCACCAACAATCATACATCACAAGAGGGTAGCTAAGCATACACGTGAAGCATTAAGAACAAGAGTATGGAGATAATCTTGATAAGAGAATATATATATATATATATATATATATATATATATATATATATATATATTCAAAGGAGAGCAAGGATATACATGTTGAGAGAGCCTTAGCAGCTACTCCCAACCCAAGTTAAATGTTTAGCCACACATGTTAACGAGCAGCATAACAACGTTATAGAATGACAGATACATCAAGAATAACAAAGAGGTGAAGGGTACAACGTGAGGGAGATGATAGATCTAGAGAAGAGAGAAGGCGATACACCAACTGTATTTCTCTAGATCTAGATCTAGAGTGGGCATAGATGGTGGAAACTCCTTTCAAAGAAGAGGATGACCGATCTTCTCTCTCATCCAACTTTTGTCTTTGGAGATCCAAGACCGATGGAGATGAACGTGAATGGCTATGTAGTTAGGCAACACTTCATGGTCCTTGATGATCCAATGATTTGACGGGTGGAGTCGGAGGCCTATTTATAGACGTTGCCCACTGACTTAACTTTCGGTCACGATCGCGACGTATGGGTTGGTCGTGACCTTTGTCGCGGTCACGACGCTCAGTGGAGTTTGCCTCAGTCACGGTCTCGTTCGTAGCTTGTATAGCTATCGCGATTATAGGGCATCATTTCGACCGCATCTCTTGAGCAGTGGTCACGCGCCTGCGATTGCGATGGTCTCCTCCTTACGGTTGTTGCATCTACCAATACATCGTGGTCGCGGTGTGTTACCCCGGTCGCGATGGAGGTCGCGGTCGAGGTGTGAAGTTGTTGAGCCATGGGTCTATCATGATTGTGACATTTGTAGATTGTCTAATCGCGGTCGCGACATGGTATGAATCTGCACTGAGGGAGAAATATTTGAAATCAATATTTTATCCCTAAAGTACTCAAATGAACAGAAAAATCCATAAAAGTTATGTTAGAATAGAAATAAAACATAGAGAAAAGTTCACAAAATGAGATGTTATCAGAAAGCTAACTAGCCTCATCTATGAATCTCCCTCGCTCACTTAAGAAAATATATTGTTATGTTTAACTCATGCTTTTCTAGTACAAGCTGATATTAGATTTTAGTGACATGAGGATTAGAATATATGAACAGAGTCTAGTACGTCTAACTTTATCATAATAAATAGAAATAGCTACATTGGCTTGGCATTTCACATCAAATCATACACAACAAAATATGGTGTCCATTTCATTCATAAATGTAATTGTTATTAGCCTCATGCAATTACAACTAATGTTTAAAAATATCATCTAAGTTCTTTATCAAGTAGTGACTTCTTAGTTGGTATGAAACAAAATGAACCACAATTTATTTCAATTTTCTAACTTAATTTTTTAGAATAAAATTAAAGAATATCAGGAGTGAGTGTAAGATTAGATTTTCTCTATGCCATGTAAAACATCATTGTTAATGACATGCCCACATGAAAAACATCCTGGAGAAAAGGTGATTTGGCACATAGAAATATTTTCTAGTCATTTGGCACAACAGTCGTTGTGTTAGAATAGATAAATTACATGTTTAATATAATAATTGCTATGTAATAATGTTTCATCATTTAAGAATACTTATATATAAACTGTCAAAAATAATATAAAAGTGTGCGATGTAAATTGAAGTGACATTATTGGCAAACTGAATTCTAAGACAACTTAATATATTGGAATTCGGATAATAAGAAATCTGAGATACGTAATAATAGTTGATTGCTTACCAAATGCCGAAGCTAGCACCACAACATCCCTGCCCTTTTGTCGTCATGCACCAGTTAGTACTCAAATCCTTGTTCTAACTATTGATGAGGATGTACTGGGTGTACTACCAGGGGCGGAGCCAGATCTTCACGGTTGAGGGGGGCAATAAAATTATAAAAAATGACAAAATATCTTTATTTAGAAAAAATCTTGGGTTTCAAACCCAGGAAACCTACAATGAAGGACATAAAGTTGATAGAAGTATGGTGTAGTTTTTATATATTGCAGACGTTGCACGATGCACATGTGCGACGTGGTGTCATTTTTTTTAAAATAGAACCCGGGTTTCGAACCTGCGCGACCAGCCAGGGGAGCGCAGCGCCGAGCGTGTACCTACTTGGATCGTAGTTATGATGTGGGCCGGGACAAATTATATATATATATATATATATATATATATATATATATATATATATATATATATATATATATATATATATATATATATGGGGATTTATTCGCTATCCGTGTGGGTATCTTGATTTTTCGCTACCCCCACATCTAAAAGAGTAACTATATGGTATACAAAAGTAACTCTAAAGATCAAAAGAGTAACTATATGGTACACGAGTAACTCTGAGATCAAAAAAGTAACTGTGCATAAAATATACAGTCAGTAAATATATGGACGGATTTTTTAATTTTGGAGGACAAATGATATTATTTTTGGATGAATTTTTTTTGGAGAATTAAATAAAATTCTCCTCTACAATTGCGATTTTTTAAAAAAAAAATGACATGAAGGGTGCGCGGGTAGCTACCCGCGCGGATATTATATATATATATATATATATATATATATATATATATATATATATATATATATATATATATAATTTTATACATATATATAACTAATTTTAATTTTTTTTTTTTTTTTTTTGGGGGGGGGGGGGCTTGCCCCCGGCTCCACCACTATGTACTACCATTGGCGGACCACAAACGGCTTGTCCTACCATGCCCTTAGGGAACATCATGCTACCTAATATATTTACCTAACAGGTTATAGCAGATGTGATATCAAATATCTAGCAGGTTATAGCTCTATTGCCACCAAGAAGAACCCATCCAGCTAGCCAATGATGATGGAGGTTTCAGCCATGATAGCAGGACCGAAAAAATTGTGAACAGTCATATAACTAGCATATGGAAATATGTGACTTCCGCCAGGTACTATCCTATAGAGAAATGGCTTTGTCATGATGGCAGTATCTCAACAAGCAATGTGAAACATACTAAGGCCTGGATCACGTGAAGATGAGCCTACCTGCAATGATTTTGTACAGCTCTCTGGCACTGCAGGTCTATATGTGACTTTTGATCTGCATTATTTATATGCTATTTGTTGAGGTTGTTCTGTACATGCTGATCTTCTTTTCCATTCTTTGCACCTGCGTAGACAAGGTGTTGAAGCATTGGTCATGGTGTTCCAAGCAATAGTTATTACGGCAATTAATACGAATTTATTGAGCATTTGAAGTGTAGTAACAACGCACTTCTGGTGGTTACCATACCCCTGAGGTCGGGGGATGCATCAGAGCATGTGCAAGTTCATGGCAGTCCTTTTGTTTTCTCCTTCCAGATGAAACCTTTGGAGTACTTCTAGTAGGTAGTGAGTTTGTTGCGAGGGTGCGGCAAATACGCGGAAGTGTGTAGAATTCCATCTCCTCAAAACTCCAACCTGGCATTGACGTGGTGGATCCCATTGCCGCTCTTGGTGGTCGCACCTCTAAAGAAAGACCCAAACTTGCTATTTGTATCTAGAACAAAGAGGAGATAAACTCACTGTCGTATGGAAAGTTCTCGTCACAAATTTTATAGGAGCCGAAGACAATACAGCGGAATAGGCAAATCATCCACTGTTTTTCCGGAGTAGGTGCTGCCTGAGGGGATCGAAAGACAGGCAAAAGGGGATAATCATCCTGCGGATGTTGCCTTATAGACGGTGAATAAAAAACATTAGAGTTTGTAGAGGGGAACAAGAAGATTATGGTTGAAGTGGAACCTGCAGAGAGACGATAAACTTTTCTATTAGATGCACGTGTTTTGCACAATAGGAAGAAAATGAGAGTAATTGTGGTTGGTGCTTAGTATGGTAATAGTAGATGTTTTGCTTCATAATTCATCACTTGTACTTGCATTTCACCATCATGTACAAGTAGAACCCTGTTCTCCGACATGGGAGAGTAACTTCTATGTCTAAACTCATGTGAACACAAATTCTATCGTAATACTAGTTGTCTATTGTTCTAAGATTGCATCGGTGTTTAACTTATATGCTTGATTGATTAAGCATCTTGTTTGCTTGTTTATGCTTCTAATATTGTCTGCGAATATGTATCTAGGAGTACGAAGATGTGATATTAGCAATATTTCCTTGACCACAAAAGTGGCTGAGAATTTTTGACGACCCAAGGTTTGTACATAGAAACTAAGCATTTACACGGGAGTAATATATGAAGTTAGAACTGTTTCATATCACTGGGAGGTGTATGAAGCACAAGCCTCCTTTATAATATCAACTAGTGTGTTAGATTTTTTTCATTCTATTAAGTTATGATTTGAAAGTAAAATCTCATTCTCTAATCATGATCCTAATTATCATTCCAAATGATTGATGTTAATTAGTTTAGTTCAATTTTGTTAATTATTCTAATCAAACTGATCAAACTAGTATAAAGCAGTCTAGATTGTTGACCCTTAACACTTTTGCACTTAACTAGCCTACACCTCTGTGGATACGACTTTGACTATAATTGATCCCATATATTTGCAGGGGAGAAATGAGCTAAGACAACTATATATTAAAGCTCGTTCATTTAACCCACCAACATGATTCAATATTCTTTGCATTTGACAGCTTGGACTTGCATCATCCCCACGATAGGTCTTGTGCACACAAATATAGGGGTCAACACCCTTCAAATCAGCAATAGACCACTCAATGGCTTGAATGTTTTTCTTTACAAAATAAATGAGAGCATCTTCTTTTGGATAAAGAATAGAAGAAATGATCATCGGGAGGGTGTCATTAGGAAATGCATACTTCAAACCTTCTTGAAGTGTTTTCAACTCAAAAGTAGGAGTATCCTTAATAGAATCTTCAAACTCACAGAGACAGACGATGTATCTTCACTCGTAGAAAGTAATGCAAGCTCATTATTTTCAATAGTGTCATCATTAGGTATCTCGACAATGGGATGTATATCTCTACCCTTTGTGGAAGTCTCAATCCACAAAGGTAGGCTTTCATCAACAATCTCCTCTAGACAATGAATAAGATAACAATCCTCCTAGGTAGCACCTATCACCTCGACTCTTGTAGATGCTTTGAATATGTTCAGTCGGATCTTCATGTGCATGAATGTCACATACATGGTTCCAATTCTCACATGTATTGCCACATCAGTAGTCGCTAAAAAGGTCTCCCAAAGATGATGGGTATTTATCTTGTGTCCTTTTCCATATAAAGCACAATGAAATAAGTAGGAAAGAAGGCAAGTGTGTAACAATCAAGCCTTACTAACACATCATCAATGCAATCTCAAGGTGTCTTCACCAAACAGTCAACAAATTTCAAGGTGCAGTTGATGGATATAAGTGTCCTAATTCTAGACTCGACATACAAATAATAAGGCATTAAGTTTACACTTGAACCCAATTCAAGAATATCTTGGTCAATTTAGTGTGTACCTTTGTAGCAAGGAATAATGGGGGCACCAAGAACTTATCAATGCTTAGAGGTTCCATGTTTCTACACCTACTTTGAAATATTAATTGATAATAAAATATATATTATTAATTAATATCATTTGTTTTGTAGTTGGACTCAAACCTAATCCATGCCCATCCATGGGCAAGGTTATTTCCCCTTCACTCAGTCCACTATGAGGATGCATGAAACAATGACACGACCATGATTGACATTATCATAACAACTAGATAATTCCTACAATATAATTATCAACTCAATAATTTCAAGACAATCCCAACTCTTGGTCAAGCCAGAACAATGTCGTCATCATAACCCTTCACATTTATCCCCAAGTTTTTCTACAATGCAGTAGCTATTACATGATCCTAAACTAACAAACTGGCTAACCACAACCCTATTTAATAATGCATAAAGCACATAGAGGTGACATAATATTGTGACTCTCTCTCAATTATTTTGGAGCATCTCCCTCCATCCCCAACCTCCACCTCAATGAGTAGCTACGACCTTTGGGGTGGAGGACTACAACATTATGAACTTGTAAGAAAGGTTGTAGGCACCCGTAGTAGTTACTTATGCATTCAAGAAAATTACAAAATCATGTGTGACTGTCATGGTATAGTGAATAAGGAAAACAAAAAGGAAGTAGCAACTAATAAGCTTACTTCAAAATATGATATGGTGGTTCACAATGCATATGTATATGTGTTGGTTGTTGAAATCTAGTGACATAAGAAGTTCTTTTAGCATCTAAACAAAAATTTATAATATTTTTACATGTTGTAATAGTTAAAAAAATTAAAAATAAAAATCTTCAATATCATGAAATATGTATAAGAATCATATGCAAGAAATATCACTAATCAGGGCACCTCAAGCTATAATGTCAGTTGTTTTGAAGAAATGAAGAAATAAAGAGTTTAAAAGATCAATCAATTGCCGCTCTCTCTCTAGTATGACTCTTAGGGATGCTCTGTTCCATCTCTAGAATGGGGACTTCCAGCCACCACCATTGTAACATCCTTGACCTGGGTTATGTTGTAACCCAAGATGTTTTATTTAATAAAGATAATTATATACTTGCTCTTATCTTTTGAAAAGTGATTAAGACTCGAGAGGAACTTATGCTTCAATTTTAGTCATTTTTGAATAATGTTGAAACAATGCTTTACTTGTTTTGGACTAAAGTGCAAATTACCCAAGTTGAGGGGTTAACTTGCAAATGTTACATGATAAAATGTTCCTCAATTGTTGAATCATCATAAGAATGAAAATGATGCAGAGGTATGGCTTGTGGTAGCTTGAGTACCAAGAAAGAGCTTATTAAGCAATGTTGTGCAATAAAACCTAGTTTTGGTGTAATGTGCAATTTACCCAAAACACAGGGTTCAATATGCAAAATACCACCTATAGAGAGTCCCTCATGTTTCTTGTCATCATGTAGAGAAAATAAAATGAGAGGGGCATCTCATTTGAATCATTTTGGAGGAGAGAGAATCTTGATATTAAAATAATCAAGATTTAAGCATAATTGAAACCCTAATTCAATTTAATGCCAAGATAAATATATTAATTGAAGTGCCCTTAAACCAAAAATGGGATGTTTGAATTTGTACAAGTGTGTACGTCCTTGTGCCTTGCAATGGCCACGAAATATCTAAAGTGGGTGGAGAGTCCACTCACATTAGTAAAAGGAAAAGTAATATCCACTCAATTTTGGATATTATTATTATAATGGTTAAGGTGCTTAATTTGTTTTCTTTTAATTCATGGATAATGAAGAGGAATTACAAGATGGGGGATATGTATTCGTATGCAAGATATGGATGGGAGTATGTGGCACCAATTTTGGGAGTTAAAGGATTTTTATAACACTTTCTCTATCATTGAAATTCCCTTATATACAACCCATTTTCAACTCACATGAAAGGCTTTTTCAATCCCTTTTTCTTTCCTTGCTTTGGCCATGCACAAGGGATCTTAAGAGAAATAGGAGGACGTGCCACAACCTGTAGGTAAGCTCCATAGTCATCTTCCCTTGATTTCATGGTGGAAATCGAAATTCAATGCTTAATTTCTTCTTTTCTTCATTCAATCTTCAACCTTGGCCATTCATTTCACTCAAAGACTTGAGAACGGGCCTTGGAAAATTGATAGAGCTTCATTCACCATTGAGGACGTGAATCTTGAAGCTTAGATTCAGATTTGAAGGCGGGTTATATAACTTGAACCCTTAAATGTTATTATTACATTCAATTCTTCATCACTTGTTGATTATTTTGTTTTTATTGAAATTCCTTTGATCAATTTAATAAAATTACCATAAGAATGGCAGTAGATTTTGAAGGATCGAAGCTTGAAGATGATAATGTCATCTTAAGCACACACCTCAACATAGAACATCTGCAAATGGTTTTGCTTTTTGGTGATCAAACGGTCTCAAGACCGTTTGACACCAAACGGTCTCAAGACCGTTTGAGGTCAAGAGGATTCAAACCATTTGAAGGTCAAATGCTGATGTTGTTAGATGATGATCTAATGATCTCAATTTGATCTAATTCCAATGGTTTCAATGTTGGAAGGTCCATTGATTGCAAACCCTAGACCCAATAGATTGTTTCAGTTTCAAATCAATGGTTTATGATTCGATTTCAAGACCGAATGGATGGATTCGGTTTCAAAACTGAATGGTTAATTTACTTCAAGATCGAATGGGTAATTGAGTTCAAACTGAATGGGTAATTGATCTCAAGATCGAATGGGTAATTTGAACTTCAAAACATTTGGGTACTTTGACCATTTGAAGGAGTTGACCGTTTGGAGGTCTAACAGTTTTAAAACCGTTTGAGATTAATAATATTTTATTCAAACGGTCTCAAAACCATTTAAGGACTTTGAGGTCAAGACCGTTTGATGGTCTAATGATCTTAAGACCGATTGAAGGTTTTGGGACCAAGAGTGTTTAAGGTCTAACGGTCTTCAAGACCATTTGAAGGTCAAGGTACTTCAAGACCGTTTGAAGGTCAAAGTACTTCAAGACCGTTTAAGGGTCTAATACCCCAAAACCATTTCAAGGTCTAATTGATTCAAACTTTGTAGGTACAATTAACCCCAAGATTGTTGATGATGTTTATCAAAGGTAATTACAATGGTTGTACCTCCAAGGTACTTAGGTGATTAGTCCCTTTAGAGTGGTTAACCTTTGATGCTTATGGAAGCAATGACTTAATACACTATGTCAACTCTTCATTCAAGTTGATTAAATCTAATTAGGATTAAAGTAATTAACCTCCTTGAGAGGATGAGAGAGAGAAACTTATACATGAGTGATAATCATGTAGTGATTAATCTTCAACACTTTCAACATGAATAAGATATGTAATTAGGGTTTGATCCATTATGATGAGATCATGAAACCCTAATCGAAAAGGGTGATGAACTCAAACCCTAATTCAAGGTAAAACTAGGTGAAACCCTAATCCAAGGTGATGGTGTAACCCTAATTCAGGGTATTTAATGAAAAACCCTAATTCAAATGAATGCTTCATGAAAACCCTAATTTTGGGTAAAGTTACATAAAACCCTAATCAAGGGTGATATCATGCGAAAGCCTAATTAAGGGTAATGACATGTGAAACCCTAATCAAGGGTGATGTCAAGCGAAACACTAATTAAGAGATGTGATATGAAACTCAATTCAGGGTGATGCTATGTAAAACCCTAATGCAGAGAGGTAAGGTGAAACCCTAATCAAGGGTGATGTCAAGTGAAACCCTAATTCATAGATGTGATATGAAACTCAATACATGGTGATGCTATGTAATGCTATATGAAATCCTACCCTAATATAGGGTAAAGGTATGTGAAATCCTAATGTTGGGCAATATGATGATAAACCATAAACCTAACTTTGGGCTATGAGTTGAGAAACCCTAATTTCAGGTAATGCTATGTGAAACCCAAATATGGGGAGATGTTATGTAAACCCTAATTGATAAAGATGGAAAACCCTATTCCTAATAATGGAATAGTGACTAATATATTGACAAGTGAAACACCTAAAGAAGTTGATAATGGATATCTTTATATCAATAATGCCTAAACTCAAAGATGAGTCTATATCATTGATAATGGTTGCATATTTCAAATAAGTGACCCATGACCAATACATTACATGATAAATGTGATGAACTGGTGTATGAAGTATTAGGATGGGAGATACCCTAATACAAGATAAGTTGATGAACTTAAGATAAAGGTGATGAGGGAAGTGATACATCAAGACATGATAGATATCACGTCCAACACCTCAAGATTTATACACCTTGATGTATTCTAAATCCAATATACTTGGATGAGTAACACATGAAGTGTGTCATGTCAATTGTTACTTTGAGATGTAATGCACTTTGATAAGTGTAGGCTAACATACCTTATAAAAAGGTTGAGCCAAATTAATAAAGTATGATGTAATCATATTCTGGTAAAGTTGAGAGAGGAACTTATACCTTGTATTGATAATTCATTTAATGATAAGTGATGAGATAAATAAGCATGATTGAATACTTATGTTATCAATGTTGGCTCCTAGCTGTATGGAGAAGTGAATTAGGGCTTGATCATTAATTATATGATCTTGAGAACCTAAATGGTTAATAATGGAAAACCTAACCCTAATGAAGGGTGATGATATGTAAGAGAAATCCTAACCCTAGATATGGGAATAGTGATGCTACTCTTACATTGCATAGTGTTGATATATAATTGATATAACTGTTATCATGTAATGATCACGTAGGTAATCATGAGATGATGAGAATAGCTAGGTATGAGCTATGATGTGTTAATTATTTAGATGTTTAATGGGCCTTGTGAGCCATGTGGATGGTTTTTGCCTAGTGAGAGGTGGCAAGATGTCTAATGGGCCTTGTGAGCCATGTGGATGGTTCTTGCCTAGTGAGAGGTGATAAGATGTCTAATGGGCCTTGTGAGCTATGTGGATGGTTGTTGCCTAGTGAGAGGTGACAAGATGTTTAATGGGCCTTGTGAGCCATGTGGATGGTTTTTGCCTAGTGAGAGGTAACAAGATGTTTATAAATGTTTCATGTAAGTAATGATAATGTTCAAATAGACTAGGAAATGGAAACTTAGTAACATAATAATAATAATATATGGATACAATAATAATAATGAAATCTTAATCAGGCATGCTTATTGTTTATAGCCAAATAAGCGCTATAGTGTTTTGAATAAGCTTAAAGGAGATAAGAGGAATACTTGAATTACATAAAGGATGTGAATAAGTTTGATGGCTTGGCCAAGGTTTAATACCTAGTAAAGGTGATGTGGTATTCAGTGATGATGCACAAGATTGGCATAGTCCAGTACCTGGAATGGATGCACAGGATTGACATAGTTCAATACTTGGAATAATATCACAGGATTGGTAATAACCCAATACCTGGAATAATATCACAGGATTGGTAATAACCCAATACCTAGAATAATATCACAGGATTGGTCATAACCCAATACCTGGAATAATTGCACAGGATTGGTAATAATCCAATACCTCGAATAATATCACAGGATTGGTAATAACCCAATACCTGGAATAATATCACAGGATTGGTAATAACCCAATACCTGGAATAATATCACAGGATTGGTAATAACCCAATACCTGGAATAATATCACAGGATTGGTAATAACCCAATACCTGGAATAATATCACATGATTGGTAATAACCCAATACCTGGAATAATATCACGGGATTGGTCATAACCCAATACCTGGAATAATTGCACACGATTGGTAATAATCCAATACCTAGAATAATTTCATAGGATTGGTAATAACCCAATACCTAGAATAATATCACAGGATTGGTAATAACTCAATACCTGGAATAATATCACAGGATTGGTAATGACCCAATACATGGAATAATATCACAGGATTGGTAATAACCCAATACCTAGAATAATTGTACGGGATTGGTAATAGCCCAATACCTGGAATAATTGCACATGATTGGTAATAACCCAATGCCTAGAATAATGTCACAGGATTGGCATAGTCCAATGCCTGGAATGCTTGCACAGGATTGGCATAGTCCAATGCCTAGAATAATGTCACAACATTGGCATAGTCCAATGCCTAGAATGTTTGCATAGGATTGGCATAGTCCAATGCCTGGACAGAATATGATGATATATATTCACATGACTGGAACAATCCAATATCTGGCTAACAGATTGGTTAAGGTCAACAGACACAAATGAGAATGATTCATGGATGACATACCATGATAATGATCATTTCAGAATAATCTTGAGATGTTGATATAGTAAGATGGATGAATGATATACATGTTCTTCATATTCCTTATAAAGTGAATAGATGATTTACTACTCTATCATAGATAGTTGCAATGCTTTAAAAGATGAGAATGTTCCAAACTGCTTATCCTCTGCTTAGTTTTATTCTATTAAACTACAATAATAATATTTCTGGTGGAGAGTTATATCTCTCGCTGGGACAATTTTCAATTTTCTCACCCCCATGGGATCCAACGTTTTTAGGTAGACACAGATAAGGAGGAAGAAACCATACAGCAAGGGAAGGACAGCAGCATCAGGGACAATAGTAATATCTCAGGTGGAGATAATGACTGTCGTGTCTTGTAGATATGAGTCCTATGTGTCGTCTCTGTACTCTCAGGTCCTCGGGGTCAGTAGTTAGTACTTTTATAATCGATCTGAGATGTTTGCTTGAATGCCTCGAGGTTGTGTTGCTCATGTGTAGACTTAATAGAGCAATTGATGTATGTAATCCTTGAGAAGAGATGGTACATGGTATGTACTTGTGGACCAAAATGTATATCTAATACTTTGGTTCTTTTTGTTAAGAGTTTCTTGGAATTGGATCTCTTTGAAAAAGGTTTTAATTTTAGTGATTTTTGTTAATCCGTTGTTAATGATCGCTTCCTCTTAGTTAATGATGTTTTATTCAAACGGTGTGCCACAATTAGTGGTATCAGAGCTTAAGGTTCGCTGAGTCTACAGAGACATAGGACTAAGGTGTTGAATCTGTTCTAGTGTCCTCTAGTATATCTTATAGAGACTTATGCTTATGCAGAAGAAGGGAGATAGCTTGAAGATGTCTAGAGAACATGGGGATCATGTTGCTGAAAGCAATGTTGCTGCACTAGTAGGAGGTGCAAGGGATTGGGCAAGAGAGGAATCAGTTCATGAGAATCCCCATTTTGACAAAGTTATGATAGAAAACCCAACCTTTCATTCTCTATTTAGGGAATTCATGACTACAATGAGGCATATGGTAGACCGGATGCCAGCACCAGCACCTAGGGTACCAACTCCCAATGAGGGACATGGGTCTGGTAATACTTTTGAATGACTACATCATGTAGGAGCTATAGAATATGTTGGGACAACTGACCTAAAAGATGTTGATCTATGGCTCACTGAGTTAGAAAAGGCTTTTAAGATCCTTAGTATTCCAGATGTTGACAAAGTCAAACATGATGTATACCTTTTGAAGGGTAGTGTTGGCCATTAGTGGGCCATAGAAGAAGTAAAAAAGGAATGATGAAGAGGTTGGTTGGGAGGAATTTCGTCAAGAATTCAACAATAAGTATTTTCCAAGAACATACTTAGACAAAAAGATCTCACAGTTTGAGAAGGTTTGGCAGGGAACCATGTCAATAAATGAATATGAGGCTAGGTTTATGGAACTTTTATGGTTTTGTCCTCAAATGGATGCTACTGATCAGGAGAAGATTTGACGTTTTGAGAAAGGATTGAATGATGAGGTGTCTATCTCGACAGCTGCTTTAGAAAGAAGAGAGAAATTTGCCACATTTGTGGAGTCAATTCGGAGAATAGAAAGGTCTGTGACAAAGAAACATGAGGCAAACCTCAAAAGGAGGTCTACACAGTCACAGGAACAATGGATGGGTGGTACGAAACAACCAAAGTTTTCGGTAACATCGGTTCAACCACAATATAGTACACCAATGTAGTGGTCATCAAGTGAGGGCTGAACTTGGCATAAATGTGGACAGATAGGACATTTTAGGCAGCAGTGTCCAAGAAGAAATAATGTGGTGACCCAACAGTCAAGGCATAATCTGAAAAACCCACAAGGACCTCAGGTTAGTGAATCAGAAAGCCGATGACGAAGACAAGTGTCACATTTTGGTCCATCTACCTCTGGTAGTAGAGGATAAAGGCAATAGAAGATGACAGCTGACTCCATGTAATTGGGTCAAATAAGACACCAGATAACCCATAAAGGTAACTTGTCAGATAAAACTTTTCATTCTGAATTATCTTTCCTTTTTCCTCTCTCTGTCTACTGATTATAAGAAAGGTAATTATTATTGAACTTCCTTTAACTAATCCTATGACGATATAAGGAAGAGATAAAAAAGATGAGAATCTATATTTAGAATAATATTCTCTTATATGTTTTGAAATTTCTCTTTTCATGTAGAAGAGATGTAAAAGAAATACCCAGAAGAAATCTAAGATATTAAATAGTAAATTTAAAAAGATGTTAAATGTATGAAACAAATGCATACTACCTAATTTTAGTTGTTGAATGCCCTGGCCAGCTATTCATCTATTGAAAATAAGGTAAGTATGTCACTCTTAGATTGCTATCTTTCTGATTACTCTGATCAAGTAGTCACTTTGAGACAATCTAAAGAGCATAATGAATTCAGAGATGTGGCATGGATAATTCTACCACATCCTAATTGATATGAAAAGATCTGAGTTAATCATAGATCAACTTATAGACAAAAGAGGATGTTTAGTATGATGTGTACCCTGGTCCTTAGACCTAGAAGTAACAATGTTCAAGTAATGAACTAAGGGTTGGAATACCATGATCTAGTAATCATGATAATGATAATTCTGAGAAGTTGTGATATGTAATCATCTCTATAATTTCTATGATGAACGCAAGGAACTTAAGAGGAAATAAGATTGAATGACACATGAACAATTTAAAGTTCATGCAATAATATGAGGAGGTAATTTATGTTGGTTACTTGGAAGGGCCAACAGTGAAATCAAACCAGTTATATAAAATATTATGGACATCATATGTTAGGGTTTATGCCCCGCATAAACATAACATCAATAAGGATGTACTAATTGAAGGAACAATTGTAGAATCTTTATGGGAAAATCTTATTAAAACTAAAAGCATATGATAAGATTTGTAGTACCAAGAGGGTGACAAATTAGTGAGGTTTGACACCTAAGTTAAATAAGATAGTGTTACCTAACACATAATTGACTCTACAGTTAATAATGAAAAGGACAGTAGAGTATGTGTCTTGTTTGACTGATTCTATGATAACCTTCTATGGAAGAACTTTGTGTTGATCAAAGTTCTATGGAATCTCCATGACATTAAAATGTCATGAGGAGACATGATGATAAAGTGAATGAATAATATTTGTTTCCCTTTTACCTGGGATTTCGGGGACGAAATCCTTATTAGGGGTTTATAATTTGTAACATCCCTGACCTGGGTTATGCTGTAACCCTAGATGTTTTATTTAATAAAGATAATTATATGCTTGCTCTTATCTTTTGAAAAGTAATTAAGACTCAAGAGGAACTTATGTTTCAATTTTAGTCCTTTTTGAATAATGTTGAAACAATGCTTTACTTGTTTTGGACTAAAGTACAAATTACCCAAGTTGAGGGGTTAACTTGCAAATGTTACATGATAAAATGTTCCTCAATTGTAAAGCATCATAATAATGAAAATGATGCATAGGTATGGCTTGTGGTAGCCTGAGTACCAAGAAAGAGCTTATTAAGCAATGTTGTGCAATAAAACCTAGTTTTGGTGTAATGTGCAATTTACCCAAAACACAGGGTTCAATATGCAAAATACCACCTCTAGAGAGTCCCTCATGTTTCTTGGCATCATGTAGAGAAAATAAAATTAGAGGGGCTTCTCATTTGAATCATTTTGGAGGAGAGAGAATCTTGATATTAAAATAATTAAGATTTAAGCATAATTGAAACCCTAATTCAATTTAATGCCAAGATAAATATATTAATTGAAGTGCCCTTCAACCAAAAATGGCATGGTTGAATTTGTATAAGTGTGTACGTCCTTTTTCCTTGCAATGTCCACTAAATATCTAAAGTGAGTGGAGAGTCCACTCACATTAGTAAAAGGAAAAGTAATATCCACTCAATTTTGGATATTATTATTATAATGGTTAAGGTGCTTAATTTGTTTTCTTTTAATTCATGGATAATGAAGAGCAATTACAAGGTGGGGGATATGGATTCGTATGTAAGAGATGGAGGGGAGTATGTGGCACCAATTTTGGGAGTTAAAGGATTTTTATAACACTTTCTCTCTCATTGAAATTCCTTTATATACATCCCATTTTCAACCCACATGAAAGGCTTTTTCGATCCCTTTTTATTTCCTTGCTTTGTCCGTGAACAAGGGAGCTTAGGAGAAATAGGAGGACGTGCCCCAACCTGTAGGTAAGCTGCATAGTCATCTTCAACCTTGATTTCATGGTGGAAATCGAAATTCAATTCTTAATTTCTTCTTTTCTTCATTCAATCTTCACCATTGGCCATTCATTTCACTCAAAGACTTGAGAACGGGCCTTGGAAAGTTGAGAGAGCTTCATTCACCATTGAGGACGTGAAGCTTGAAGCTTGGATTCAGCTTTGAAGGAGGGTTATATAACTTGAACCCTTAAATGTTATTATTACATTCAATTCTTCATCACTTGTTGATTATTTTGTTCTTATTGAAATTCCTTTGATCAATTTAATAAAATTACCATAAGAATGGTAGTAGATTTTGAAGGATCGAAGCTTGAAGATGATAATGTCATCTTAAGCACACACCTCGACATAGAACATGTGCAAACAGTTTTGCTTTTTGGTGATCAAACGGTCTCAAGATCGTTTGACACCAAACAGTCTCAAGACCATTTGAGGGCAAACGGTCTCAAGACCGTTTGAGGTCAAGAGGACTCAAACTGTTTGAAGGTCAAATGTTGATGTGGTTGGATGATGATCCAATGGTCTCAATTTGATCTAATTCCAATGGTTTCAATGTTGGAAGGTCCATTGATTACAAACCCTAGACCCAATAGATTGTTTTGGTTTCAAATCAATGGTTGATGATTCAGTTTCAAGACCGAATGGATGGATTCGGTTTCAAGACCGAATGGATGGTTTCGGTTTCAAGACCGAATGGATGATTCAGTTTCAAGACCGAATGGATGGATTCGGTTTCAAAACTGAATGGTTAATTTACTTCAAGATCGAATGGGTAATTGAGTTCAAAACTGAATGGGTAATGGATCTCAAGATCGAATGGGTAATTTGAACTTCAAAACCATTTGGATACTTTGACCGTTTGAAGGAGTTGACCATTTGGAGGTCTAACGGTTTCAAAACCATTTGAGATTAATAATATTTTATTCAAACGATCTCAAAACTGTATAAGGACTTTGAGGTCAAGACCGTTTGATCGTATAACGGTCTTAAGACCGATTGAAGGTTTTGGGATCAAGACCGTTTAAGGTCTAACGGTCTTCAAGACCGTTTGAAGGTCAAGGTACTTCAAGACCGTTTGAAGGCCAAAGTACTTCAAGACCGTTTAAGGGTCTAATACCCCAAAACCATTTGAAGGTCTAATTGATTCAAACCATGTAGGTACAATTAAACCCAAGATTGTTGATGATGTTTATCAAAGGTAATTACAATGGTTGTACCTCCAAGGTACTTAGGTGATTAGTACCTTTATAGTGGTTAACCCTTGATGCGTATGGAAGCAATGACTTAATACACTATGTCAACTCTTCATTCAAGTTGATTCAATCTAATTAGGATTAAAGTAATTAACCTCCTTGAGAGGATGAGAGAGAGAAACTTATACATGAGTGATAATCATGTAGTGATTAATCTTCAACACTTTCAACATGAATAAGATATGTAATTAGGGTTTGATCCATTATGATGAGATCATGAAACCCTAATCGAAAAGGGTGATGAACTCAAACCCTAATTTAAGGTAAAACTAGGTGAAACCCTAATCCAGGGTGATGGTGTAACCCTAATTCAGGGTATTTAATGAAAAACCCCAATTTAAAGGAATGCTTCATGAAAACCCTAATTTTGGGTAAAGTTACATAAAACCCTAATCAAGGGTGATGTCATGTGAAACCCTAATTAAGGGTAATGACATGTGAAACCCTAATCAAGGGTGATGTCAAGTGAAACCCTAATTCAGAGATGTGATATGAAACTCCATCCAGGGTGATGCCATGTGAAACCCTAATGCAGAGAGGTAAGGTGAAACCCTAATCAAGGGTGATGTCAAGTGAAACCCTAATTCAGAGATGTGATATGAAACTCAATCTAGGGTGATGCTATGTAATTCTATATGAAATCCTACCCTAATATAGGGTAAAGGTATGTGAAATCCTAATTTTGGACTATAGTGCATGAAACCCTAATGTTGGGCAATATGATGATAAACCATAACCCTAACTTTGGGCTATGAGTTGATAAACCCTAATTTCAGGTAATTCTATGTGAAACCCAAATATGGGGCGATGTTATGTAAACCCTAATTGATAAAGATGGAAAACCCTATTCTTAATAATGGAATAGTGACTAATATATTGATAAGTGAAACACCTAAAGAAGTTGATCATGGATATCTTTATATCAATAATGCCTTAACTCGAAGATGAGTCTATATCATTGATAATGGTTGTATATTTCAAATTAGTGACCTATGACCAATACATTACATGATAAATGTGATGAACTGGTGTATGAAGTATTAGGATGGGAGATACCCTAATACAAGATAAGTTGATGAACTTAAGATAAAGGTGATGAGGGAATCTATACATCAAGACATGATAGATATCACGTCCAACACCTCAAGATTTATACACCTTGATGTATTCTAAATCTAATATACTTGGATGAGTAACACATTAAGTGTCTCATGTCAATTGTTACTTTGAGATGTAATGCACTTCGATAAGTGTAGGCTAACATACCTTATGAAAAGGTTGAGCCAAATTAATAAAGTATGATGTAATCATATTCTGGTAAAGTTTAGAGAGGAACTTATACCTTGTATTGATAATTCATTTAATGATAAGTGATGAGAATAAATAAGCATGATTGAATACTTATGTTATCAATGTTGGATCCTAGCTATGTGGAGCAGTGAATTAGGGCTTGATGATTAATAATATGATCTTTAGAACATAAATGGTTAATAATGTAAAACCTAATCCTAATGAAGGGTGATGATATGTAAGAGAAATCCTAACCCTAGATATGGGAATAGTGATGCTACTCTTACATTACATAGTGCTGATATATAATTGATATAACTATTATCATGTAATGATCATGCAGGTAATCATGAGATGATGAGCATAGCCAGGTATGAGCTATGTTGTGTTAATTATTTAGATATTTAATGGGCCTTGTGAGCCATGTGGATGGTTGTTGCCTAGTGAGAGGTGACAAGATGTCTAATGGGCCTTGTGAGCCATGTGGATGGTTGTTGCCTAGTGAGAGGTGACAAGATGTCTAATGGGCCTTGTGAGCTATGTGGATGGTTTTTGCCTAGTGAGACGTGACAAGATGTTTAATGGGCCTTGTGAGCCATGTGGATGGTTGTTGCCTAGTGAGAGGTAACAAGATGTTTATAAAAGTTTCATGTAAGTAATGATAATGGTCAAATAGACTAGGAAATGGAAACTTAGTAACATAATAATAATAATAATAGATGGATACAATAATAATAATGAAATCTTAATCAGGCATGCTTATTATTTATAGCCAAATAATGGCTATCGTGTTTTGAATAAGCTTAAAGGAGATAAGAGGAATACTTGAATTACATAAAGTATGTGAATAAGTTTGATGGCTTGGCCATGGTTTAATACCTAGTAAAGGTGATGTGGTATTCAGTGATGATGCACAGGATTGTCATTGTCCAATGCCTGGAATGGATGCACAGGATTGACATAGTTCAATACTTGGAATAATATCAAAACATTGGTAATAACCTGATACCTGGAATAATATCACAGGATTGGTAATAACCCAATACCTAGAATAATATCATAGGATTGGTCATAACCCAATACCTGGAATAATTGCACAGGATTGGTAATAATCCAATACCTGGAATAATATCACAGGAATTGTAATATCCCAATACCTGAAATAATATCATAGGATTGGTAATCACCCAATACGTGGAATAATATCACAGGATTGGTAATAAGCCAATATCTAGAATAATATCACAAGATTGGTAATAACCCAATACCTAGAATAATATCACACGATTGGTCATAACCCAATACCTAGAATAATTGCACAGGATTGGTAATTATCCAATACCTGGAATAATGTCATAGGATTGGTAATAACCCAATACCTGGAATAATATGACAAGATTGGTAATAACCCAATACCTAGAATAATATCACAAGATTGGTAATAACCCAATACCTGGAATAATATCACAGGATTGGTAATAACCCAATACCTGGAATAATATCATAGGATTGGTAATAACCCAATACCTGGAATAATTGCACAGGATTGGTAATAACCAAATACCTGGAATAATTGCAAAGGATTGGTAATAACCCAATGCCTGGAATAATGTCACAAGATTGGCATAGTCCAATTCCTGTAATGTTTGCATAGGATTGGCATAGTCCAATGCCTGGACAGAATATGATGATATATATTCACATGACTGGAACAATCCAATATCTGGCTAACAGATTGGTTAAGGTCAACAAATAGAAATGAGAATGATTCATGGATGACATACCATGATAATGAGCATTTCAGAATAAGCTTGAGATGTTGATATAGTAAGATGGATGGATGATATACATGTTCTTCATATTCCTTATAAAGTGAATAGATGATTTACTACTCTATCATAGATAGTTGCAATTCTTTAAAAGATGAGAATGTTCCAAACTACTTATCCTCTGCTCAGTTTTATTCTATTAAACTGCAATAATAATGTTTCTGGCGGAGAGTTATATCTCTCGTTGGGACAATTTTCAATTGTCTCACCCCCGTGGGATCCAACATTTTTAGTTAGACGCGGGCAAGAAGGCAGAAACCATACAATAAGGGAAGGACAGCAGCATCAGGGACAGTAGTAATATATCAGGTGGAGATACTGACTGTCGTGTCTTGTAGATATGAGTTATATGTGTCGCCTCTGTACTCTCATGTCCTAGGAGTCAGTAGTTAGTGCTTTTATAATCAATCTGAGATTTTTTCTTGAATACCTCGAGGTTGTGTTGCTCATGTGTAGACTTAACAAAGCAATTGATGTATGTAATCCTCGAGAAGAGATGGTACATGGTATGTACTTGTGGACCAAAATGTATATGTAATACTTTGGTTCTTGTTGTTAAGAGTTTCTTGGAATTGGATCTCTTTGAAAAAGGTTTTAATTTTTAGTGATTTTTGTTAATCCAATGTTAATGATCGCTTCCGCTTAATTAATGACGTTTTATTCAAACGGTGTGCTACAACCATGGAAACTGAGACTGGCCCTGGGGGTCTTACAGGAGGGAGCACCCCACCACCGGACACCAATATTAGCACCTCTGCCTCCATCCCCATTTCCTCCACCTCGTACAACCTGGCTACCACCACCACCACCACATCCACCACCTCTCCTCCTTCTACACCTGCAGCATGGACCGACCCCTCAACTAATTTTGCAGTTGGAAGGGTATGGGCAGATACCATAACCAGGGAGCTTCATATCCCGGGTACCCAAGTACCTGTGGAGGTTGCCTCATACCCTAAAGGCCCCTTCTTCAAGGGCGTAGATCAAAGGATGTGGATGAAATTCCCTAACCCTATGATTAATGAGATGGATAACTTCCATAAGTTCTCCATCATCGTCCAGGTGTTGGGGGAAGAAATGCATTTTCGAGCAAGTGTTGGGCTAGATGCTTAGGTCCTGGAAGCCGAGAGTTGAGATGCAACTTTCGTCTCTCAGGGAAGGACTCCTTCTCGCCAAATTCAACAGTGAGATGGATATGAATCGAGCCCTGAATAGGGGGCTCTGGTTCTTCGATAGCCAACTCATGCTCATCAGGATATGGATGCCAGAGATGGATGTCAGGAAAGCAACCCTGAAGATGGCACCGGTCTGGGTTACCTTACTGGACACGGGGAAGCACTGGACTCATCAGGCGCTTACCATTATTGCCTACCCAATTGGCGCACCAAAAGCTATCGACGATAAGGTTAATGGAAACTAATTGGGCATGGTGAGGATGTGCGTCGAGATCAGTGTGGAGAAGACGCCACCGTCGGTGGTGATGGTCAACCTTCCTAATTGGGGTGAGCTTGAGATTAGAATGGTATATGAGTCATTGCTAGAGAGATGTGAAAGTTGTTGTGTCTTTGGGCACAAAAGCGGAGCATGCCCGGGGAGCATGCCTCCTCCTCAGACTGAGCCTCCCTCTATGAGCAGGTCTAGGAGTCGAAGGCCGAATAGAAGGAGGAGGAAGAGGGCCCAGGCAGATCTGGGAGGAGCTTCTGAGATGACTGAGGCAGTGGATAACACGGCTACCGCAGACACTGGAAAGACTAGAGACAATATGTCACCTAGTTCTAATGGTGGAGCAGTGGAAAGGGAGATGGATCAGCAACACCCTGACAAGATGACCAAGGTGACAACACATGGTGTTGTTAACACCACACACCAGAAGGAAGCAGTCGTCAAGGTACCTCCTGTAGTACCGGTGGGCAACCAGTTCGAAGTGTTAGAGCATCTGGACGGTGATGAGACAGTTACGCCTCGCATAACCAAGAGTGTCACTGCTAAAGGGGGAAGGGGTGGATCCACCTAGGGCTGGGTTGGTCGATCCTGGACTTAAGATGTGCATCCTTTCCTGGAATGTGCATGGTGCTTCCCTGGCGTGGAAGCAGGCACAGCTGAGGAAGGAGATATATAGAATGGGGGCTACTTTGGTCATCTTCTTGGAAACCAAAATTCACAGAGAGGTCAAAGAGAGAACAAGCAAGCTCTTCCCTATTGGGTGGAACATAGATTCGAACCTAGATCAGGTGGAAGGAGGAAGGATTGTCTTGGGTTGGAATCCCACAATTTGGGATGTGCAGGTCATTAGAGCAATGGATCAACTGGTTAGTTCTAGATGCATTAATCAAGGGGGATTTCACTGGGTGGTGACAGCAGTCTACGACTACAACTCTGATATGGCGAGAAGAAGGTTGTGGGGAGTTCTTGCTGAGGTGAACCAAGAAGAACTACCACAGCTTGTGATCGGTGATTTCAACCATATTCATAAATCATGAGAGAGGCATGGGGGCAACTCAGTGCTAGATTCAGTATTGGCGAGACTGAATAAGGAGATTGATGTTGTGAATATCTTAGAGTTGAACATGGTGGGGGAGTTGTAACATGGGACAACTGCCAAACCAAAAGAATAGCCAGCAATTTGGATCGGGGCTTTTTTAATGACACCTGGATGAGGGTTTTCCCTAAAGCAAAGGTGGAGCTTGGTAGTCACCCGAACATCGACCATGCCTGGTTAAGGGTAGACCTCACAAACACCAAGAGGAAAGCAAAAGCTTTCAGGTTCATGAATCATTGGCTCCAGTGGCCTGAGTGTGAGAAGGTTGTGAAGGAGGCATGGGAAGGCCCTGCAGAAGGTAACCCACTGCTCGTGATGGGTTAGAAGATGAAGAGGACCAAAGTGGCCCTCAAAGCTTGGGTGAGAGAGCAGGTGAACCTATCCAATCTCCTATCAGAGGTGAAGGTGTATGATGATGCTGTGAAGGATTCCAGGATGAGACCTCTCGATGGTGAGGCCATAAGGAAGGAGGAATCGGTGAGGAAGAGGCTGGAGCTTCTTGAGAAAGCTGAGGAGACGATGTATTGGCAAAGGAGCCGCCTCAAATGGATCCAGGACGGCGACCGGAACACCAAGACATACCATGTTGCAGTTTGCAAGAGGGACATGAGAGACATTGTGCATGCCATCATCAGAAAAGATGGGTTGGTTGCCTGAGGAGCGGAGGAATTACGAGCCGAAGTGATCAACTTCTTCAAAGAATTGTATAATCATAGTAGATAGTGCAAATCTGATGTTCCCTTGCCTAGTCCAAGGGTGACAAACTAGATGGATGTGGAACTCTGCCGAGAGGCCACTGATGAAGAGATCAAGAGGGTAATGTTTAGCATAGAGGCGTCTAAAGCACTGGGGCCTGATGGCCTAAATGGAACATTCTTTCAAAAGATGTGGCATATAATCAGTGATGATGTATGTCATGTTGTGAAATGGTTTCTCAATGGTGGTTCTATGGTGCATAGCCTGAATCATGCATTTACCAAGCTCATTCCTAAGAAGAACGTGATAAATGGTGTGAATGATCTCATGCCTATTGCCTGCTGCTCAGTCATGTATAATATAATCGCCAAGCTCCTAGAAATTAGACTGAGGGACATAATGCATGATATTATCTCGACACACCAATTCATGTTTGTCAAGGGCAAAAAAATCAGCGATGGAACACTACTAGTGGCTGAATTCCTTATGGGGTTCCAAGTCAAGAACCAGGGGCATAAGATCTGTACTAAGATGGATCTAACTAAAGCATATGACACCGTATTTTGGGATGTGCCATGGAAGATCATGGATTCCATGAGCTTCGATCAAAGGTGGATCCTTACCATCAGGTGATGCGTGGAGTCTACCTCCTTCTCTATGTTGATCAATGGAGTCTCGCAAGGCCTTTTCAATGCTTCAAACAGGCTCAGACAGGGAGACCCACTGTCCCCACTACTGTTCACGATGGTTATGGAGGCACTGACGAAATTGATTAAAAGGGGCGAGGAGGTAGGTTAACTGAAGGTGTTCAAGGTGGAAGGCATTAAGGTGTTGTCCCACCTAATCTTTGTTGACGATGTACTCGTCTTCCTGGCATGGAGGTATGGTGTTCTATGAGACTTCAAGAGGACCATGAAGATGTGTGAGACTCTAACTGATTTGTTTATGAGTGACATTCAATCATGAGTGTACTTCTCCAGGTCCTGGGATGCTAGAAAAGGGAGACTGAAAAGCACTATCCAGCTAAAGGAGGGCTTCTTCCTCACACACTATCTCGGTATCCCTCTCTATGGTGGAAGAGGCAAAGGGAGCGATTATGCAGCATGTGTTATAACACCAGGGATATAGTTCAAGCTTGGACTGGCCTTAATCCCTCTATGGTGGGCAGAGTGATCTTCATCTGGTTGGTCCTCACTACAAAGCTTAGATTATGGTGTAATCAGTCAGAATTACCCAACTTTATCATTCAGAAGATCAAATCGATTATGAATGGTTTGCCATGGGATGGCAAATCACACGATGTGGCATGGGAAGTGATCGCCAAACCATATGCTGAGGGTGGGCTGAATATCGAAGACCCTGAGTTCCTGGCACACGCAGCTACAATGAAATGTGTTGACATGTTTCTCCATGAATTGGATAATACCTAGTCTAGGTGGATGAGAAGGTATGGACAAGAACGCAATTACCATATCATTAGTAGCAAGTGCTCTAGAATCTGGAGAAGGATGGTGGACAGTTGAAACGACATCCAACTGGACTATGAGTACAACAATGGGGTGTGGAACTTACTGAATACTAAGATTCCTCCCTGTACATGCACTTTCTTCACACCGCAGGTTCCTTGGCACAATGTACTGTGGTGCAAGGTCCACACTCCTCAATGGAGTTTCTGTGTTTTCAGATGCCTGATGAGAAAGCTTCCAATGCTAGATCGGATCAGGAAGTGGGGGATAATGGAAGACCCATTATGTCCGCTGTGTAAGGAAGAGGATGAATCACACAAGCATACCTTTTTTCGATGTATGTATACTTATTACATCTGGTGTAGAGTTAGCCTCAAGTTTGGTTGGGGGGTACTCCACCCAAAGAGATTCATGAAGTTATTCGTTGGCTGAGGAGGAAATATCAGAGAGGCAATCTCACGTTGTTGGGGAGTTCATGCTTCACCTTAATGGTCTTCCTGATATGGACGGAGAGGAACAACAGGGTGCATGGAAAAAGTTGTAAGGACAATCATCTACTTTTTGACAATCTAGTTGCGATGATGTATATGGTTGTAAAGGCAAAACCTAGGTTGATTTCCTTAGTAGAGACTTTGACTCTGAAGCAGTGGGGTTTTGTGGCTTAGCCCAATTGTATAGATATGGGATTTTGTATACACCCATAGTTTCGTCAATATATTTACCAATTTCCATGAAAGAAATAAAGGGTTTGGCTACCAAAAGTATATAACTTATATTCAAAATGTTGGAATTAGGCTTATGATGTGATTGAAATGGGAATAATTATTGTGACATATTTTCTCAATTAATAATTTTTCAATATATGTTTTGAGAAAAGAAATTGATCTCAAAATTAGTTATATATACTAATCTAATTTCATTCTTATAAAAAGGATTGAAAACTAAAACTTTACTTTGTGAAAGAAAAGTTGTTCTTTTATTGATGAAATATATGAATTTAATATATATATATATATATATATATATATTATTTATGATCATATAGCTCAAATAAAAAAAAGCACCTTAAACACAAGGCATTGGACAAATATTCATTAACTAGGGACGCACAAGACAAGACAACAACAAAAGAATGTGAAATTCTTCCCTTAATCGTGTCTATGTTTTTTTATTTCTTTAAACCTTCTAATTTAGCATTTATAAAACAACAATTTCTCATACTAGTTCATTTTTGAGCGACATAATCGAAACACATAAAATGGCTACGGCTACAAAATTTCCTAATTTATAGAGGTTAGGTACCACAATTTATCATAAACTAGATGTGTTTTTACTACAAAGGTACAACTATTTAAAAAAAGATATCCTCTCTAAACTCATCATAATGACTCACTAAATATAGGGGTTTACCTGCATAATTTATGCAATAAGGTAGGGGATTATTACAAAAGAAATCAAAGTTATTTTCTAAACTATATCTCATTTTCCTTAAGTTTATATTCTCTCTTTTTGGAAAATACTAGGTTGTTTGATCTCTAGTTAGATAAATTACATAGTTTTCCTCTTAACAGTGATTGTTCATCATTGTGTAAGGGAGAAATACAATGTTCCTATTGGAATGTGTCTTCCATGCATGCAGGGTATTCAAACCAAGGACCAACAAAGGATGGTTATTTTAGACACTTTTTGGATAATTGGTCTACTAATTGGTTTTGGATTATTGGTTTGTAGATAATTTCTTTGATTGTAGTTCCTATGCATATTGAATGTAATTCATTGATGAGTAGGAGATACTTCCCTAGACATTCTATATAAGATGTTTCATATTGCACGACTATGAAGGAGTCACTGACAATGATGCATGGGGTGATGTTATGTGTACTTAGATAGGGAGTATAGTCAATTAGAGCATGAAGTTCCCTACTGAGAGGATCTGAGCTTGGTAACTATCTTGTATTACCACATACCCAATTTCGTTGATGGTCTGTGATGACAAAATTGGTGGATTGAGTATTCATTTTTGTATCAATTGCAGTCTCTGCTTTGAATCCAGCACATTTTGAGGAGGAAGCTCCTAACCTTACATAAGATTGATATCTAGGTTGGAAGTAGGGTTTGTAGGAGGATTACTAAAGGTTTTGTTAAATGATTCCACTATGTAATGTCCTCAAATTCTGCCTTCCTGAAATCCTAAGGGGCTTGAGATGACAAAATCCAAAAAATCAACTGGTTGTATCACAGTGTGATGCGGAAGCATTATTCGCATACATGAACAAAGAAGTGGATGCATGTACCGAAACATTTCTCAATAGTCAACATGTGTGTATTACAATATGAATTCTTACAACTTATGATTATATATTGAAAGGAGAACTTTACAAATTTACAACCATGTATGCAAGCTAGTATCTTACTCAATAGGTACAGTTTGTACACTTGCTAGATTCACATCTTATCTCCCATGATAGCTCTGAACCTAAAGCATATATGAAACAACAAATCAAAAAACAAGGTGTTGTATCCATTGGAACATATATATATATATATATATATATATATATATATATATATATATATAGGTTAGGAAGTGTGTATCGACTGGTACATGTAGCTTACATGTACCATCCATTACAATAGCACATGTGGAGTATGTTGATAAAATCCAACTATATGGATTGAATTAATACTATATAGATTAGACATGTTTAAAAAATCATTACCATATCTCATGTAGACCATGAGATATAGAAATATATCATTCAATGGTTTTTGCAATTTTTGCAACTTACCGTTGATTAAAAAATATACATTTTCATTTGTTGGATGATCTATGAATATCATATTGTGATGATTTTTTATAAAGATCTTAACTAAGGGGTATACTTTACATACATAAGGTTGGTTGGTTGGTTGGTTTATACATACATACATATATATATATAAGGTTTTCATAAATTGAACAAAACAATGAAAGAAGATCATAGAAAATAGTTCTTTAATAAGCAAAATATAACAATTTAGTCATCTTTCTTGCATTACTAAGGTGTGTCAGCACCCCTAACATACATGTTGGGCCCTCCCCTTACATAGAGGATCCCCTTGCCCCTTGGTCTTTAGGGGTGGTTTTGGCCATAAATAGAGAGAGTGTGTATTTAGCACCTTAGAAAATACAAAACATCTACAAATTATGTTAAAGCGACAAAACATCATATACTTATAGTTTTACTACATGTAATATTTGCAAATATTAGAGCATACATACATATCATGATTCAACAAAGAAAACCATAGTCATATAATGAAATAAAAAACATGTACCTGATTTCATAGCTTCCTAATATATCTATGACAATTTAGTAATGGATCAACACCGGATTAGTAACAATTAATCATCATCCATACATGACTCACCATTACTAATGGTATTTGGGTCTAGTTAGGGTTTCAGGTCAAATCTAGGTTCAACTAATTTAAAATGTGTCTCTAGTTTATTTACATTTATGTATATTTTATATTAGACTCTGGTTCAAGTTTTGTATATTACTGATGTTCATTTTATTTTCTAGACTTAATATTCCATTTAAACATGTAACCGGGCATCTAGTGAGAAAATGCCTAATATAGTTTAGTACTACTAAGATCGGAGTACACATATAGTCTCTACTTTATACTAAAGTTCAAGAGTACTTTTCTCAAATTAATCTCCATTATGTGCTAATTATACCTTTTAAATGAACCCAAAATATGCATTCTCATCTATAAATACCATCAATAAGAATGTATCAAATGTCTTATATAGAGTTTCTATAAGAAATAGGGCATTTTTCTGAGTCTAACGATATTTTTAGGGAAATATTTGGTTAAGAGAGCTATATTCTATGAATTTCAAAGAATTATCCATTATCTATAAATAGAAATAGGATTACTTCAACACCCCAAATTCGATTCACATTTACATGAGTGGATGTATCAATTTGTAACTCAATCATATTGTCAGGGTATCATGATTCTTGAAATTATGCATAAGAAATAATTAAAATTTTAACCATCACAGTACACATATCATTTATCGTTCATGATAGTGTACATAAATAAGAAACTTGAAACAAACATAGGCCATTGTCCAAAAATCTATACAATGTATAAGAGAAAACTTAGTTGGAAAACAATACCCTACCACAACACTCCTCTTCTATCACTGGATCCTCCTTGTCCTTAGGTGATGTCTTAGTCCTACTTCTTGTCCTTATCCTCGAATGAGGGCATATCATCCTCAACCATGCAAAGCAATGTAAATCTATGTGAGTGGCACTGAGTAGCTATAACTTGAACATAATATATAATTGAAATGCCATTAAATAACTTAAAAACTTGAGTACTTAACATGATTACTTGAAAACTTAACTAAATTGGCATGATTACATAAAAATTGTGTATTTCATGTTTATTTAATATAGTCACTCTCTTGAATGCACCCATAGTGCTCATAAGGCCAATTAAGGATCACATAAGGTTGGTTAAGGCTCACATAATGCTCCCAATGAGCTCATAAGGTTGGTTAAGGCTCACATAACATGGTTGTGAGGACTATATAATCATAACATGATTTTCAAATTCATTAAACGTGATTATGTTGATTTTTTGACTCATTAACATGATAGTGATACATAATGTTTTATTTTGAATGAATAACATAAAAGTAGCATAAAACAACATTCCTTAGAATGCAAATGATTTTCCATAAGTATAAACTGAGTAATAGCATTATTGTGATTTGAACCATCTTAAGTAGATAAAAGATTAATAAAAAACCTAAACCCTAATTTAATACTCAGTGTGCATGACCACTCACCTGAGCCTCCCAAGAGTTCCTCTCTAGAAAATCATTTTTTTTAAATAGTTGGTTTTTTAGTGTAAAAGGGGATTGGATTCTTCTTCTCTCTTTTGTGGTCATCATCTCTGTAATATCACCATTAATAATTTCATCTTTGTGAGTGGATGTAGGCTCCCACAATGGGAATTTTATAAACCATTATGAATCTTGTCTTTGTGGTTGCTTGCTTGCTACATTGTCAATCTTTGTCGTACATATTAAATTTGGATTTCTCAATCTCACACTTTTGCTTCTATGTAACAAGCTCGTTGGGCCTTGTTGTTTGGGTCTCCCATCACCACCATGTCCCAATAGTTGCATATAGAAAGTAGGTATGTTTACCATAGATAAAAGATATGCTAGACTTCTATCTAAGACATGAAAGTTGGATGTAAAGGTACCTTCCACGTCTATCCTCAGTGTCTATATCATTTGGATGGATAAAAGGGACTCTTTCTCTAAACATGGGTACCCTGGAGGAGATTAAAAGTGAGTCTAGCTTAGACTACCTACATCATTAGTTCCAAATGTATACTCACTGAGTAGTAATAACTGGGTACCAATGAAACATTCAGTTAATGTTAGGTACCTAAATGTAATTATAGTAAAACGTGGTACCATCATGATCTTTGGTTATTGATGGATACCATTGGGTACCATTGTGCTCAGTAGTAAATGTTGGAGACCCTTGCTATCAACCAAGTAGTCACCATCATTGGTCATAACCTGTTACAACCCCAATTTTGGGGTTCATTTGGTGAGAAATGTAATTTCTCATAATAAAGATAAATGAACAAATAATGATGTCTTTTGATTGAATGTATAAATTTTGTTTAAAATAGCCTTGTTGATTTACTTGTGGGCTTTATTGGCTATTGGGCCCAATAACAAGGAAAAGACAAAAGAAACTCCATTATTAACAAATAATGGAGAAGAGAAAAATGTAGAAACATCTAGAAGGCAAAAGAGTGTAATCCAAAAGTGGATTTAGTGCCTCTTGGGTTCCTTGGGTTCCAATGAGTCCAAAATTACAAAGATAAAGCAATAAGAAAAGAAAAGATCAATTAAGTATTTCTTTATTAAGAAAGAAATTGAAAACAATGATAAAATGTGGAAAATAAGTGGAAAGAGGTGTAATTGAGTTATCCTTAGTGGAATTTCGTATCCCAAGGATTCCTAATGATAAAAGGAATACCAATGAGGAAAATAAAAAAGAAATAAAGAGGAATCCTCAGAAAGAGATATTTTAATAAGAAATAAACATGATAATGGAAAATAATGCATATAGATGCATCTAGAAGGATAATAAGTATCCTTGAAAAGGAATTTCAAAATAGTTAAGTTTCTTGGGATCCAAGGAGTCCCAATGAGGAAAGAGAAAGAGAAAATACCAATAATAGAAAAAGAGAATATAATATGATGCATAACTAATGAATTTTGTGGCATTTTTAAAGAAAGGGTATTTTCTACAAAAAGGAAATATAACTTCGTGGCTAATAAGTTAAAAGCCAAGAATAAAGAGAATAGGTGAGAGGAAGTTCGAATTCCTAATATCTAATGAACAAAGTACATGAAGAGAGAGAGAAAGATACTTCTAAAGTAAGGAAAATTCCTTTCCTATAAGGAGAAGCCTTGATTGCTTTGTGGGCAAGCGATCTGGGGCATGGATACCACCCTATATAAAGGGGTAAATCCCTGGTCAAGGTCCAGAGAGAGATCCCATGCAATACAACCTCTTCTCCTTCTTCTTTCCATGCTAACCCTAACCAAGAGGGTAGGGAGAACCCTGGTGCAAATGGAGGGTCAAGGAGTGGCCTGGATGTGGCTTGATGCTTCCACAAGTGACCTAAGGAAGCTCCGCCCTCGTCTTCTTACTCTAACCATGCGCAATACCTGCACGGGGTCTGCAATCTAGCTGCAGATTCGCAGCACTGGCCCTTCTAAGATCGGGCATCTCGGCCTTGGGTTGAGGTGTTGCTGGGCGTGGGGGAGAGTGGCGTAGGCAAGGCGTTGGTCCCTGCGATCTCTAGACCTTGGGGAAGGAGGAGATGACTCCACGGTCAGCTCCAGTCGGCGGCAGGCTGAGACCTCACGAGGTAGAAGACGATCCAGTCGAGTTGGACAGATATACCCCCCTGGGGTATGAAGAGTTGGTGTCTTACGTAGGGGCATGCTTGTCTTTTGGTTATGTTTCCAAATTGGGTGAATATGTTGCATGGAAGGAGTCACGTGGCAGTTTGCTATTGGACAAAGTAAGTGATTTATTACAAAAATTGTATCTAAATATTGATAGCTCCGATGGGAACATGCAAAATATGAAAATTGCTCAGAAAAATGAGGGGAATATAATAAAAATATAATTGAAGCCTGATTCTGATTGTAATTCAAAAAGTATATAAAGATGCTATCTTTAATAGTTTAATTAATGAAAAACCCTAACCTTTGATGATTAATGAATTAGAAAGGGTTAAATGGGTGTTTAAAGTTAATATTAACCTGTTTATTATAAAAAGACACATTAAGATCTAAAAGTATGAGTTTTACATGTAATTAGATTAATTTAGGGTTCCATGTGCATAAATAGGATTTAATGGGCCTTGAAACCCTAATGTTGGCAAATTCAACTCTTAATGGTTTCAATTACTCAAAATCATGAATAAAGTTGAAATATGATGAATCCAAGCTATTTCGAGTATAAAAGTTCCTAATTGTAGATAAATACCCTTAATGTAGAAATTAGGGTTTTCTAGTGGATAAAAGGTAGAGTTAATGATAAATAACGTTCATATGAGTATTAGAGAATAATGAACTACGAATTGATGATAAACGAGCATAATGACTTTGTCATAATTAAAAAGGATAAAAATGGTAGCTTTAATGTAAAATAGGATTAATGGACTTAATTGATGGATAATTATGCATTAATCTGGAATTAAGGTTATGTGTTTGTAAAAGGTAACCTTAATAACTTTCGTGAGGATAGATGAGAAAATTAGGGTTTAAAAAGAGTAAAGGGAAGTAAAACCCTAATTGCAAAGTAAACCCTAAAAAGAGGAAGAAACCCTAAAAAGGAATAGGAACCATAAGTAGCAAGATGGTTTGGATATATTTTGATAAAAAGGAATTGAATGTAATTTCAGGACTGAATTGTGTGCTTACTTGATTCTGGATTACTTGCTTGTTTGGATTATTCCTGCACATGAGTCTTCCTGACAGGTATGTGGTTAATTATGAATAACCGCCTTAGTTTCCCAAGGATTTTCCAGATGGTTAATCGCATTGAATGCAAATTATCAGTTTGGATGTTCATACTTGCAAATCATAAAGTCACTATGATTATCACATTAATCATAGAAGTATGTATTCTCGCACCTACATGACACCCTGATGGATGATGCCAAAGGTCAGACCAAGATGGGTAGACCAATGGGCACCATGAGTAGTGACCCCAGGCACCAAGCTCGGGAATGAGAAGGTGGTCTATGATACTGCATGACTAGTGGGCACCATGAGTAGTGACCCCCAGGCACCAAGCTCAGGATTGAGAAGGTGGCCTTAAGTCATTGGCAAAAGAAACCCTAAGGTGGGTATGCCAGGGTTAGGGAAAAAGCAGTGGAGAATGTCATACTGAAAAGTGTAAATTGGCTTGTTAATTAACTTGATTGTGATAATTATATTGTTATCCATATGTGCAAACTTTTAGTTGTCCCCACATACCGGCATATTCTGATATGATCACTGACTTTTTGTTTGTCGGTGTTTTAGGTACAAGCTTGAAAAGGACAAACAATAAAGTGGCATATGTGAAATTAATTAAGAGTTAAAGTACAAAGGAGGATTAGTTAGAGTAGACTCCTGATGCGGATAGATGTAGATATCCCAGTTTTGAAAAAGGTATGCAAAGTTTTATTTTATATCAATTTTTAGTTTAGTTGGTAAAATTGGTTAATTGTTATTGATTATTTGTTGAACCTTTGATCCTGTTAATTGGATAACGGCACCGACATGTTGGTCTCCCTTAATTGGGGGTTACCCGGAGGCGGGGTCATTACAATTGGTATCAGAGCGTAGGTTCCTCACTTAATCTTTAATAATTATTTAATTTTACAAATTCCATAGAACCGAGGGAGTTATTAAAGGATTGTCTGAAAGATTGAGGTGTCTAGAAAAGGATCACATCCAGGGGCTGGCAATATTTTCCTCCGCACCGCTAGTCAGAATACGAGGACTCCCAGATTGTGTGACTGTCTGGCTGATGTCTTAGGATACGACTCGAAATAAGATACCTTTAGGACTCTCTCATCTTTTTCATCCCTTCTCAACTCAAATTCTATTAAGGACCTTAAGGATTAGGGTTTTCTCTCTTCTCCTCACCCTCTTGAGATATGGGTAAGGTTAATAAGGTCTAAGGAATCCTCCACCAAATTAATGAAAAGCATGTAAATAAGATGTCATGGACATAAGCTTAATAGATTAAGCGCAAACTAAAGAATAGATACATGCTTAGGTCATATGACACGAGTTGTCATTGCCCTCAGGAGAGACTTGAGGATAGACCTCCTTGTCAGGAGGATGAGTAGAGAGAGTTAGTCTTGGAGGTAGAGACTTCCATTAAAAGTAGAGACCTAGCACATCCTTTGAGGATGATGTTAACCCTAACCCTATGTGAAGGTTAGAGAGAGAGATGACATGATGAGTTAGATGTCATGGTAGACTAGGTGATTGGATAGACATGCCTTGGATGCCATATGAGCCATGAGAAGTTGATTATCGAGTATCTTTGGCAACCCAACTCTGGAAAGGGTCGTGCATGTTAGAGTGAAGGATAGCTCCTTCAATGATGAGGTTAGTGAAGAACCTATAGAAACATTATGGGATATTGCAAGTAGGATATATTTCGCACCCAGAGTACTTCAGTAGTATGAGCAGTAAGTTAAAACCGAGGCCAGAAGGACAGGATGGATGGCTTATGAGATAAGCATAAGGGGCTATGGACAATCATGAGCAAACATAAGCTTGAGTATAGGCTTCACCCACGTAGAGGTATGCCTGTGAGCTTGATCCTTCATGGAGAGAGGACCTCTGGTAGTATGGTTGGATATGGAGTTAGCTCTAAAGAGAGAAAGCAGGACCCAGCAAGGAGGTTGGAAGCCTAAAACCCTGAGATATGAGGAACAGTGGGAGTTGAGGATGATGCGATCTAAGTGGATGATAGGGGTTGCCTTATGCTTGACCCCTGGAGGCTGATGATATCTTGGTTTCCTTTAGAGGAAACAAACCCTAGAGAGAGGATGATGCTTCTGGTACCTATGTACCTATGGTATAAGTGATTACTTGCTGAGATGAGACAAAGAGTGCCTTAGACCATGAGGAGGTTTAAGTAACCAGTTGTGAGGCTTCATACCTAGTTGGTTGTCCTTGAGGAGGACTTAACTCTGAGGTGTTGCTTATATAAAAGGATCATGGAAGTACATGTCATACCTTGGACATGCTTGATTTGTGGTTAAGAGATTGAGCATGCAGTTGGACACCCAAAGGTGAACCTAGGGTTCCTTGGCCTAATAGGGGAAGAAGTGTATCCGATGTTCATAATGAGATTTGAGTCTCTATAGTTTCGAGCATGGTACTCCTCATGTTTAGAGGAAAGGAAACCCCTTAGTTAAAGGTATGTTTGATGAACCCCTCACAACTAAGTTGGTCTAATTTTGAGGATGAGAACAAGTGTGACCTAGCATGGTTTTGTAGGTGTATGCTTGTGCCTTAGTAGCTTGCTAGGGCTAAGCATGCTCATGTGGATGTAGACCCTAAATATATGGACAGTTGTGACCTTGTTGTCAAGAGTTGTAGTTTCCTCCCATCCTGGGAGAGGGACCCTTTTGTAGGGTGTATACCAGTTTTGTTGGTTTTGAGGAAACCTAAAGAGGTCTTATAGGAATTTGAGAAGCTAAGTGAAAAGTATGTGGTATGAGGATGAACCTGTAGACCCATAGATAACCATCCCTAAGTGCATGTGGATGTGTTACCATAGAGGTAACCGGTTGGGGCTTGACCAAGGAAGGCAAGTCATCATGACCCCTGTGAAAGGATGAAAGACAACCCATGAATGCAGAAAGAGATGATGAAGGCTTGGGTAAGGTTCTATGTTGGACATGTACTGTAATGGAATCCTAAGTCAATCCTAGGGTCAAATAGGGATAAGACCGATGAAAGTAGGAGTTGCCTAATTCCTTAGTTGCACATGACCATAGGGTTGGGAGGTAACATCTATCATTGTCTGAGGGCCCTGGGTTAGGAGATTGATCACCTTCATGAACTCATGGGACCCAAAGGGCAGATGAGTAGGGAACTCTCTGGATGCATAAGGGAAAAAGGATGACCCCGAAAGTGTCGGCACCCTATAGACCTAGAGGAGATGACCAAGGATTGTGTGGTGACCCAAGTAGGTTCCAGATCAGTTTTCCATGGAAGTAACTTCGATATCAAGATGATTGTGAAGTAGAGACATATGTGGCACGTTTCAACTTAGATTTGAAAGTGTACTAGCAAGGTGGGTTGTACCATCTCTACTCTTGGAACATGAAGAACTCTGTATTTGGACTGCAGCCAAATGCTTATTTCCTCTTATTATGGGAGTGAGACATAGGACAGTACGCATGCCTTACACCAAAGATAAAAGATGATGGAAGTTGGAACGTTGCTATGAGATATGAGGATAGAGATGCTAACATACCCTTGTGGAGTGAATGATACATGGATGGTTTACAAACAGTAAGAGAAATGAGGATGTTTTAGCAGAAGCTATGTGGAATTTGCAAGTTATACCAGGTTGAGTTTGATCACCATGATGATGAGCTCAGAGTTTTCTTGATGAAGATAGACTTAGAGTTTGAGATGAGATGATAAGTGGAACACATGGAGGTGTATGTCTTCAACATTACCTAAGGATAAGAGGTGGTAATGAATGCTCTGGTTGAGATATAGTTGCCTAGTTTAGCTGGAAGCTAGAAGAAGTTGAGGTTGTTAGGCTAACCTTAAGTGGGGAAAAAGAGATAAGTTTGGATAGCACTCAGGTGTGCCAATGGTGATTGATGAAGTTAATCGTTGTTTGGTTAGCCAGCCTAGTCCGTCATATAATGGAAGGATGGTTGTAGAACCTTGGATGCACTTCTTTGGATGGGAAGGTAATAAAACCCTGATGAAAGTGGTTTAGGGATTCCGAGGAATCAATCTTGAGGAATCATGACATACAGGAGATCAGGTTTAAGATCACCAAACATCGTGATACTACAAAGATAGTAAGTGATAGTAGTATTTGGGATGCTTAATATGATATTGCATGTAGCATGTGGCCATGCAAGTTAGGAGGTGAAGGACGAACACCAGTAACCCGGTGCATGGATATAAAGTATAAAGAGTTCCCGAGAGGGAATGGGAGTTCATCACTGTGGATGTTGTGAGTCTCCCCTAGACCAAGGAAGGTCAATATGAAAAATGGGTTATGGTAGATCACCTTACCTAGATGACATGAGAAATAAAGAGTACTATCAAGGGACAGATCCAGTTGAACTACAAATGAGAGAGAGATGGTTCAACTACTACATGATGTGAGTTTAAAAGTTCTTGAGTAGGGCCTAAAGGTTCACTTCCATAAGGTGGAAGCAGATGCGTGAAGAACTCGATGTTAGTACAGTTTATCACCCCTTACTAATGGTTAGTATGATCCAGACTAGAGGGTCTGATGAGAGCATGTGTGCTCATTCAGGGTGATACAAAGAGATAGTTCTTAAGATGTGATGATAACCACCATAGCCTTTATCGGGATGCAAGAAGTTCTAGAAGGAGGTTGTGTCTGTCACCACTTCATTAAGATGATGTTGGTGAAGGAGGCCTCATGAAGGTCAGAAAAGAACCACAGTGGGTGCAGATGAAGTTGCTTTGATCGTGCAATGGCTAAGAGAGAGAGCCCAGAGACGACATGAGTCATGAGCTGATGTAAAGAGAACTGACATGCAGTTCATTGTAGGAAAGTATGTGATGTGAAAATCCGACCCCTCTAAGCTACAACTGAGAAAGCTGAGTCCCCGATATATAGGTCCATTGGAGATGGATTGGGGGAGATGGTTAGGTATAACCTTACCCCTCAGGATAACATGATGTATAATGTGTTCCATGAGTCGAATCTAGAGCACTATGTGAGGTACCCAAGCCATGTACTGATCCCTGAACCTATTCAGCTTTATGAGAGGTTGAAATGTCCTCAGTCACCTATAAGGGTACGATATACCAAGGTAATAAAGAACTCAGATGGAAGAATATGAGATGATGAAGGTTCTTGGGAAGCACCATGGAAAGGGTGAAGCCACATGGGAGCCCAGATGGACAAAAGAAAGGCTTATCATGTTTGTTTGCTTGCTTGATGGAATTTTGAGGACAAAATTCTTATAAGAGGGGAAGGATGTTACAACCCCAATTTTTGGGTTCATTGGGTGAGAAATGTAATTTCTCATAATAAAGATAAATGAACAAATAATGATGTCTTTTGATTGAATGCATGAATTTTGTTTAAAATAGCCTTGTTGATTTACTTGTGGGTTTTATTGGCTATTGGGCCCAATAACAAGGAAAAGACAAAAGAAACTCCATTATTAATAAAAAAATGGAGAAGAGAAAAATGTAGAAACCTCTAGAAGGAAAAAGAGTGTAATCCAAAAGTGTATTTCGTGCCTCTTGGGTTCCTTGGGTTCCAAGGAGTCCAAAATTGCAAAGATAAAGCAATAAGAAAAGAAAAGATCAATTAAATATTTCTTTATTAAGAAAGAAATTGAAAACAATGATAAAATGTGGAAAATAAGTGGAAAGAGGTGTAATTGAGTTATCCTTAGTGGAATTTCATATCCCAAGGATTCCTAATGATAAAAGGAATACCAATGAGGAAAATAAAAGAGAAATAAAGAGAAATCCTCAAAAAGAGATATTTTAATAAGAAATAAACATGATAATGGGAAATAATGCATATAGATGCATCTGGAAGGATAATAAGTATCCTTGAAAAGGAATTTCGAAATAGTTAAGTTTCTTGGGATCCAAGGAGTCCCAATGAGGAAAGAGAAATAGAAAATACCAATAATAGAAAAAGAGAATATAATATGATGCATAACTAATGAATTTTGTGGCATTTTAAAAGAAAGGGTATTTTCTACAAAAAGGAAATATAACTTCGTGGCTAATAAGTTAAAAGCCAAGAATAAAGAGAATAGGTGAGAGGAAGTTCGAATTCCTAATATCTAATGAACAAAGTACATGAAGAGAGAGATAAAGATACTTCTAAAGTAAGGAAAATCCCTTTCCTATAAGGAGAAGCCTTGATTGCTTTGTGGGCAAGCGATCTGGGGCATGGATACCACCCTATATAAAGGGATAAAGCCCTGGTCGAGATCCAGAGAGAGATCCCATGCAATACAACCTCTTCTCCTTCTTCTTTCCGTGCTAACCCTAACCAAGAGGGTAGGGAGAACCCTGGTGCAAATGGAGGGTCAAGGAGTGGCCTAGATGGTGGCTTGATGCTTCCACAAGTGACCTAAGGAAGCTCCACCCTCGTCTTCTTACTCTAACCCTGCATAATACCTGCACGGGGTCTGCAATCTAGCAGCAGATTCGCAACACTGGCCCTCCTAAGATCGGGCATCTCAGCCATGGGTTGAGGTGTTGCTGGGCATGGGAGATAGCGGCGGAGGCAAGGCATTGGTCCCTACGATCTCCGGACCTTGGGGAAGGAGGAGATGACTCTATGGCCGGCTCCAGTCGACGGCAGGCTGAGACCTCGCGAGGTAGAAGACGATCCAACCGAGTTGGATAGATATAACCCCCCTGGGGTATGAAGAGTTGGCGCCTTACACGAGGGAAAGCCCATCTTTTGGTTATGTTTCCAAAGTGGGAGAATACGTTGCATAAAAGGAGTCACGTGACAGTTTGCTATTGGCCAAAGTAAGTGATTTATTACAAAAATTGTATCTAAATATTGATATCTCCAATGGGAACATGCAAAATATGAAAATTGCTCAGAAAAATGAGGGGAATCTAATAAAAATATAATTGAAGCCTGATTTTGATTGTAATTCAAAAAGTATATAAAGATGCTATCTTTAATAGTTTAATCAATGAAAAACCCTAACCTTTGATGATTAATGAATTAGAAAGGGTTAAATGGGTGTTTAAAGTTGATATTAACATATTTATTATAAAAAGACACATTAAGATCTAAAAGGATGAGCTTTACACATAATTGGATTAATTTAGGGTTCCATGTGCATAAATAGGCTTTAATGGGCCTTGAAACCCTAATGTGGGCAAATTCGACTCTTAATGGATTCAATTACTCAAAATCGTGAATAAAGTTGAAATATGATGAATCCAAGCTATTTCGAGTATAAAAGTTCCTAATTGTGTATAAATACCCTTAGTGTAGAAATTAGGGTTTTCTAGTGGATAAAAGGTATAATTAATGATAAATAACGTTCATATGAGTATTAGAGCATAATGAACTACGAATTGATGATAAATGAGAATAATGACTTTGTCATAGATTAAAAAGGATAAAAATGGTAGCTTTAATGTAAAATAGGCTTAACGGACTTAATTGATGGATAATTATGCATTAATCTGGAATTAAGGTTATGTGTTTGTAAAAGGTAACCTTAATAACTTTCATGAGGATAGATGAGAAAATTAGGGTTTAAAAAGAGTAAAGGGAAGTAAAACCCTAATTGCAAAGTAAACCCTAAAAAGAGGAAGAAACCCTAAAAAGGAATAGGAACCATAAGTAGCAAGATGGTTTGGATAGATTTTGATAAAAATGAATTGAAAGTAATTTCAGGATTGAATTGTGTGCTTGCTTGATTCTGGATTACTTGCTTGTTTGGATTATTCCTGCACCTGAGTCTGCCTGACAGGTATGTGGTTAATTATGAATAACCGCCTTAGTTTCCCGAGGATTTTCCAGATGGTTAATCGCATTGAATGCAAATTATCAGTTTGGATGTTCATAATTGCAAATCATAAAGTCACTATGATTATCACATTAATAATAGAAGTATGTATTCTCACACCTACATGCCACCTTATTGGATGATGCCAAAGGTCAGGCCCAGATGGGTAGACCAATGGGCACCATGAGTGGTGACCCCAAGCACCAAGCTCGGGAATGAGAAGGTGGCCTATGATATTGCATGACCAGTGGGCACCATGAGTGGTGACCCCCAGGCACCAAGCTCAGGATTGAGAAGGTGGCGTTAAGTCATTGGCAAAAGAAACCCTAAGGTGGGTATGCCAGGGTTAGGGCAAAAGCGGTGGAGAATGTCATACTAAAAAGTGTAAATTGTCTTGTTAATTAACTTGATTGTGATAATTAGATTGTTATCCATATGTGCAAACTTTTAGTTATCCCCACATACCGGCATATTCCGATATATTGATCGACGTTTTGTTTGTCGGCATTTTAGGTACAAGCTTGAAAAGGACAAATAGTAAAGTGGCATATGTGAAATTAATTAAGAGTTAAAGTACGAAGGAGGATTATTTAGAGTAGACTCTGGATGCGGATAGATGTAGATATCCCAGTTTTGAAAAGGTATGCAAAGTTTTATTTTATATCAGTTTTCAGTTTAGTTGGTAAAATTGGTTAATTGTTATTGATTATTTGTTGAACCTTTGATCCTGTTAATTGGATAATGGCACCGACCTGTTGGTCTCCCTTAATTGGGGGTTACCGGGAGGCGGGGTCGTTACATAACCCATTGTGCCCCAGCGTCACGCTCTGACTAACTCTTCTAGCCTCTAGAAGTAGATATACAATTTCCTCTATTGCATATCGGACCTTGGCGTGAGCTCTATGGTTTCCATGACATCTAGTATCTAATTGATTCTTTAATTCTATTCTACAATGATCTATGAAACTTTTCTTACCTTGATTGTAAAAACTCATCCCACATTCTTTTTTTATTTTATATAAGTATTACTACAAATCATTTTTGTATACTATTTGCAGTAAATACAGATGAATTTGTACATAATTCAATCATTGAGATTTATACAACATACTATCCATTTCTGAATATTTCTAAAATAGTGGAATGACATATACTATAACTTAATTGTTGAGATTTTATGATGTACAATTTTGAAACTAAATCATATAATTGTATTTTTGAACATTGAGTGTTTCAAACTCATGACTAGAATTAAATGAATGTCTCATGAAAACTTTCTAAAATTCATTCTATTGCTCAAAAGTTAGGGGAAATATGGGTACATCAAAGCCTCAACAATTTATTTCTTCATATTATCATGAAATTCACATGGAAACATTCTCGAAATAGAAAAAATAGAGATTTTTACAAATTAACTATTACATTTAATCATATAGCTAGAAATATGAAAATAAGCATATTGGTTCAATACCACCAATCCATGGTAAATGGGATTTTTTTATTCTATGTGTTTATCTGAGATCTTGGTTATCTCTATATATCACTCACCTATGATTGGATTCATGTTGTTGGTTTCAAATCTATCTTCTCGGAGATTGTTGTATGCTCCTCTCCTGTAGGTCACACCTAAATTACCAAGGAGAAGAGGATAAAGAAGAAAACATCTTCAATACAGCTTCATGCGCTTCCCTTAAAAATTTAGGAGAGAAAAGAATAAGATAAAAAAATGATTTAACTTGGTTCTTCTTTCTTTGTTGCTATTATTCTCAATTGTTCTTATTGTCTCTCACGTTTTCCCCCAAACTTGCCTTCTAAATTGCTGATCTTATATTTTCATATTGGGATAGATGCATATTGATATTATAAAACTATATTTCAAGCTTAATCAGGTTTCTTTATTTTCATGATTGGTTATACCACTAGCACCGCTTTAGGGTGCATCAACTCCTGTTGTCAAAGTGGTTATCAAAGCACCTAAAAATGTATCACTCTAGTTTGCTTCTATTGGTGTAGTGGGTCAAAGCACATACTACAGTGATGTGGATACTCTGAACGCACTAAAAAGGGGTTGAAGCGGTAATGCATCTCCGTTCGATGTAGCCCTGATTTGATCAAAGCCATTGGTCGAGGCAGCCTACTTCTGAGTCAATGTGACCCATTGCGGTCCTACTAACTGATGCTTTCTATATATGTGTCTCTCACATCAATAGAAATATACATTCTTAAGTTTGGGAAAGTTTTTTGACATGCATGTGCAAACATCGGTTGTATCATTTTCACCTTCGTTTATGCTTAGTTTCAATATATACACGATTCATTTTTACCTAATAAAATTAAATTTTAATGTATAATCCATCATTAGTTCAATAATATTATGATGAGAAACTAATAAACCTATATACTAAGATTGTAATTTTTCATATTCCTAGGATTACCAATTAAGCTAGACATGGGTTGTAAGAGTGACAACTGATGTGATTGCTTCTTGGTTAGGAGGTAGGTTTGTATTATTCAGAATCTAGCTAGGGCAATATCTTTTTTTCAAGTGTTATTTCTTCATACTATTGTTTTTTCATCCCATGCACTAAGTCTAATGCAAATGATTGTCCGAGTTCCATGCTTATGGTATGTATCAATCAATCCATGCTATCATGCCTACTAAAAATGCATCGTCGTTTTTAGATTTGTTGGTTTCATTTCATAGGTAAGCTGGTTTGAGCAACAACGCAGGCCATTTTGATGTTGTATTCATGTAACTTTAACATATAGGATATACTTTGAAGTGTTTGGCCGCTTGCTAATTATATTATGAAGTGCTTGGTATCTTGCAAATTGTATATACTATGACATTTGTCACAGAGCATATTCTCTAGAACAAATCCAAGAAGAACAAGATTGAAAATAAACAATCATACTCATTTATTGGCTGAGGTTTAGCTATATTCTTAGAAGTTTGTTATTTGCTATTCCACAACTTACTACTTAGAGGCTTGTTATAGGATGTCTCCCCCAAAGATATTATTTACTTCATATTTCCATGTAATCTCAATTAACGTTGTCTTTACGGTACTTTTTGTACCTAACACATAAATGTATATGATTTTATCATTCCCTTCATGTATTTCAATTCCGTTATCGTGATAGCAGATTTTCCTTATATTCAAAGCAAGATACTTTATCAAAAGAATCATGCCTCGGTCTTCGTCAACATGATTAACTTCATTTATTGAGGTTCTTATTGGTAATTTGGTGGAAATCAGAATAATATCTGTCGTTGGTTTCCACCGTCGAGACATGAATTTCAGTCGTCCAGATCAGTCCTCTACTTTCCTTGTTTAAGGGAGCATCTCCAATTGACACGGATTTGCCTCTACCAATGTTATCTAAGCCCGTCTACTGATTCTAAGTAGGATTTCAAATACGGTTTATGTATTTATAGTTAACAACTACATGTTTACGGTATGTACTTACTAATAGTTAGCAAATACACGACTGAGTATCTACTTATTAATGGTGGGGTGAGAACTAATTGCGCTTCATATGGAGTTATAAATTATGGAACTATTTTTTTTATAATCTTACCTTATATATAGTTAATACCTTCATGCAATCACACGGAGGCAGGGAGTACAGATGCAACCAGTACTTATAGAGGCGATCATCCGTAGTGTTCCCCCATCATAGAAACATTAAAGAGTCTGAAAAGTAGATAAACAAATTAAAAAAGGGAGGGGTTCCTTTATAACATCCGCAAGTAGATATTAAAATGCTGAATGGAACCAAACAAGCCCTGATTCTCGCTTGTCTCCTCCAAAAATATTTTTATAGCAGCCATGTGTGGCCCCTTGTTATTTTCCACAACACCAGGAGTGGCTTTTATAGCTAGATGCATGTCTATCCAGCATCATTTGCATAATATATAATCATCATTAAGTAATTTTATTGAACGAATCAGTTGGTCATTAGTTTAGTAAATATTGTTGTGATATTTGTTGTTCCTCTCAATCCATACATTCCATATGATAGTTGCAGTGATGGATTTACTATTATAAGCCTCTAATGGATGGCTAATGTCCTTAGAAAGTCTATGTTCTAAACTAAGTCTAGGGGATGTAAGGATTGTGGTAACATTAGTGAAGTGTGTTCATATAAATCTGGCCATGTGCCATGCAAAAAAGAAGTATTGATTGGTTTCTTCATGTGTTCTACACACTAAGCAGATAGATGAACTCTGAAAACCAAATATCCTACGATTTGTGTCAATATAATTCTTATCATGCCATATTAGTCATAACAAAATATGTTCCTTAGGTGGGCATATAATATGCCAGTTATATTTGTGAGGAAAGTTGTGTCCCCTAAATTTGTATTAAGTATATGCTATCTTAATTGTGTAGGTCTTACCCCATATCCATGTGATTCTCAATCTTGAATTAGTTTCCATAGTTGACAAAATGTCGGCTTAGATTGTGTGGTTGAGGTGTTCTAGAAGAAAAGTTTAAGGCCATTTTGTCTATGTGAGCTCAAGAGTTTTAAGGCCTTATGCATGGTGGTGTAGGAATGACTTGTAAGTGGGTGAGGTGGTTTGGAGGCTCGACCATGCCTCCAAGGATCTAAGTAAAACTGGATTGAAGTTTGTGGTGAGGTAGAGTGTGGATAAAATTTAGAATAATAAATGTGTTTTTGTTGATAAATTACCATAGTGGGGATGTGTATCTAATAGGGATATGGTCCATGGTTTGTGGTTATGATAATATGTGTCATATACAATATCAGACCATAGGTGTTGTTCATTATGACATATGGTTGATGTGGGTTTGTGTATAAGACTAAGTGCATGAGTGTGTCATTCCAAATTACTAGGAGAAGTCCTAGAGTTAAATCTTTTAAAGAGGAAGTCAACTTGTTGCAAGCAACAAATCAATTTTCTAGTAGTAAGGTATTGATCCAAGGGATAGAAAAAAGATGGTTGAAATCTGAAACCAATCGCGAGAAGAAAAAAAGTAAGATTCAGATTGTGAGAGTTTCATTATGTTGAAAACATAAGAATACATGTAGAATTAAAATGAACTAATCAAATGATAGAAGGTATTGGGTGTTTTCGTTGAAAATTGAAAACGGGAAAAGTTTGGGAGTCACCAGCATGTTTTAGTTAGAAAAAACCCAGAAAATAAAAAAAATGGCTTGCCCATGGATAAGGAAGGAATTCGTATGAGAATCTAAACTCGGCACACTCATTTAAGAATCGGGAAAGGGTTGAAAGACAGGTACCCTAATTTGTCTATCGAAACATTATTGCGGGGGTAATAAAAAATGAGGAAGAAAAATGATCTAATGTGCTCTCATCGTGCTTTTGTATTTTGTGTGTGAACGACTTTCAAACTTATGGACGCGGGACGGGTTTGCACTTCAGGGAACGTATGTGACAAAACTAGAGAGGACACCGGTCTGACCTGTCCTTCTTAGCACCAACTCCTTTCATAAATCTGAGCGTGGATGGGTTTCACACTTCTGAGCACAAATCGGTTTCACACTTCTAAGCATTGATGGGTTTCCCACTCTTGAGTGTGGGTGGATTTCACACTCCTGAGCTTTGATGACTTTTGTGACAAGTTTTGGTTGTCTTTCTCTCTCGCTCTCGCTCTCTCAATCAGTTGGGGTCTTGGGAAACGGGGAAGCGGGGTCCCTTCCTTTTGGGATCCTCTCCCTCCTTTTCTAAGAGTCGAGGGAGTTGTCGAGGTGGTTTTTCCCTCATTCCCCCAACTGGCACCCACCTTTCTCAGGGTGGTCAATGGGATTCCAAGTGGCCTTCAATCACACTTCCCAAGACCATCATAGTTTGGATGGGCACAAATTCAGTTGCCACTTTCTGGTATAAAAGGGTTTGGTGCCCAAGTGATCCTTTCCCAAAAAAAAGTCAAATTTGTGCAAACCGTTTGACACATTTTTGTGTCAAATCCTTTGGCACCCAATCTGACTTGTTGAACGGGAACCCCAGATGTGTGTGGTCTAGTTTGACACATCTGGGTGTGAAACCCTTTGGCACTCATGTGTATTTTTCGTAAAAAAAAGTGTGAATCGGTTTAACACATTTGTGTGCGAAATCCTTTTGTGCAAATTGTGATATGTAAAAAAGGACCTAAAATGAGTGTGGTATGGTTTGACACATTTGGGTGTAAAACTCTTTGACATTAAAATTAGATATTTTCTCAGAAGATGCCAAGAAAAAGGGTTTGAATTTTGTCTAATCTGGGTGCAAAATGGATTTGTGCCCATAATTAATAAGGTTAGATTGAGATTTTTTGTAGGTCTCATCTTAACCTAGATAATGTTTGAATTTCATCCATAGGGTTCAGGACCCATTGGGGTCAAACTTTAAGGTTTTAATATGTTTGATGTGGGTCCACATCTTGGATGAACTTTGTGCAAATCAGTTTTACACTCCAAAATGGATCTGGTGGGCCCATGTTTGATTCTTTTAGGAAAAACTCTGGTTTTCACTTAGTGTAGTCTAAAAAGACTCAAATTATGTAAATGATTCAAATAACAAGGATTTGATGGGGTCCCAAAAATGAGTTGTCAATAGTTTTTCCCATAGTTGATGAATCCAACCATGTTTATGGATGATATCTTGAGACTAATTGACACTCATTTTTGGTTGGAGAGCATTATCGACATGGATATATTTCTTTTGGCTAGATTGGTCATTGATTATGCTCACGGATTGAGAAAACTCATAACCTAAGCCACGAAACACGTGAAAAAATAAAGAAAAAACTTGTGGTTGTGAAATTACAACATATGTCATCAAAATATAAATTGCCCACCTTGGTAGGGCTTGAAACCAATCTATATCGGGAAAGATTATCTACTACGGTAGGATTTGTATGACAAAACGGGCATTCCCAAACTAGTATTAGTTGATCTCAAAAGATAGATGGGGTACATTGTTGAATCCTAGCATAAATCTCCCTCTCAAGATGAATAATAAGGAACCAAAGTAATGCCTATCATGGTATTTTACGAATTGATATTAGTGTCTTAAGCACTAGACAATACTGTTTTTTGATTGATTTGAATTTATTTTTCCCTTTTTGTTTATCGTTGGAGTGACAAGGGGTTGTGCTGCTTTTTTCTTTTGTTTCTTTTAAGTTTTTTTATTGGTTAATTTTGGGGAGCCAAATAGAAAGGCGTTGGGTTTTTTTTTTCTGGATTGTGTGTTTTTTCATTTACTATTTGGGCACCAAAGGGGTTGGCACCTATTTTTTATTTTAGATTTTTTTTTTAACTTTTACTGTTTCGGCACCAAAGGGGTTTGTGCCATTTTTTAAAACTTTTTTTGGATTTTTTATTGTTTGGGTTGGCGCCATTTTTTTTAAGTGTCAAACAGTTTTGCACATTTTTTAATGCCAGTGTTTCACGCTTTTTTTAGCGGCATAAGGTTTCACACTGTTTTTCTTTTAAATGCCAAAGGGTTCTGCGCTAGTTTTTATTTTTTAAGCCTTGTCAAGCACGAAAGGGTATGTCACTCTTTTTTTCCTTGTCGAGCATGAAAGGGTTTGTCACTCATATTTTTTTAATCATTGATAGTATTGTGAATTCATAGTTTGATTAGATAAGGGGTCTTGATAAAATAGAAACCCTAACAAAAAATAATAAAATGTGAGAGAGAAAGGGTTTGGCATTCAAAAGTGCAGAAGGATTTGCCACTTCAAATCATGTTTCCAACTATCAGTTCAAGGAAGAAGATCTAAATATGCAATGTCTCCTATCGTGTGAAGTCACTCCGAATTGGCTTGTGTCGAAGCAATCTGCACCAATTTGTGTCAAAGCGGTCTATGCCAATTTGTGTCAGATAGATTTGCTCCAATATGTGTCAAAGGGATTTACGCCAGTTTTTGTCAAATTGATCTGCATCAATCTGTGTCAAAGGGATCTATGCCAGTTTGTTTCAAACAGATCTACGCCAATCTGTGTCAAAGGGATATGTGTCTGCCTATGTCAAACAAATTTGTACCAGTTTGCATCAACCATATTCATTGTTCTATATCAACCATATATGCCAGTATGTGTCAAACAGATCTGCACCAATCTATATATGTGCCAGTCTATTGCTGACAATGAAAATCCTCCATCAAGTTCCAGAGTTGAAGAAGGGTTGTAACAACTTTGAAATTACATGTGAATGGATAGTTGATATGGTGATTATTTAAAGGATGAATATGCATAGTTACAACATCAAGAAATCCCTAATGGATATGGTATATCTTCTTATATCTCGAGAATGGATGGAAGCAACAGTGGAATTTTGGGATAAAAATTCACACACATTTCAATTTGTCAATGTGATCTTGACACTAACACTGCAAGACATAGAGTTGATCACATGTTTGAAACTAAACGATAAATGACATTGGATTGTGTAGAGACAACATTGGCGTACATTACTTAGCCAATTTCTTTATGTGAAGAAGAAAGTTGCAAACACATTCATGGATTGAGAGCAACATTGTTTAAGAATTAGTACTTTGTGGGGTAGTTTCAGTAAAGCAGTAGCTTATAAGAAGCCAAAGTGAGGAAAATATCTTTTTCATGCCTTCTTGATAATTTTTTTTGGTACGCCGTTCTTTGGGAGTCAAAATTGAAAGGTTAGTTCTAATGTGGTTGTCATGGTCGCTTCCATAGAGAAGTGATAGACTGTATCTCGTGGATCCTGAGTGAGCTTTATCGGTGTCTTAGTGCTACAAAAGATTTCAGGTGAATGGTGGGTCCATTTGTTGCAATTGTACTTTGGGATACAATTGGGTTCTAGTAATTTTATTGTCAATTGCAATCTGATGACTAGCCTTGCGAAAAAATTTCTTACTAGTTGGGATATGCTGAATATGCCTTTCCAGAAGCGAGGTGAGATAGCCGTCTGATTGGCGAATCTTGAAGATGAGGCTATTAGATGGAGATGGATGTCACGAAGGACTGACACATCCTCATCTCGTTATACTTCCAGGCTTTGGGAGTTACCAGGCATATTTTTCCCATTATGGTATTACGCCAATTTGGGAGGAACCAAGTCGCAAACTAGTTGGATCAAATGTCGCACTACTATACCCAAGATATTGAAGAAGTTGATCGTCATTTGTCAGCCAAGTTAGCAGATATGTGGAATTAACGCAAGATGATGGTCCTATAAGAATTCCCTATTGGTTGGAGTTGCACATCAGAGTATCTACATCAATGTGTAGTGCTTTAACACATACAAGTGACTTGCAAGCCAGATGGGGATTTTGTAGACAAAGAAACCAATGGAGGAGGAGCCAAAGAGTATATATAGGTTTATCAAGATATTTCATTTTATTGGTTGGTTGATTTAGGGTAGAAGTGGGTGGTTTTATGAGATTATGGTTTTCAAATTATGTGTTAGTTTTTTTTGTAGATTTACCATTACAAAACATGTTTTGATTTTGGATTATATTTTTTTGGTTGTTATCCAGCTGTAATAATTTAGATTTCAGGGTTGGAGACATTTCAAGACAACACAAGAATCATTCTTTGTTATAGAACATCGGGGCTCAGAGTCCCAATTATTTAGAAATTAATATCATTTTAGTTCCCTTTCTAAATGATCACTTGGTTCAGTTAGATAAATGGAACAATTATGTAGATGTGATGAAGAAAGTCTATTGAATGGAAGTGGGTGATCTCTCTACGCATTAAGGACTCCCTTTTCTAACTTCAATTGTGATCCAGTCAACATGTCAAGTGCATCTAAGCAATGGCATAACCTCTCTGATTACTAATAGGTAGTTGTCCCTCAAAAGATTTTCCTATGGGGATCACTTAGTTAAGGATATACGATAAATTTGATGCCCCACTAGTTCTGGATGACGTGACTTGTCAGATAAAAAAGACCAATTTTTTTCTTTTATTTTTATAAAGACAATTTGTCACAAACGCATATCTATTTGGTCCAATTTAAAAAGAATCATGGGATATTGGTGTTCAAGACCTTAGGATGAAGGCATTTGTGCCTTGCTGGTCTTTGACAGTATGTCTAATCATTTTATAATCATGGGAACTCTATCATAAGAACATATCTTCTTGTTTCAAATTACAAATAAACCTTGGGATAGTGGTGCTCAAGACCTTAGGAGGGAATCTTTTGCACGCACTAGTCTTTTACATTGGGTCTAATTAGTTCAAGCAATTTATCACAAGCACATATCCCTTTTGATTCAATCCGGTTTTGGGATTGGGGGACATCAATGCTTAGAACCTTAGAATGGGGTCACAGTCTTATTGACTCAATCAGTGATTGGGTTTTCCTTAAGTAAGTTGTACCCTCACAAGGAGTATCCATGAAGATTGTCACCTGCAGTCATTGAGTGAGGCCTACACATCACAACAAGATATGTTGATTGGTCATGATTGTAACCACCTTTCTTGCATGACCAAATGGTAGAATGACTAGGGAAGTACCATAGTGATGGGTGTTGTGGTTATTGACCTCGGCAAGTGTGTACATTTTCAGATGAAGGCATTCAACTCACGTAATTCGTTCATAATGAATATGAATGATTTATTTAATATCATAATGTCAAAGTCGTAGGTTGTCCCGTGTCCTTGCCTTGAGCTATACTACAAACTAGAAATTAAATATATATTTTTTAGATGAGAAAATGGAGAAAAAGGATAGTATATTACGATAAAGATATCACAAAAAGGATTTATTATGCTTTGAATTTTTACATGTGTCTTTGTGAGGGATTTGAATTTTCCTCATATCATTGGTAGAGGATTTGTAAAAAAAATTATCAGTTTTTTGGGTGACAATGGGTTTGACACTTTTTTAGATTTTTTTTTTTGGGCGCCAATGGGTTTTATGCCTTTTTTGTGAATTTTTTTATATTTCTTTTGTTGGGCATCAATGTGTGTGACACACGTGTTTTTTTTGTCACATTGTTTTGGGCCTTTTTTTCTCTGGGTGCAAATGGGTTTGACGCCCTTTTTCTATTTTTTTTGTTGGGCGCCAATGGGTTTGACAACCATTTTGTTTTTAGTTTCTTTTTTTAGAAAAGATTACTATGTGTTTCAAATGTCTATATAGGGCTTTAGCTCCATTGGAACTTGTCAACAATAGTATAGCTTCACCTGACTTGCGTTAATGTGCGACAAGTGTATGTCTCCATCCATATCTTGCAGACGTACAACTCTACTGGAATATATGTCATAAACAATGTAGGGACCTTCCCACTTTGTATTAAACTTACCACGAGTATCAGGGTTGATAAGCATGCGAAGAACAAGATCACCTTTTTTAAATTGCCTTGGACACACTTTCTAAGAAAAGGCACAATACATTCTGGTCTGGCAGCATTGGGCATGATGTAGTGCTCGTAGTCGTTTCTCTTCAATGGTATTCAAGGAACAAATATGATCTCATTCCCATTCTCTCTATGAAATGTTGACTTCTTAAATGATTCTTAATGAAGGGATTTCAATCTCAATAGGTAAAACTGGTTTTGTCCCATAAACCAAAGAATAAGAGGTGCCCATAATGCTAGTGGCAGTTGTTCATGCCAACCTCTAGATGAAGTTGTCTTTTTCAAAATTTTCAAAAGATTTTTATTTGTGTCTTACAGTGCACCATTCATTTGTGGGCAATATGATGATGTGCGATGATGCTTGATTTCAAATGAATACAAGCATTCTTGTATAGTTCTAGCGACAAAGTTGGTTCCATTGTCATATATTATCTCACTTGGAATCCCATAATGAGTGATAGAGTTATTTTTGAGGAATTAGATAACATGAGAGGTTGAAGCTACTGATATGGATATGGTCCACCCATTTAGTGAAATAATCAATTGCTACCAAGATGAAGCAATGACCATTAGATGCTTTAGGATGGATTTTCCCTATCATATTTATTCCCCAAATAGAAAATGGATAAGACATGGCAATGTTGTAAAGGTGATTAGTGGGGAATGGATATGGTCAACATGAAGTTGGCATATTCGACATTTACAAACATATTGAGAACAATCAACCTCCATTGTGTTCCAAAAATACCCTAACAGGTAAATTTTCTTAGCCAGCATCACTCCACCCATGTGGGCACCACAGATACCTACATGAACCTTTGTGATAACCCCCTCTTCTTCTTTATGGGTCAAACATCAAAGCAGGGTTTTATTATGAGAGCAAAGAAAGAGTTGTCCAGCTCCTAGTGTATTGAGAAGCCATACTCCTAATTGTCTGTTGATCACTGAAGACCCTTCAGGGAAAGGTTTCCCTTTTAAGAATCTTTTGATATCATAAAATTATGGGTGTCCATCACTCAAATTTGTTTTCTCTATTTGCATGCAATAGGTTGGTTTAGCTAATGTCTTTACTTAAACAGAAAAACTTTTTGAGCCTTGAATTTTCACCCATGAGGCAAGTGTAGCAAGTACATCAGCATAAGTGTTTCTTTCTCGTTTTAAATGGTTGAACTTGATTTCTTCAAAATCCTTAGTTAAGATAGTGAGATATTCATGATAAGGAATGAGATGTTCTTGCTTAGTCACTCATTATCGATTTATTTGAGAAACTATGAGTAGAGAATCACCAATGACTTGAAGGTAACGAGCTCCCATCTGCTTTGCAATTTGTATGCCTAGAATACATGCTTCATATTCAATCACATTGTTTGTAGCATCAAACTCCGGTCATCGAGCAATAGGTATGTGTTCACCTTTAAGATCGATGACAACAATTCCAATTCCCCTTCCGTGCTGATTGGGTGCCCCGTCAAAGAAAACCATCCATGTATCTAGATTATTATGATCATTTGTTGCAGAAGCTTCAACCATGTTAACATCTTCATCTATAAAAGTAAAATCCCATTCATTTGTATGTGTATTCGATTTCTAAGATAACTGATCAAAAAAAAAGCTTGTGACTTTGCGGCCGTCATTGGTACATAAGTAATATTGAATTCTGATAACAATACCTGTCATTTGGCATAATGACCTATCAATGACGGGTGATCACATAAATATCTCAAGGGATCGTGGCGATCCACAAGTTGTATTGGATATGACATGAGGTAATGATGCAACTTGAGAATGTCATACACCAAGAATAGACAATGGTTTACCACCATGGTGTACTTAATTTTAGTATCTAAAAACATTTCTGACATATAGTTGATTACATGTTCTCCAGATTTGACCTTTTGGTTAATACACCACTCATACACCCTTCCATCACAGATAAATGCAGCGTCAAGGGGTATCCTAACACATGTGGTTTGAGTATTAGTGGATTGGACAAGTATGCCTTGATCTTATCAAACACAACTTGACATTGATCATTCTATCATGTATTTGAGTTCTTGTTTAGGAGTTTAAAAATAGGTTCGCATACTAGTGTTAGCTTTGGAATAAACGAACTAATGTACTAGAGCCTGTGAAGTAAACCATGAATTTCTTTTTCAATTTATGGAGGGGTAGATCAATAATGACCCAAGCTTTCCATGGATCCACTTTGACGCCTCGTTGACTGACTATATAACCTCACATATTCCCAGAGGTGACCCCAAAGGTACACTTTGTTGGGCTAAGATGAAGATGAAACCATCTGATCCTTTCAAAAATATTTTCTAAGCAATCTACATGTTCATATATCTGCTTTGACTTAGCAGTCATGTCATCAATGTATACTTCAATTTCCTTATGCATGATGTCATGAAATAAAGCTACCATAGCAAGTTGATATGTAGTGCCTTTGTTTTTCAATCCAAATGGCATAACCGGATAACAGAAGACTCCCCATTCTATTGTAAATGTTGTATTTTCCATGTCACAAGATGCCATCTTAGTCTAATTATATCTTGAGAATCCATCCATGAAGCTAAGAAGACCATGCTCTGTTGTATTCTCAACTAAAACATCAATATGAGGAAGTGGGAAATCATCCTTAGGATTTGCTTTATTCAAGTCTCTATAATAAACACACATCCATCTTTCTTTGGAAGTGGTAAAAAATTGGCTAACCACGTTGGATATGACACAGGATGTATAAAACCAGCATCATATTGGTTTTGTACTTCTCCAATTTTGAGTCCCCAATCTCACCGAACCCGACGGGCTTTTTGTTTAATAGGGTGCAAACCAGATATTGTAAGAAGACAATAAACTGTAATGGATTCATCTAGACATGGCATGTCAGCATAGATCCAAGCAAAAAACATCAACGTATAGACATAGAAGATTTTTCATGATTTTGACTGATGAGGACAATGTTGCTCTGATCTTTACCTGGCGTATTACAGGTCCTACACCAATATTTACTAATCTTGTTACATCTACAATGTGGAATGGGTGATGTTCTTTTATTATATATTTAAGCATTAGGATGTCTTCATAATTAGGACAAGGATCTATAAGTAATTTGGCCACTTCTTTGATAAGATTCTTCTTCGGTTGTTATCTACAATGGAATGGTGTCAACTGGATGGTGTTGGGCTTGATGATTCTTTCTATTCTACTTGTAAGGTGTTTACTTTTAGGAACCTGATGAGGATACTAGAGAAAGAGCCAGGATGGTATGTCCTCATTAGTTACTAAGTGTTTTTTGACATGGGCCCGTATGACTTAAGAAATGCCCTTATCACATACCTATAATTGGTGAGTACCTCATTTGGAAGAAATGGTAAGATTGTCTAGTGTAATGAAGAAGTGTCAATACTTAAGGAAAGCATTGGCAGTCTAAGTTCATATGTTGTGTCTTAGTCATCACTTGATGTGTAATCTGAAGAGTTACTAGAAACTTCATATGCCATGTGAGAAATGGTTGAAATATTCCTACTAGATGTGCTGATTTCATGCCTCCACTAAGTGTATTCCTTCCGATTATGACATTCAAAAGACATCTTTGATAAACTCCATGGTTTGCGTTGCTTTTGTCTATTCAAATATTCTTTGGTTGGTCATATAACAACATGGTGTACTAGTACATAAATTATCTCTAGAGTTAGTTAAAACAACCCTATAACGTCAGTTCAAAACTGACACCTAAGTGGGCAACACTATATCCACATGTCTAATATGTTGGTTCTTTATGGAAGGCAAAATTGATACCAGAGATCCAGTGTCAGTTGTGTGGATAAAAGAAATTGACACGGATAGGGGTCACATGTGTCGGTTGCATGTCAAAAATTGACATCAAAAGAGGCATACTAGGTCACATTTGTAATTAGTAAGGAACTGTACATTGTCAGTTCGTAATAAACTAACACCTATCATGATGTACAATGTTGGTTATAGCCCAAATAATTGATGATTGTGATGTAAAGTGATGGATATATCTAACAAACCGACGACTATGACATGCTACCCAATAATGTCGTGTTGTTCAACATGGTTTTTTTTGTTTTTTCCTTTAATGACGGTTATTTTGCTAAAACCGACAACATAGGCATATAGTGTCAGCTTTTTTATACAACTGACAACTAAGTTTTGGTTTTTTTTTAAATGGCAGTCTACATCCTGCTGTCCGGCTATTCAGTAGGATGCAAAACCTACAGTTTAGTTTTGAACTACATGTAACAACATCTTATGAGTTCAGTTTAACAATAGGCCACCAAACCTACAATAACAAAAATAATATGCACATAATTTTATTCATTCTCCAATTCCATTTCATCACATGTGCATTCATAATTCATTCATCTTCACATTCATTCACTCACATGTTACTTCATTTACATATATACCAATTTCATTCTCATCACATGTAGAAACATTCATTCATCTTCACATTCACACACATGTATATATATCATCATTCGCATATGCATGCATCAAATTTAGAGTTGCAAGAAGTCATAAGCATCACATGTATAATAGAATTCAAAGTTCTTCTTCATCTTCTTCACCCCAAACAAATTCAAAGTTCACTTCCCTTTCGAAGGCTTCTGCCCATTGTTCTTGTGTCCCATCTAGTTGTTCTCTCGTATGGATCATGTGTATGTCTACTAGATTTTCTTGCATACCTAAGTCTTTCATTTTAAACACCTACAAAGAGAATGACGTATATAATTAATAAGTTTGATATGTTCATATTATCTAATGAGACTATATACTGATGATGATCAAGACTATATATATGGATTACATCATGTATCTCATTGATGTCTACTACTGCATATCTAACAATCATCTGCATCTACCGCATCATGTAGTATGTTCATGCCCAATCATTGTCTTGTACAAAACACTATAAATTTCAACATATAAAATGTTAATAAATAAAAGTGAGCATAGTTAGCATAAATATGCATTGGAGTTAGAAAACTACCAAAACATTCTCCCAAACTATCACTTTCTTTTTTGTGTCCACCTTTCCTCCAGATTTTTTGAAACATTTTATAGCCCTATACATTAATGTAACACATTGAATTGACATTAGTAAATAGTCATGTAATATATATGTTAACCGATATAAATATAAAAATTTACTCACGTGAATAATGCCTTTTTCAAATTGTGTCCTCCATCATCTATTTTGTCACCCTTAGGATCTAGATAATAAATAGTTAGTGTCACAAACAACCAATAAGTACCAATGGTTATTCCTGAGTGATAAGAAGGAAAAATATATATAACTCAAAATCCACAATGAAATGTAATTTCTTAGGTCAAAATTATAAGCAAAGTAAGTAAACTTACCCAACATTGTATGGGCTAATATCACACTCTTTTCTTTTTACCAAAAGTGTTAAATGTGGTAGAGTAGTATAGAATAATAGATTTATGGTCTTTAATTACATGACTAATCAAGGATGGAACTAGAAATCCCACATGGGTCATTGAAAACTCTGCATAGACCCTATGTAAGTGGTTGCAAAACATATATCATGTATGCATTAATATATAAGAAAATATATTACCATATATAAAATGAGGTATATTTCTATATAAGATCTCATAATATACAAAGTTCCATCACAGATGTATTCAACCAAGCAAAAGAAAACAACTCCAAAACATCTTATAGAAATATAATAGTATCATAATATTGACCTACAATGTCATCCTTAATAACAACCATCATAGGTGAATCTTTTTCATGTTTTCCCATAAATAGTACCATACCCTTGCATTGAGGACCTATCAAGTCGAATAGGTCCCGTACAAGCCAACCAGGTAATTGAGGAGGAGGTGGAGGTGGACGAGGACGGTCTCAAAGGGGTTTATTAGATCCTATGTCCTGCATATATATAATTTCATATCAATTATCATGTATATACAGATACGAACATAATGTAAATTAATCATACATCATGATCAATATAGATAACTCCCACTTTGGGCCACGTGACCATGCCACCCTCTGATTCACCTATCATCTCAGTGTAGTGGTGTTCATATGGTAGTGAATAATTCTTCCAAGTTGTCTAGGCAAGCCTTGGACACACACAAATTGCATCAGCTGAATTGAGCACCAAGAAGCATGGCACCTACAAGGGGTGGATAAGCCTCACCCATAATAACGTCATATTCTTCTAATTTTTGATGGCATGGTCTTAACCCCTACAAATTTTCTTAGATTATTATATATACCTAAACATATCATCTTGAAAAGACTACTATCTCATAAAAATACTTAAAATGAACATGCTACGTGTTGGGTCCATAGGATTACTCCCAGCCACCTCCGTCGTAGGGGGGTCCACCTCGTATGAAGAGTGGGGTAGCGCAGCTGGTACTGTCTGAATAGATGACTGAGAAGCCTCCCACTGGCTCATTGCTTCCTAAATTTCATTTGCAATTAACTCTTTTACCTCCTCTTTTGAGAATCCTCCTTTGTGGACGGATTTGTGCTCTGATGGCCCAAAGAACACTCTTATACCCACACCAATATCTACATCCCTAACACGTCCAGGATTCTCTGGGTTACCTAGAGCAACTATCAATTCATCCCTTGTGCCCTCAAGGATGAACTTGCCTTGTTTCCTTTGCTCGTAGAGCTCCCGCTAATCATCATCAATAGTAATTGGTAAGCAAAACATAACAATCATCAATACTCATTTATCTGAGAGTTGAATTTTACCATTTTTGCAGCCGCCTCAGCAGTTGCAGGTTGGTTTTTTCTCTAAATTTGGATTGCCTCCCATTTATCCATATATCATGGTGAAGAGAGGTTTAGTAGTAGTAGTAGAGAAATCAGCATTCCTAGGAGTAGGATGTTGAGAAAAAGACACATGTATTAGCTTTCGGTGAAGATTTGCATAGCCACCTCAACCCATTGTGTGGTTGTGCACATTCTTTGCATGCCTTTCTCTTTGAGCATCGCTTGCAGCCTGGTTAGTAACAATCATCAATAGTAATTGGTAAGCAAAACATAAGTTACTATGTCAAGGTAAAATAATGAATTCATAAGAATACATTCAAAATGGGAAGTGATGCTTAATACCTTGAACTCATCAGTGTTTTTCATAGCAACAAACACCTCTCACATCATCAGGTCAAGATAGCTCCATTGCTCAGTGGTTGACTTCTTCCTCTTCGCCTCCCATATGTATAATCTTGTCAGATTTGTTCTATAATTCCTCAAAACCCTCCCACAGTATTGCATCACCTTTTTGGAATGTAGATTTTGTCCAGGTCCAATATGCTCTACAAATTTCATATACTTAATGGAACATTCTTAAAAATAGAATTGTAGATAGTTTTAAAAACAAAATTGCAAATGAGAATATCTCACACAATTCTTTCCATATGAAGTCTTTCATGCTTTTATCAATTTTATTCCAAGATTCTATTGCTATACTACATGGCTACGAGTAAGAAACCCTATATATGAAATAAAAGAGCTCTAGTTCTTTCCGATAGGATTTCCTGCATGATCAAACTCAACGACTAACTTTGGTCTGTTACACCTTTGTTGTATCAACGTGTTCATCGTGGTGATGCCCCTTAATTTTTACTTTTTTTTATGTTGCTCATCAAGCTGAATAAGATCCTCAGGAAGTACATCCTCAACCTATAATTGACAAAAAAAGACATATAGGTCATAAACAAATATAACTTATTAAATGTGATACAACAAGATAAACATATTGTAAAATGCACATAGTGTTGATAAAACAATACACAACTTACACCAGTGTCGGCAGGATGTTGCTCATCCTCATGGTAATCAACATCATGGTCATCATACTCATGGTCAAACACCATAAAAAAATGTCATATAAAAAATAGTCAAGCAATGAAATATGAGATTATAAAATGCACATGTAACATTTCAAAAAGATAAAAGCATGCCTCTAATATTGAGATCTTTAATCAATTAACATTTCCTCAGTCTGATCTTTATGCACATATAAGTCAATGTTAGTTTCAGTACTTGGTGTTGGCAAGACAACTGAGAAAGGACTAGAGTCATCATACTTGTCATAGTACTCTTCTTCATCTATAGGATCCTCAATGATCTGTCTTTTACCATGAAGAACAACCAACCATTTTTCATTTCTAGGACAATCGATATAAAATATTTGCTTCTCCTATGATGCCATTATAAATGGTTCACCCTTCCCACCAATCTTTTTAAAATTCACTAATGTGAAACCCAATTCATCAACTACAACTCCTTTGGTGTTATCAACCCAATTACACTTTTAGATCGAAATTTTGAAATCTACATAGTCAAACTCCCATATGTCTTCAATGACACTGTAGTATGGCATTTTACCTTCACGTGGGCCCTTATCCTTCATCGTAAAAAAAAACAATGAAGATGCTTGAAGGGTGACCCCACTGTTATGGACGACGCTCTTATCATCTTGGCACTTTGTGTAATATGATAACTCATTGATGTCAAACTCTTCATATGACATAGCATTCATTTTTGGTTTAAAGGTGAGGCATTTTATATTTTCAGCAACATTATTTGTTGTTTGAGATAGTTGACATAAGACTTTATCTTCAAACCACCTAATAAATGTCTTGTTATGCTCTCTAGCAAGCCACATTGAATTGGCTCAAGGAATTGTTTCTTGATGAAATTGGTATGTTCGGTGATATAAACACTCACTTAATCGATGTTGTGTAAAATATATAATTGATCTTGTTCCCATAACTCACGATTGATTACTTGCACTCGTGCTCCTAAAGTCCCTTTACCGGAATAGTCCTCAATATTCTTGTCATTTACAGGAGCTTCATTACAAGTCAGAAAGTTGCTGCAAAAGTCCATAACCTCCCTCACCACATAACCTTAAATAATACTCCCTTCAGGCTGATAACAGTTTCGAACATCACCTTTAAAAACACTAATATACCATTCAAAAGGATACATCCAATGCAAGAAAATTGGTCCCAACATTTTTACTTCCCTAGTCAAATGGACAACAAGATGTACCATGATATTAAAGAATGAAGGAGGAAAATACATCTCAAGCTGGCATAGGGTAACAAATAGTTCTCTTTGTAACTTATTGAGATTCTCAGGATCAATAACTTCACTGCATAGAGTGTTGAAGAACAAATAAAGGCTGGTGATTGAAAACCTTACATGCTTTAGCAGTATAGAGTGAATTGCCATAGACAGTACATGTTGTATTAGAGTGTGACAATCATGAGATTTATGACCTATGAGCATCAGATCTTTCATTGATACCAGTCTACAAATATTGGAAGAGTATCCCTGTGGTACCTTAACATTAACCAAGAACTCACAAAAAGTTTTCTTCTCCTTTCTAGACAACATGTAACAAACAGGAGGTAAATATGTTTTTCGATCACTCCTAACTCCTTCTATGAATTTTTTCCTTATAACCGTTTCACTAGGTCCATTCTAGATTTAATGCCATCTTTAGTATTACCTGGTATGTTCAATAGAGTACCAATGGTGCTATTACAAACATCTTTCTCAACATGCATGACATTGATACAATGCCTAACTGCCAAAGAACTCCAATAAGGAAGATGACCGGCCTAGTCGCGTGACCTAAAATTGGAGGCGGATTTGAAGTAGTCGGAGTTTTACATTTATAACCCGAAACCTTCTAGGCCCCCACAACTTTGCTTATGGGGTCGAAGTAGATATACGGGGTCGAACACAGGGACAAGGGTGGTAGTGTTGAGAACACAGAATCGACACGCTACAATCCGATGAGGGTAAAGAGATGGTAAAATTCCATAAGGGAACAGCATGATAAGACCAATAAAACAAAAGAAATCTATCTCCAACTGGAGTTACGAGGAAAAATTAAAGTTTTAAGCATTTATCAGTTTTTAGGGATTTTTGCGCAACAGAAACAGAGAGATAATACTAGCGCTAAAGCAAGGCACGAAGGAGAAAACTACGGTAAAACAAGCGGCAGCAGAAACGTCCTGCACCCCTCCTCTCGAAGCGGGTACCTCTAACTAAGCATCAACACCCCTCTCGAGGTTGTTGGGCTTAAGTTAGAGTGGAAAGGTAACTAAAGCAACTCTGATTTCGGGCACTCTCGTACTCCAAAATCAGACCAAACACTAGAGCCACAACACCTCTCTCAAGGATGTTGTAACGGGAAAACATGATTCGGTAGCTAATCGAATCAAGATCCAAGCATACAAGCTAGAGTTCAGATGTTAAACATAGCAATCATCCAAAAAAGGCACCAAACATAAAGCAGTAGGTGATTAAAACTCTTCTATTTCCATAAACAAATAAGGGTCTGATTACATTGCATAAGATAAAGGAAGTAAATGACTGAAGTAATAAAGATAAATGTCACCTTCTTGATATAGAAGGACGACAGACTACAGCGGACTCTCCAGCCCGATACCGGGTAGGAGCCTTGCCCGATACAACCATGTCGGGCAGCACCCTCTCGAGCGACACGCTCACGACAGGCGGATTGTATCGTGCAGGGCGCCCTAGCCCGATACACTCATGTCGAGAGGTACCCTCTCAGGCGACACATTGTAACAGGCGATACGTATCGGGGTTCGGTATCGTGTCGGGCTTAGAGTGTCACCTTAAGGCATTGGCCACTCCTATCGGGTATCCTTAGTCGGCCGATCTCGGCCTGCAGTGGTGCCCGGGACGACCCTAAGTGAACCATTCCCTCCCTCTCGGGATGGGGAAGTGCTCACCTAGAATCCCCTGGCACACCCTGAGGCACGATACGCTAGCTTCAAGCTCTTTACTCTGGTAGCTCTCGCAGGGTTCCGACCCGTCCCATCGGAGTCCTGTAGCTCCTATTTATAGTTGGCGGTTGGCGAAGTTATGGTGCTCAGGACGCCACATGTCCTTCATCGGCTCTTATTATCGTGGGGTCGGGGATGGCCGATATTAGTATCGCCCGACACAAAGATGTCAGTTGTCGGTCATTGTGACGGGCGGCGCCTGCCGATAGGTGGTCGTATCGCGCGACACGCTTAAGTTGTCATGGCGAGCCCGGCTCCCTGTCAGGTAAGAGGCGTGTCGCCCGTTGGTTCCTTCTTGCGTGGCATCCTTGTGTCGCACGTCGGTGTATTGTGCTGCCCTATGGGGCAGTGAGTGTATCGGCTGGCAGGTGGGAAGGCCGATATATGTAGAACACATTTGTGGGACGGGACGGGCCTTGTTGCTGATAAATGGGTTAAAATGAGAGAAAACTCTACAAAAATGATAAATTTGGGTTAAGAGCGTTGCGTGGCCTGTTATTGCAAAAGTACATATAAAAAGAGAGGAAAACAGTTAAAAAGGGCAGTCTTGATAACAAAAAAAGGCCAAAAACATCACAAAATTTGGTGTTATCAACTCCCCCAAACTTAGCATTTTGATTGTCCTCAATCAATATTTAAACTTTATTTTGTGATGCTTCTTCTTGACCGGTGTAGTTTTCAGACCATGGGTTAGAGTGAGTATTAAGGTGTCTTTTTGAGAATATGACCCGGTCACGAACAACAGACTTTATTTCTCCTACCTTATTATTTCAGCAAAAAATTTCTCTATAGTCGCGGCGAGACTTTGGTGCATGATTTCGAAGTTAGCTTTCACACCAAACAGCTTTAGGGGTAGAAAGTTGTGTGTTGGGTAGGCTAAGTCTTTTTGGGTTTTTCTTGTTTCCCATTAGTCCATCTAGGTATGGGTCTGTTAACGGGCAAGTGGTCCCTGCAGTCCAAGCCAGTTGGCTTTAGAGCAGTGATTTCACATCCTCCATACCACTGCCCCGGATCTACCATGCCTAAAGATGGGTACTTTTGGAAAATAAGTGTGTATATATATATTTTTTTTCATTTGGCACAACTCTCATGTTGTTATTCACTCTCATAAGGCTGCTTTCTCTTTTTGGGATTTTTGTTGGGTAAGGGAAAACAAGAGGAATTTTGTTGCTATTTGGGCAGCTTTTTCCTTCTCCATACTTGTCTCTCAACTGTTGCGAGATTATTATTTTTTGAAATTTTTGGTGAGGAAATTCATAGTCCTTTGCCATTTGAGGCTGTATTCTCAGAAAGATATAACAAAACTTACATCTCATTGGGCATATAGAAAACAAACCGGCAAGAAGTGGTATCATGTTTTTACTTATATAGTGACTTTGTACATATGCAGGGAGACAAAAAAAAGAAACAATTTTTCAAAAATTTTGTATGAGCAAGTATATGTACACATGATATAGAAAAACAAAAGAAAAAGGGTGAAGTCTGAAAAAAATTTTGTTTTTTGAATTTTTGTACCTCCCTCACTGGTACATGGTACCCCCCCCAAACTTACTCCACACTTTGTCCCAGAGTTGTGAAGTAGATAAGGTAGGGTAATGTTAACCCAGTGAGGGTTAGCTGGTGAGCGCGCCTGCGCCAGATAGAAGTTCCCACACATATTCTCCCCATTTGCTGTGATAGTTGATGTGGTGGAGCTGGTCAGGTGTCTCTTCATTTGCTATCCATTCTAGGATGAAGATGTCGCAGTCGTTGGATAGAGGAATCTGTTGTGGACTGCGGTGGCAGAACTGAAGCTCGTGCCACCTGCTTGGTGCCGTGTCCAGGAATGGTTGTATCAGTGATGACACCTCGTCGTAGTATTTTCGTACTAAGCGCTCGAGGGAGGTCAACGTTGTCGATGTACACGGCGCTGGATGATCTTTGTTGCTGTCTGAGCTGTTGCAGAAAATTCCTACTTGTTGCCGAGTGTACATCGTCAGGAGCATCCAATGGCTGTAATGTTGGACGGGCAGGAGGATTTTGCGTGGAACCCCATGCTCCAAATCTGCTAGAAATGATTGCTTTTCTCCTGTTTCATCGGCGAGGCAGACGTCGTTGAACAGCATTGGATGTGCTATGTATGTGTGCTTGAACTTTGGCTGTAGTGTTTGGATGTAGGCGGCTACCATAGATATTGCCAAGCATCCTCCCTCTTTTACCACGTCCCTTAAGTCATCAACGGGGACTATGACGTCACCTTCCTCATAAATTACATCCGCCAGGTGGAATCAGCTAACTTCAGAAGGATTTCATTTACCTGCTCCTGTGTGAGTGTAGCGCACGAGAAGTGGTCAAAATTGCTTATCAGTCCTTCTAAAGTTTCAGGCGAAGCAGGGTCCTCAAATCCATGCACTTTCCACAGGATTTCTAACTACTTGCCTGCCCCATACATGTCTTTTTTCATCTCAGCCTCATCCTCTGGAGAGACGCTGGATTGTGAAGATTCGTCTCCTTGGTCACTGTCCAGCAGCCTCTCAGGTACCCCTGCATCTCGGAAATAGCGCCTGTCTTTGATCAGCAGCAAGGCGTATGTGCTTCTGAGGTGGTAGAAGCATGTGCCCCTAAGGGGCCCCATGTTTCCAAATACATTGAGCAGCTCTATTGCACGCAGGACGACGAAGGCATTGTTTCCGCTTCCCTCTTCTGCCTGGATGGGGAAGTCTTGGATGGAAAAGAAGTTCCAAACACCGCTGTGACATTTGACTCCTTACTTTATAGCTCGTAGAAGACGCAGCGGTAGGAGCCTCAGCTTTTTGTCCTCCGGGTGGCTGAAAATAAGCCCGGAGCGAGGCACCTCGTTATTGTTGCAGCTAAATAGCTGGACGTCATGGTTCCTGAGGTCTACCATGTAGAGGAACCACACGTTGCGGTGCTTATACGGGGCCAACATGATGTTCGGTTTATGCTTTTCGATGTATTGCAGCATGTCGGCCACCGCAATGGAGTCTGGGACTCCCATCATCAACTTTCTTGCCAAGGTCAGGGTGGCATTTTATACTGTCTTCCGACATGTCCTGGTGCTGATATTCTCTATTATTGCACCTTTGAGGACCCTGAATAGCTTTTTCCGACGACATCTGGCGAGCGGAATATGCTTCGGAGTGCTCCCCTTCGTACAGAGAAGTAGTCGTCGCTCCAGACGACGTCTTCTTCATCTTCCTGTGACCTTAGGACCTTGTTCAGCAATTTCTGGTCTCTGGTCATCAGGTAGCCGATGGCCCTTCTGTCGAAGTCGGCCATTTCGAAGGAAGGTCTCTCAGATGGCTCAGAAAACCTATCCGCCATCGAGTGTCTTCCTATGGGGGTGTCTTTTGTTGGCGGCGTAGATGTCCCCCCGTTCTCCCTCTGCTTCATCAGAAGAGTCCTCCCCGACACTAATGTCTTCGTTGTCATCTTCAGCCTCGTCCAGGGGGACTGAGGGAGTTGTTTCCTCCATACCGTAGGAGCTCGCTTGTCCCACTGGAGCTTCATTGGCTGATCTTTGCGGTGTCTTTTCCTTAGGCGTTGTGGATGGCCCGCTGGAGGAGGAAGAGGACGATGATCCCGATGAGGTTGCTGACGAGGAGGGTGGAGAGCCTGGTCCAGGAGGCGACGAAGACCTTCTCGGCTGCCTTGGGCGTGGATGGTCGTCTCCCATGTTCAGCCTCTCCTCGATCACGTCGAGGCGTTGGAGGGTTTGTTGAAGCATCACGTTTGGAGCCTCTAGTTGGCCTGGGAGGCTAACTAGAGTCAGCAGTTCCTGTTCTTGGCTATTCAGCCTCTGCTGGAAAAAGTAAAACTTGCGGGTCTAAGAAGTTAAGGTAGCTGAGTTGCTTTCTGTTACCTCCTGCAAGTAGTCAAATTCATGCCCCAGCATTTTCCCGAGCGACAGAGGGGTTCCTGCGGGTATCCCCCTCATCCCTGTGATATTTTACTCGCGTGATGGTCTACCCGACAAGGTAGAGCCTATCTTGATTGTTCGTGAGGTAGATATCGTCGGGCGAGGTATCGGCATTCTTGCGGTTGCCACTGCCTTGCCTTCTTACTGTGGTGGAGAAGGCTGCGGTGTGAGTGAATGCTGCTCTACCTCTATGTCGAAGGCGATCTCATCAGCAGCCGCTACAGGGGACACCGGTGGTGGTGTCGGCGTCAGCCGTGCATCTTCGAGCTCCATCTCAAGGATCTTGGCGAACACCTCATTACTGGCGTCCGGCTGCGGTTCTTCCTCTACCTCTACAGGCACTACAAGAATTTCGGGGGCAGCGGCTGCCTCTTCCACGACAGCTCATGTGGTTGTTGTCTCGGCGACCTCAACGATCACTGGTTCTTCTTCAGCCACCACAGTCGTTGTTGTAGTTGTGGCTGGTATAGTAGAAATGACGACAGCTCTATCAATTGCTGTCGTCGGTGGCTCTAGAATTGTGGTTGGCTCGATGCGGGTTGACGAAGCTTTTGCCGGCCTTGGGTCGAGAGGAATTGGTTCTCCTCTCGCAGCCGCCCTTTCTTGAATTCTGGTGGTGGCGGCGTAAGCTGCGTCTACCGCCATAGCTTCTATCTCTTCGGCAGTGAAGACCAGCTTTTCTACGTCATAGGTGGCGCAGCGAGGGAGCAGGAGGAGGGTGTTTGTTCTTGCAAACTTGTAAAAGTAGTTGCTCCCTTCTTTCTTTATTATGTTGTCCCTCATGAGGTACTTGAGGTCGATCAGCTCATCGCCCCCTAGTTCTCAACAGACTACGCGGCTCCTTTGGGTACCCAAGCCCAGCCGCGATCAGGTTGACGATGCCACCCATGCAGCATTCCTTGGTGGCATCCTTTATTGGGTGCAGCTTGTTCAGCAAAAACCGCCCAAGGTTGATCATTCTTCCCTCCATCATGTGCCACATGACATGGAGTTCTTCAGCGTAAATGTTGATGGATTCTTTCTTGCTGAACAGCAGGCGCACCACCAGTTTGTGCACGATTCTCCAAAAACATGAGTGCACCGCCACCACTTTGTTTCCCAGCTTGAAAGATGATTCGTCGGTCAGCCTTTTCCAGAGCTCCACGGGGTTGAACTCATCTCTTTTGGTGATTCTTTCACCGTTATTCATCATATTCTTCTCCTCCTCACTGGAGGAGAAGATCTCGTTGAGCAGCTTCTCGGAGATGGCATGCTCCGAGTTGTACAGCCGCACTTGTAGTCTGTCTGCTCCGCCATATTCTTCTTTTTCCTCAGCAGTATTTTTCACCCGGCGGAGAGACGACATGAAATCCCTTGTGAGTTCAGTGTAGGAGGCAGAACGGATGAGGCAGATCTTCCTCAGTCCTACCGTGGCAAGGACATTCTCCAGTCTTTCAAAGATACCCAGCTGAATGAAAGAAGACTGGTGGAAAAATCTACTTGGCCTGTAGAGCTTGGTCTCCAGTTCTGCATGCCGACGCCCATGTTCGTCATCTCTCAGCACGAACCTTCCTGGCATGTGATCCAGAGGTTCTGCCGCTGCTGTTGGTGTCGTGGTGGGAGCCGCCTCCTCTCCCGTCCTTGTTCTCTTTTCCGCAGTTGATGGCCCGACCGTTGTTGTTTCAACTGCGGCCTCAGTGTCGATTCTTCTGCCGTGTTCGTCAACTCGAACGACGGTCTGCTTTGTGCGGGCCATTTCTACTAGCATTTAAACAAATTTATTTATCAATTAAATGTTTCAATACTTAAGTAAGCAGAACTAAAAAAATTGATCATGGCATTTAAAAAGGAAAAACTGAAAGCACGAGAAGATTCGGCCCGATACAAAATTACCCACCACCGCTATATCGGGCGATATGAAGCTTTCATAGATGTATGCTCGTGCCCGATACGAGATCTGGGCATCGTCCGTCAAAAGAATATCTTAGGCGATACAGAATAGGACGATACAGATGGGACTGCATGCCAGGCTCGTCACCCGACATGGGTGTGTCGGGCGATACGGTTGCGAGAAACAAAATGCCCGATAGGGCCCTCCAGAGAAAAACACAACGTGTCGCCCGAAAATAAAACAAGCGAGGAGGCACACGGATGGGCGACATGGTTATCTCCTGATATGGCGTATCGGGAAAGCGTGCCAAAGACGAGTTGTGCAACGCACGCGTTGGGCGATATGAGGAAACTCAGCTAAAGTCGTTAGTTCGATACGTTATGCAATAGGGAGGTCGTGTCGGGCAAGGCAGGGCGATACGGCTATCGGGCTATACCTTTGTTGTTTTCTTAAGCTTTTTGCACGACACGAGAGCAGAAGGAGGTTGTACGACACGGGAGCAAATGAAGGTAATCACAGCGCGATACGGGTAGGTGAAAATAGTAAAGGCAGTAGCCCGACACGGTAAACTCTCCATACTATATATAGCGACCTCGACCGGGGGTAAAGCGGATAATTTCTGGAACGCGTGCCGGCCGTTGGGATAGGTCATTCCCGAGACGGGCAGTCCATCCGTCGGCACAAGGGTAATTACTCCTTATGCACGATACAGGTGCACGCCGCTTAGGAATGTCATCCGTCACGGCCCTTACGACTCCCGAAATACCATCGCTCGAAAATGAGCGCGTTCCGTGCGCCGGTTGAGCTGTTGCCTGATACGAAGGCTTCGGAACAAAATCAAGGTGAAAAACTTAAACACAAAGTGGAGAAAAGGCAGTCGATGAGTAAAGCATCATTGGCCAAGGCTAAGATCCCGACCTCATATAGTATTACCCATCCCGGTCCATGAAACAGAGCGGTGGCCCATAAAACAAAACAGTCAGCGCACGTGGCGCATGTGCTGACTCGGGCCTTATTTTAGTCCAAATATTCGTAATGTTTGTTTTGTAGGAAAGTAAATTGCATCCTATTCTAGGAAAGAAAAGAAAGCTCGGGTTGTCTCCCGAGAAGCGTTGTAGTTTTCGTCTCCAGCTTGACGGTCCCAGCTTCTTCACTCTTTAGCCTCTACCATCATCCATCTCTTACAATTCTATCCTGTCTCTCTCGATCACAGCCCTGCCTTCTTGGCCTTTTTGGTGTTGGACAGTATTTTTCCTGAGGGATTCTTTATTAATTCGGCCATCTGAGCTAATTGCTGGTCAATTTTGCATTGATGCGTCTGCATATCCGCCATATGGGCATGCAATGAGTTCAAAACACCCGAATTTGATAGCACACTCTGCGCTAGCTGGTTGTTAATTGTGTCCTGCCTTTTTAAAAAATCAAATAGTTGTCTGACCACGTCTGACTGGCTTGAAGCCTTATCCTGCCCCTGCTCTTTGGCTGATCCTTGATACTTGACTTGCCCCTGGAAGTTTCCTTTGTTCAACTAGAAGGAGGTGTTTTTGGTGTATTGACTTGGCCCTCCCCTCTTCTCAAAGGCTTGAGGTGGCTTGGAGGAAGTATGCAGCTGATGTGAGTTTTCAGTTGCATCCTTGTTGCCATAACTAAAACCGGGGTGGTCTGGCCTTTTGAAATTTACAAAAGGGACTTTCTCAGTCTCTTCGGCCTCAGATTCAGTATCGCTTGATGTGTCTGGTCGGGTGTAGATGCAACTATCTACCCCATGTCCCCCTTCTCCACATGTTACACACTTCATTACCTTTTCAACCAGCTTCTTCCCTTTTCCGCCAGATTATTTAAGCTGTTTTACATCTGTTGCTATCCTCTGAATTTGAGAAGTAATTGTCTCCAGAGCCTTGGATTCAAAAGAAGGTCCTTCACTGACCTTCTTAGCTTGCCCTCTGTCGGTTCTATCATAGTTAGTGCCGGCTTGCAGCTCAGCCATGTTTTTGATGATCCGCTCGGACTTGCTCGGCTTCTTTCCCAGAAAGTTACTTCCTGCTGCAGCATTCAGTGAAACCCTTTCCTCGGGGGTTAAACTGTTATAGAAGGTGGTGACCAAGAAACCTTTCTTGTAATTGTGGTGAGGGCAGTCCCTCTGATATTCCTGGTACCACTCCCAGGCGTCGTGGAGGTTCTCGTTGGGCTTTTGCATGAAGGAAGTTATCCTTTGTCTATTATGCACGGTCTTCTCAGTTGGATAGAACTTGTTCACGAAGGCATCCGCTGGTGCTCCCCATCCATTCAGGGCTTGGTGGGGCAGTCCCAGATACCACAATAGGGCCTTATCTTCCAAAGAGAATATGAAGCCCTTGCAGTAGATGACTTCTTGGCGAACACCCTGCATCTTAATGGTGTCGCAGATATTCTTGAAAGCATCCAAGTGATGATAGGGGTTGTCGTTCTTGGAGCTCCCCCTAAAGCTTTTATTTTGGATCATGGAGATTACAGATGGCTTGAGCTCGAAGTTGGTGGCATTGAATCACGGGATAATAATAGGGCACCGAGAATTGTTAGCCTTTGTGGAGGCTAACTCCCTCAGAGTTTTCTCTTCTTCTTCTGAATCCTCGCTGTCGCTACCTTCCTGGCACTGTTCCTGATTATTGTGGTTCCTCATGTGCCTTTGGTGATGGCGGCGTCTATCCTGGCGATGATCTTCCTCGAACGGCTCCATTTCTGGATCTTCGGGCTAATCATTGCTGTCGTAGCGGTCGTTATCTTCTGGTGGAGGCGCGTGAGGTCTAGCCCTCCCTTGGCGTTCTCCTTCTGAAAGGGCTGGTTCAACACGTGGCGACATGTTTGATGTTGTTGGTGTTCAATCGAACAGAATACCTGAACATCATGTAATAATCAAGTTAGAAAATTTGTTATCAATAATATGAGTTATTCATTTCAGACAAAGAATAATAATAATAACAAAAAGAAAAGAAAGAAAGAAAAAGAGAGTGTTGTCAAGCTCATTTCTAAGCTTGAGGCATTGGAGTGTAGTTAGTGGATTCGGGTTCGTCAACAGTACTGTTTTGCCTTGTCCCCGGCAACGACGCCAAAAAGTTGACCGGCCTAAATCATGCGTCCTAAAATTGGAGGCAGATTTGAAGTAGTCGGACATTTACATTTATAACCTGAAACCTTCTAGGCCCCTGCAACTTTGCTTACGGGGTCAAAGTAGATATACGGGGTCGAACACAGGGACAAGGGTAGTAGTGTTGAGAACACAGAATTGGCACGCTACACTCCGGCGAGGGTAAAGAGATGGTAAAATTCCACAAGGGAATAGCAGGATAAGACCGATAAAACAAAAGAAATCTATCTCCAACTGGAGTTACGAGGAAAAATTAAAGTTTTAAGCATTTATCAGTTTTTAGGGATTTTTGCACAATGGAAACAGAGAGACAATACTAGCGCTAAAGCAAGGCACGAAGGAGAAAACTATGGTAAAACAAGCGGAAGCAGAAACGTCTTGCACCCCTCCTCTCAAAGCGGGTACCTCTAACTAAGCATCAACACCCCTCTCGAGGTTGCTGGGCTTATGTTAGAGTGGAAAGGTAACTAAAGCAACTCCGATTCTGGGCACTCTCGTACTCCAGAATCGGACCAAACACTAGAGCCAAAACACCTCTCTCGAGGATGTTGCAATGGGAAAACATGATTCGGTAGCTAATCGAAGCGCGATCCAAGCATACAAGTTAGAGTTTAGATGTTAAACATAGCAATCATCCAACAAAGGCACCAAACATAAAGCAGTAGGTGATTAAAACTCTTCTATTTCAATAAACAAATAAGGGTCTGATTACATTGCATAAGATAAAGGAAGTAAATGACTGAAGTAATAAAGATAAATGTCGCCTTCTTGATATAGAAGGATGACAGACTACAACAAACTCTCCAGCCCGATACCAGGCATGAGCCTTGCCCGATACAACCATGTTAGGCGGCACCCTCTCGGGCGACACGCTCACGACAGGTGGATTGTATTGCGTGGGGCGCCCTAGCCCGATACGCTCATGTCAGGCGGTACCCTCTCGGGCGACACGTCATGACAGGCGATATGTATCGGGATTCAGTATCGTGTTGGGCTTAGAGTGTCACCTTAAGGCATCGGCCACTCCTATCGGGTATCCTTTGTCGGCCGATCTCGGCCTGCAGTGGTGCCCAGGACGACCCTAAGTGAACCATTCCCTCCCTCTCGGGATGGGGAAGTGCTCACCTAGAATCGCCCGACACACCCTGAGGCACGATACGCTAGCTTCAAGCTCTTTACTCTGGTAGCTCTCACAGGGTTCCGACCTGTCCCATCGGAGTCCTGTAGCTCCTATTTATAGTCGGCGGTTGGCGAAGTTATGGTGCTCAGGAAGCCACGTGTCCTTCATCGACTCTTATTATCGCGGGGTCAGGGATGGCCGATATCAGTATCGCCCGGCACAAGGATGTCGGCTGTCGGTCATCGTGATGGGCGGCGTCTGCCGGTGGGTGGCCGTATCGCACGACATGCTTAAGTTGTTGTGGTGAGCTCGGCTCCCTGTCGGGTAAGAGGTGCGTCGCCTGTTGGTTCCTTCTTGTGCGGCATCCTTGTGTCGCACGTCGGGCAGTGAGCGTATCGGCCGGCAGGTGGGAAGGCCGATATATGTAGAACACATTTGAGGGCCGAGACGGGCCTTGTTGCTGAAAAATGGGTTAAAATGAGAGAAAACTCTGCAAAAGATGATAAATTTGGGTTAAGAGCGTTGTGTGGCCTGTTATTGCAAAAGTACATATAAAAAGAGAGGAAAACAGTTAAAAAGGGCAGTCTTGATAACAAAAAAAAGGCCAAAAACATCACAAAATTTGGTGTTATCAAAAGATCCCAGAATATTGACCTCTTCTTGAATAAAGATTTGTCACTTTGTGTGGGAATGGTACATTTTGATCTCTTACCAAATTCATTGAAAAAATCTTTTAGTCTTTCATAAACAATCTCCCATGGTATAGGTTTAGGGACACTCTGTTCCTCAGTTGATCCATTTAACGCTTTATGCAACCTTCAATAAGAATGGACTTCTGGAAGAAACCTTCAATGAGCATGATATACAGTCTTGCCACCATGTTTTAGTCATATTGAATCAGTATTCTCTTCACAAATAGGGCATGCTTTGGATCCTTTTACATTGTATCCAGACAAATTCCCATATGCTGGAAAGTCATTAATAGTAAAAAAATATATAGCATGCAAACAAAATGTCTCTCTACGTGAAGCATCATAGGTCATCACAACTTCACCCCAAAGTTCCTTTAAGTCATCAATCACAGGTTCAAGATAAATGTCGATATCATTTCCTGGTTGTTTAGGGCACGATATTAACAACGACATCATAACGTACTTATTTTTCATACACAACCAGGGAGGAATATTGCATATAACAAGCATAACATGCCAAGTGCTATGTTGGCTTCTCAATGTGTCGTATGGATTAATTCCATCGGTACAAAGCCCAAGTCTTAGATTCCTGACTTCTTCACCAAATTTAGGGTACAATAAATCAATCTTCTTCCATTGTGGGGAATCAGTCGCATGTCGTAGGACTCATTATTATTTTTCTTAACCTATGCATGCCACCTTAAATTCTCCGCATCCATCGGATTGGAAAACAAGCATTGAAACTATGGTATTATAGGTAGATACCACATCACCTTTATAGGAGAGCCAGTTTTGGACTTCCCCAAAGTCATCATTTTATACCTTGGCACCCAACATTTTGGACAATCTTTCAAATCGTCATAGTCCATTTCAAATAACACAATCATTCAGGTATGCATGTATCGTCTTATCCTTCATTTCCATTGGGCATAACATTTTCTTTATTTTGAATGTTGAGATTGGGAGCTTTTTGCCATCAGGAAGAATTTCTTTCAACAAAGACAAGAATGACGTGAAGCTTTAGTTGTTCTATCTATTGTTAGCATTCAAATTATGCAATATCAACACAATGCTCAACTTTGTAAACTTAGTACAACCTATGTATAACGGTCTCTCTGCATCATACACAATGTTCCTAATAAGCAATGTGGATCGGTGTTCTCTACCCCCACAACTATTTAGCATTGCATCAACCATGTCTATCGGAATCAGTTCGTTCACATCTACATCACTGGCGATAATTTCTTCTTCAGCACAAGTCTGCTACTGACATCAACTGATCTCAAGTTTGGAATCTCTCCATGCCAATACCACTCTGTATAGCCATGTACAATCTCATTGCACATGACATGATTTTTTATTTTGTCACTAGTATTGACTTTCAAGTTGTTACCAAAATGCCTACATGGACAATAGAACCTATCTCCAGGTTGTTTCCTATGTTCCTCTGCAAATCTTATAAATTGATCAAGACTAGTAATAAACTTTGGGTGTTGGCTAAATGGACATCATTTAATCCCTTTGTTTTGATTATGACAAACATTTCATCCTTGTGGATCTAATGTGCTACTTGAGTGTTGCAGGAATTAGGTGGATAACAAACCTTTGGAAGATCTATATGCTAAAAATGTTGTAATTTCATGATTGTAATCAAATGTAAAAAAAACTTGTACAAGTATATAATGTACAAGCAATTAGACATCATGTAAATCAAGCGTTTAGATCTTCCCTATACATTGATATCTATCCTTTCTTGATCTAGATTAGATAGTAAAGAGTTTCTTTCCTTAGCAAAAATATCCTAATCTAAATGATTACATAGAATAGGTTGGGTCTGGAGATTGTTTACTTGAGTTTGCAAGTTTATCTTTTCTAGAGAGAGAAGATTGCAATTTGCTTCTATTGATTTTAGCTTAATATCATGTTCTTCAATAGCCTTTTTGAGATCTTCATTTTCATATGTGAGAGTAAGAAGTTTAGCATGTAACTCATCATTTACTTTATTTGATTTCTCTAATTTCTTCTTGCAGTCAACATATTTTTCATGGGTATCTTGTAAACTAGCAATTAGATCTTCTTTTGGCAAATCAAGAAGGCTTACCTCTTGAGAATCGTCACTATCATCTTCTTTTGCCATGAGACACTCCACATTCTCTTCTCCACTTTCACTATCACTTGACTCATCCCATGCAGCTTTATAAGCTTTTTCTCCCTTCTTCTTGGATGAGCTTTTCTTTCCTTTCTTTGCTTTAGGACATTCATTTTTGAGATGTCCTTTCTTTCCACATTCAAAACACCTAGGAGGGGAAGAAGAAGAACCAACAACTTTATTAGATCTAAATCTTCTATATTTCTTACCATTAACAATTAGGGCTTCTTCTCCTTCTCCATCACTTGTTTCATCGCTTTCTTGCGTGATGATTTTTGAAGCTCTTACAGCCATATCTTTCTTTCTTCCTTGTTGAAGTTCACGCTCTCTTCATTCCTCTTCCTCCAAGGTTGCCTCATGTGCTTCTAAGTTGCCAATGAGTTGCTCCATCCTTAGTCAGGTGAGATCATTTGCTTCTTCAATAGCAGTCACTTTGGGCTTGTACTTGGGAGGAAGAGAACTAAGAATTTTTTATACTTGATCTTCTTCACTGATCACTTTACCTAAAGCATTTAAACCATTCACAATAGAAGAAAATTTTGCATACATTTCACTAATTGACTCATTTTGATCCATACGAAACTGTTCAAATTTTTGCTTAAGAATTCCGATTTTAGAGTTCTTAACTTGAACAGTTCCTTCATAAGTTTTGGAGAGTCTATGCCATATTTCATATGCCATTTCACAATTTGATATTCTATTGAACTCACCAACAGAAATTGAACAATAGAGTATACTTATAGCTTTTGCATTCATTTGGGATGATCTTACCGTATTAGCATCACAAGTTGCATACTCTGTTTGAGGGAATTCATATGGATTTGATACCATTCTCCATAAATCCCAGCTAATTACTTGGAAGTATAATTGCATCCTCCTTTTCCAATAGGTGTAGTTAGTGCCATCAAAAGGTGGAGGTCTAGCCACGAGTGTCCCTTCTAGGTTGAGGTTGTTGAGTACCCCGTCACCCATTCTTCAAGACTTTGTTAGAGTTCCTTGAAGCCCTACTCTAATACCAAATGAAAAACCACTAGAGGGGGTGAATAGGGTTTATGGAGATTTCAAAAATAATTCAACTCAAACAACCACAATTGAGATAGTAAGAAGGAGGCAAGGTGTTTAGAGTGGTTCCACCTTTAGCAAAAACTAAACGAATCAGTCCACTACCCAATTGTTTCCAATTGATGTTTTGAAAGTATTTAATTTTATTACCTCGCAAGGATGTTACATAAAATTACAACACTTTCATCACCCTTTGGATAGCCTTCACCTTGAAGTAGTCTCACCAACCTTGAAGCAGCCTTCCTTGAAGTAACTTCAAGCTCCCCCTTGAAGTAGCCTTCCTCTTGAAGTAGCTTCCTGTTAAGACAGCCTTCTTGAAGTAGTCCAAATTCCTCCTTCTCCACCAAGAAGATCAAACCCTCTCCAATCTGCAGCCTCCAACCCTAGGAGTAGCAAGGAGAGTACAAACAATATAAAGGAACAAGAAGGAAAAATAGAAATTATAATTACCGCTTGTACCACAAGGCTTGATTTCCTATATCAAGCGTTTTGATCTCCTAACAAATGTGAATGGAATTGTAAGTGCAGTGGGTAGGAGATGTTAGCCTATAGGACACGAATTTGGAGCAAAGAAAATGAATAGCAAGCGCTAGAATTTCTCAATTTCTCAATAACAGATTGCCAATTGCAAGTGTGTAAGCTCAAGTATTGCACAAGTGTATCTTGGGTGTCCTAAGGCTTGTCCTATTTATAGGAATGGCCTATGAATGCTTAAGGACGTTCTAGACACTTTCTAGGGGATTCTAAGTGCTTAACTAGCCATTAAGTATCCATTAGTTACTTTAGCAACGGCTAGTTAATTAACTCTGAAAAGTTCAGACATAACTCTTCTCGGTCAAGGAATTGTCGACCGAGAGTCCTTCTCGGTCGAGGACTTGTCAACCGACGGACTGTCTGTAGCAAGTGCATATAACATTCTAATCCAACTCCCAACTACCTTGTATATTGTGTCTAACAGCTACTTGGGTCATTCTCGGTCGAGGAGATTGTCGACCGAGAATGACTCTATTTCAATGTTTTAAACTAAGTATTAAGTGTGTGTATGAGTGTGCAGTTGTGACACTATTATAGGGGATGACCTATCTAAGTGTAAGATGGATGAAATTGCAAAATTACAGAGAGAAATTAATGGTTTAAACGGCTATAACATTCTTGATAATATTCTGAAATATTCTTCTAGTTACAATGGAAGAAGAGGTTTAGGATATGTTTCAAAAGAAAAAGCCTATCAACCCAAACCTAGAAGAGCTCAAGCATCCAAGACCAAGCTCATGTTTGTACCCAAGAACACAATTCCAAATCCTAGAAAGAGAAATGAAATTGACTCTATTTCTTGTCATTATTTCCTGCGTCTTGGACATTACTCCTTTTCATGCCCTTATAAGAAGAAGGATTCTAAGTTAGTTTGGATTGCCAAACCTCAAAATTAGAATACTTGAATGTAATTTAGTTGAGATATGATCTAATACTTTTTTTGAACATATAAATGTCTTATCTCAACTAAGCATATAGCTTCATGTATTGTTTTAAATTCAGAACTGATTGCTGAAACAAATAGAAACATTGTCGGTCGAAAAATGGTTCGACCGAAACATTATCGGTCGAGAAAATTTTTGACCGAGAGAATGCCTGTGACAAATTAAAATCTACAGCAAAATTTATAGTGAAAACAGAAACTATTCCGGTCGAAAAATTGTCGATCGAAGCAAAAATCGGTCGGAAAATGGTCGACCAAGCGGATTTCTATATTTGTTCAGCTTTAACCTGCAAAACAACAACTTTCTCGATCAAAAAATTGTTCGACCGAAACATCTGTCGGTCGAACTATTTGTCGACCTAATGAAGTTATGTACATATTACTTTGTTAAAAAAATGCTCAGTTTGTTATTAAATGTACCTAACCATAATGGACCATCACATGGGTACCAAAACCTATATTTTATTGCAGGATTGGGTAGTCGATAGTGGATGTTCCAAACATATGACCGGGAACAAGGATGCATTTCAAACTTTTGAAGAAAATAAAAGAGGAACAATCACTTTTGGAGACAATGGTAAAGGTAAAATTGTTGGAATAGGTAATATTGGTACAAATCTTGAAATAAAGAATGTTTTACTTGTCGATGGTTTACACCATAATTTAATAAGTGTTAGTCAATTATGTGATAGTGGATATGATGTTTTATTCAACAAAAATGGTTGCAAGTTACTAATAGAAAATACTACAAATGTTGTTTATGAAGGAAAAAGAGTTAGAAATCTTTATATCCTTAGACCCAACTCTATGCAATCTATAGTTGGAAAATGCTTACTCGCAAAATAAAATGCTTTACAACTATGGCATAGAAAATTAGGTCATGCTAGTTCATATGTTATCAAAAAGCTAGTTAAATATGATCTTGTTCGTGGTTTGCCTAAGTTATCTTTTGATCAATCTGAAAATTGTGAACCATGTACTTTGGGTAAACAAACTAAAACTTCTTTTAAACCCAAAAACATTCTTAGCACCAGTAGATCACTAGAACTTATTCATATGGATTTGTTCGGACCTATGAGGACACAATCTATTGGCGGGAAAAGATTTTTTTTGTTATTATTGATGATTACAGTAGATATACATGGGTACATTTTCTTGCAAGCAAAGATGATACTATTCAAGTTTTCATACAATTTTGTTTCAAGATTGAAAATTTACTACAAAAGAAGATATGCACAATTAGGAGTGATCATGGTGGAGAATTTGAGAATCATTTATTTGAAGAATTTTGCACATCTCAAGGCTACACTCACAATTTTTCTGCTCCACGCACTCCACAACAAAATGGCATAGTTGAAAGGAAAAATCGATCATTACAAGAAATGGCTAGGACTATGATGCTTGAACATGGTACACCTAAAACATTTTGGGTTGAAGCGGTAAACACAGCTTGCTATGTGCTAAATAGAGTAACCATACACTCATACTTGAAGAAAACACCATATGAAATCATGTAGACTAAGAAACCAAGGGTTGACTATTTTCATACTTTCTTCTCAACTTGCTATATTTTGAACACAAAAGATGATAGAGAAAAGTTTGACTCTAAATCACAAAAAGCCTTTTTCTTGGGATATTCAACCTCTAGTAAAGCATTTCGAGTTTATAACACTATCTCTAGAAAATTGAAGAATCCATTCATATCACTTTTCATGAAGAACCAAAAACTGAAAATTATGACATAGTTGATATTACTAATCAAGTAGAAAATATAACCATATCAAATAAAGATGATCAACAAGTTGAGACACAACAACCCATTCCTATACTCATTAAGGATCATCCTCAAGAACTAATAATTGGAAATCCAAATGATAAAGTCAAAACACGTTCATCTTTTAGAGATGTTGCAAATATGGCATTTTTTCTATAATTGAACCTAAGAAGGTGGTTGAGGCTCTAAAAGATGACTATTGGATAATGGCAATGCAAGAAGAATTAAACCAATTCACTGAGAATGATGTATGGGACTTAGTTCCTAAACCAAAAGATAAAACCATTATTGGAACTAAGTGGGTCTTTAGGAATAAGTTAAATGAAGCAGGTGAAGTTGTAAGAAATAAAGCTAGGTTGGTAGCACAAGGGTATAATCAACAAGAAGGAATAGACTTTGATGAAACTTATTCACCAGTAGCAAGACTTGAAGCTATTAGAATCCTACTAGCCATAGCTGCCCACAAAAACATTAAATTGTTCCAAATGGATGTCAAAAGTGCATTTCTAAATGGAATAATACAAGAAGTATATGTTGCCCAAACACCTGGTTTTGAAATACCGGAAAAAGGTGACTATGTATACAAACTTAAGAAAGCACTTTATGGTTTAAAACAAGCACCTAGAAATTGGTATGAAAGGCTCAAGAACTATCTCTTTGATAACAATTTTTTCATTGGAAATTCAGATTCTACTTTAATTTTCAAAACATATGAATCTGACTTTCTAGTAGTTCAAATTTATGTTGATGATATTATATTTTGTGCATCAAATGAATCTTTATGCAAACAATTTAGTGATATTATGCAAAAGGAATTTGAAATGAGTCTCATGGGAGAACTAACTTTCTTTCTTGGTTTTCAAATAAAACAAACGCCCGCCGGGATTTTTATAAGCCAAGAGAAGTATACCAATTAACTTTTAAAACATTTTGGGATGGACCATTGCAAACATGCTACCACTCCAATGGCTACCTCTACTAAAATTGATAAGGATGAAAATGGGGAACCTATTGATGATTCCTTATATAGAGATATAATTGGTAGCTTGCTCTACTTAACCGCTTCTAGACCGGACATCATGTTTTCTGTTGGTCTTTGTGCTCGATTTCAATCCCAACCTATGCAAACACATTTTCAAGCCGTCAAACGGATTTTAAGATATTTAGTCGGCACTACAAGTTATGGTCTACGGTATCCTAAAGGACAATCTTTGGACTTTAAAGCTTATACCGACGCCGATTACACTGGTTGTCGAATTGATCGAAAGAGTACAAGCGGTAGTTGTTTCTTGTTAGGAAGGGCCTTAGTATCTTGGTTTAGCAAGAAACAAAACACGGTTGCCCTCTCTACAACTGAAGCTGAATATATGGCAGTCGGATCCTGTTGTGCTCAAGTGCTTTATATGCAACAAGTTTTAAACGATTATGGCTTTACTTTTTCATCCACGCCTATCTTTTGTGACAATACAAGTGCTATAAACTTAGCACATAATCCTATTTTACACAGTCGTGCCAGACATATTGAAATCTGTCATCATTTTCTAAGGGATCATATCTCTAAAAATCATGTATCCCTTCATCATGTTGATACGGAAGATTAATTGGCTGACATTTTCACAAAACTGCTTTTATTAGATCATTTCAATAAAATAAGGAAGCAACTACTCATTACTCCCATAGAAGATGTTTTCTTTGACATTTGTGCTTTGTAAATCGACTGGTTTTTAATTCTTCCATTTTGGCTTTAAATGGACATGTTTTCAAATGATTTGATGATTATATTTTTAAAGGGAGGAATAAGTTAAGGGGGAGTTTTTAACACTTGATTTTAACGGATATCTTTTTGAAATAACAAAGGGGGAGAAATAATATAAATCTTAAATAGTTGTAACTCTTAAAAACAATGGCTTTACATTAAAAGTTGTTATATTCCCTAAGAATTGGATTTTATGTTCCATACTTCTTGGGGAATAATAAGCACACATTTCATAAATAGGAGAAGTAATTCACAAAGTAAATCTCAGGTATGAAACTCAACTCATTTTAAAGACTGGTTGATTTATATTCTGGAAATGTTTGTCATCTTCAAAAAGGGGGAGATTGTTGGCTAAATGGACATCATTTAATCCCTTTGTTTTGATTATGACAAACATTTCATCCTTGTGGATCTAATGTGATACTTGAGTGTTGCAGGAATTAGGTGGATGACAAACCTTTGGAAGATCTATATGCTAAAAATGTTGTAATTTCATGATTGTAATCAAATGTAAAAAAAAAACTTGTACAAGTATATAATGTACAAGCACTTAGGCATCATGTAAATCAAGAGTTTAGACCTTCCCTAGCCAATCACAACACTTAGATAGGTCATCCCCTATAATAGTGTCACAACTGCACACTCATACACACACTTAATACTTAGTTTAAAACATTGAAACAAAGTCATTCTCGGTCGACAAACTCCTCGACCGAGACACTCTCGGTCGACAATCTCCTCGACTGAGAATGACCTAAGTAGCCGTTAGACACAGTAGACAAGGTAGTTGGGAGTTGGATTAGAATGTTATATACACTTGCTCCAGACAGTCCATCGGTCAACAAGTCCTCGACCGAGAAGAGTTATGTCTGCACTTTTCAGAATTAATTAACTAGTCGTTGCTAAAGCAACTAATGGATATGTCACGGAACTATTCTTACCCCAATCCCAATCCCACTGCCTAGACAGTAGAAAAAGGATTGAAGCGCCCGTCCCTGAGTGGCCCAATAGGATCAATCACACTGGCATATACAATAAGAAACAAATAACTCAAAAACTGGATAAATAAATAAACAAACAAACCCAATATGGAGATTTACCTGATTTATCTTTGTCATCAGAGTATATGAGTGCGGAAGCGATCTTATTCATTTTTCCATGTATATTGCCTAAAATCAAGAAAATCAAGACACAATCATGCAATTGCACGGTACGCTATCAAAATCAAACAAACCAGTTTATAAGGAAAATATGTATACTTGGCAGGACTTATATTTCAAAGTATAACAAACGATTTCCAAACATTCAATATCATTCGACAAAAAGGTTGTTATTCAACGATTCAAATTTTATTACGAGTTCCCATTATGCTGTAATTTGAGAAGCATGCTTATATATTTTTGTGTGACTTTATTGCCCCAACGCGATGGGGTAAGTCACTGGGCTCCTTCTCACCATAGGAACATAGGAGGCCAATGTACAAGTCCCACCTCTAATGAGGGGGTTGTTGTACTCAATATCAACATTATCAACATTATCAATATCATCATCATTATCAATATACATGCAGTCATAATGGGCATGCAATTTATGTTCTCATGTTTTTCAAAATATAGTATAGAAAAACAGAAGACTAATCATAGGGAACAGTAGCTCATCCAAATAAATAGCCAAAGTATACAATCAAGAGATACATAAAAGTATCTTCAATACAATCAAGGAGGATTTATATAATAGCGTACCTTTCACCGAGGATTTTGAGTATTAATCAACTAGAGTAGAAGATCAGGGTCTCAAGTGGTTCCTAGATCAATCAAGATATGGATCGAGGGTCAAGATCATATTATAGACCAATATTAAGTACACCAAATTAGGGTTTTCCAATCCTATTCATCCCTAAGGTAGATCAATTATATCAAGATTTCAATATTTACTCAAGTGTCAAGCATATTCGAGGATGGATGATCTACCTAGGTATTTTAGGAATATTTGTCAACCCTAAATATTATCATCATTATTCAAGTCATCATCAAGTTCCTAGATCATCATCATGATACTTAGCATCATTAGAATTCCAGATCAGGTTGATGGGTCAAATATATCAAGGGTTTTGTAAGATTTGAGATCCATGTCAAGATTACTCATTATTCATAAAGATGATAATCAAGATTGAATCAAGTAATTAGATCTAGATCACTAATGATTCATTTTAAACAGTCAACTAGTTTGGATCTAGATTTGTACTTCAAGATAATCATTAGAGTCAAATACTAGGTTTTCCAAGAATTAACATCACTATTGAGCCATTTAATAAACTAAATAAGAAATAGATCTAGATTTCATTATATTAGTGAGCATCGTTTAGAATCAGGTTTCACAAATATTTTTAATGGGTTCAGTAGAATTTTTTGATAAAAAAGGACTACTTATTCATCATTTTTGGAGTTCGGATGCATTTTCTACAATCTAGACAAAATCTGGCATTTAATTGCAATTTCGAGTAGAGAGGGATATAAATACCTTATATTGGAAAAAGGATGGTCGTCGGATGCATCAGGCATGGCCGAGATGGAGCCACACAGGAGGGGTGGCTTTCTTAGATTAGGATTCGGTTCAATTCTAATTTGTCTGGTTCACTCGTCTATTTAGCCGGTTCATTTTTGTGGTCTACCGGGCTCCTTGGACCGACGGTTCAGGGACTATCTTGCTCCCGTTCTGACCTTCATGCGTGAGCAAGTAGATGCATGGAGAGGGCTCATCGGCGTGGAGGGAAACTGGAGCAGGAGGGGCAGATGATGAAAGTGGAGCTGTCGATCAGGTTAGTCAGAAACCCACGAGGCAAGAGGCAGCCAAGATTTGGAGTGAGGGGCGAGGGAGGTGAATGCCCCAAAGCAGCCGTATGGTGGCACCGCTGCTGCAGAAGGAAGGTCAAGGAGGGAAAATGGGGGTGTCGAGGCCATTTCAGGTCACGAAAACAAGATAATCTCCTACTGAGTGATGAGGGGAGTCCATTTTGGGGGGTTTTATAGCGTTTTGGGCTAGGGTTAGGGCTAGGGGGCTCCTTGGTGGCAGCCATGGCCGCCGGAGTGAGAACAGGAGGCGAGGAGCTCATTTTGGTGGATGTATAGAGCATGAATGGCAGTCAAACTAGGGCTCTTCAAGTTCAAAATGGTGAGACGGTCATTTCTATTCGCTTGGAATTTTGAATCGAGGTCAAGGGCGCGAGATTGCAAGCCTCAGCCATAAAGACACATCCCCGCTGATTGCGGGAGGTTGATGATGACTTCGCGCCCACTGGATCAGGCCGGGATCCACAAGAGGCAGATCCAAGGGCCAACAGTCACCCCGGATCCCTTGTATGGATCGCTGACATGGCAAAGCTAAGAAAAAGGCACAAATAAAAGGGGGAAAAGGGTTTTCAATACATAAACTTCAAGAATTCATAGTAAAATGTAGGAATGTCCAATTGACCTCAAATTTGGATCAAATCTTCAAAATAATGTGGAGAATATCTAGAAAATGTTTTAGAATCAAAATACAAAGTTTGATTGACCAATTTGATTATTTGGACAAAGTGATGAATGAATCCAATTTGAAGTGTTATAATGTGTATAAAAACTACATTAGTCACCATATCTTGGATTTGAGTCTCAATAATGATTATGAAGACAAGAAAAATAATTTGGTACCATTAGTAGGTATAATGAGGGCAAATGAGTAATTATCTCATTACTTTGCTAAAATCCACTTTGTCACATCCTTCCCTCCTTAAAAAGGAATTTTGTCCCCAAAATTCAAAAATATCCTCAAAATTAGAATTATTCAAATCCAGATAATATCATCAATTATTAGAACATCCTCAACTATGTAATCAAAATCATGTCCTCAAGTTTCAATTAGTCCCAAAAAAAATCACAGTTGAGATTCCATATTCCATATCATAATCAACTTGGTACTAACATTATTTCATCATTGAGCAATTGAGTATCAAAATCAGCACATATATTGTCCAATGTCATTATATGAATCACAAATATGGAAAGAATCCTATTGATCACAAATTTGGAGAGATCATATTTTAGGTCAAACAAATAGAGTACTTGAATCAAGTGTACAAGGTGACTTTCAATCCCAATATCTCAGGGTTCTAGCCTCTACATTGGCCTAGGTGGGGTTATGCATCCATGATTTTGAGATTTCAAATTTCAACATTTTAAGACTACATCATACTTTCAATATCATGATTTTTAGGCTTAAAATCATGGGGAGGTCCCACCCTAGTCCAAATGGGAGCTAAACCCTAACTCATAAATCGAGAGATTCAACATAGTCATCATTTTGAAAATTTCAACATTTGGGATTTTGAAGTCATTAGTCATATATCTAGTATGATTTGTAGATCCAATTAATGTGAACATAGGATTTGTATCATTATTGAGATTTGATGATCGTGAGTCACAATTCTATAATCAAAATCAAGAGTCAAGATTTTAGACACCAAAAGTCATAGATCCAAAATTTGATCATATGTATAAATATTTTAAAGCTAGGGTTTATATTCCTATTTATACCTTAGGGGATATCACTCATCTATATTCAATTTCTAGCAATAATATTTAGGCAATATTCGAGCAATATATCAAATTTCATTATCATTGTATCCAAGGTTGATGAATGATCTAGACCTAGGTCTATCTAGGAAGTCAACCACAATCTATAGTCAACATTGCCATATGTCAAGGTCATTATCAAATCAGTATTCAGATCGAGTATCAACCATGGTCTTAACCTATTAGGCTTAGGTCAACTAATCCAAAATCGGGTGAAAGGAGATACCTTTCCAAACTCTAAATAATCAACAATACGAAAATTTAGGGGTAGTCAAAATAGGGATGTGACCTAGGTTAGGGGAGTCATGAGTCAACTACTACCCTAATCTAGCACATTACCAACATTAGTCATTATCAGTTGAGCTTATTCAAATAGGGAGAGTATCCATGATTAGATCATATATATCCAGGTCATAAGATCAAAATTCAAGATAATAGGTCCATAATGTCAAGATTTGCAATTTTTTTCTTTCATGATCAAGGTAGTGATATAGTTTGGAAATTGAGGATCTTAATTTGACATTCAAGGAGTTAGAGCATAATAGTGCAAAAACTAGCCCATCATCATCATACCAAAATCGAGATTGCAAAAGGCATCAATAGTCAATATGAAAACTACTTTTTGCATCATAGTCTTATATCATGGTTTTGTGAGTCCTAATCATTTGATAGCAGGGTCAAGGTGTGTATAAAATAGGATACAAATTTTCTTAACTATGTTTGAGGTTTTATCAACAATAGGGCAACATGGTCTTGATCAAATAGGGACCTTATCAATAATAAGGTATAAGGTATAAGTCATCCTTATTTCACCATATCATTATCTCAAACATAGTCAAAATTGAGTGTTCATGATATTAGGGGTCAAACATGATTATTTGATTTCAAAATTAATTGGTCAAATTTGAGTTTTTAACTTAAGGTCAGATCATAGTATCAACTTTCAAAAATTAAGCGATATTCATTTTCCCATGCATAAGCTACCCATAATCGAGACATCAAGTGGTAAAAGATCATGAGAAGGACCACATGATGAGATGAGAAGACTACCTAATCTTAATGTACATGGGTGGCTTAGGATTGTCCTTAGAGAAGAGATGAGATGCTATAAGACTCTCTAAGGTTTCACAAAAGAACCTTTAGGTCCAGTTCTGGATCAATTAAGGCCAGGTAGAGCGGGGGATCTCAGCCACCGTGAAGACGCATAGGAGAAATTATGTCAGGACCCCAAGCCTAGACACCTCAATTTTCACCATTATGGACTTTAGGGTTTCTTGGGTGTAGGAGACTTGAGAAATTATTTACTTAAAGTATATGGGAGTGTGAAGGCTCTGATACCAACTGTCACGGAACTGTTTTCCAAGAATTAACATCACTATTGAGCCATTTAATAAACTAAATAAGCAATAGATCTAGATTTCATTATATAAGTGAGCATCGTTTGGAATCAGGTTTCACAAATATTTTTAATGGGTTCAGTAGATTTTTCTGATAAAAATGACTACTTATTCATCATTTTTTGAGTTCGGATGCATTTTCTACAATCTAGACAAAATCCAGCATTTAATTGCAATTTCGAGTAGAGAGGGATATAAATACCTTATATTGGAAAAAGGATGGCCGTCGGATGCATCAGGCATGGCCGAGATGGAGCCACACAGGAGGGGTGGCTTTCTTAGATTAGGATATGGTTCAATTCTAATTTGTCTGGTTCACTCGTCTATTTAGCCGGTTCATTTTTGTGGTCTACCGGGCTCCTTGGACCGACGGTTCAGGGACTATCTTGCTCCCGTTATGACCTTCATGTGTGAGCAAGCAAATGCGTGGAGAGGGCTCACCGGCGTGGAGGGCAACTGGAGCAGGAGGGGCGGATGATGAAAGTGGAGTTGTCGGTCAGGTTAGTCAGAAACCCACGAGGCAAGAGGCAGCCAAGATTTGGAGTGAGGGGCGAGGGAGGCGAATGCCCCAAAGCAGCCGTCTGGTGGCGGCACTACTGTAGAAGGAAGGTCAAGGAGGGGAAATGGGGGTGTCGAGGTCGTTTCAGGTCATGAAAACAAGATAATCTCCTACGAAGTGATGAGGGGAGTCCATTGTGGGGGGTTTTATAGCGTTTTGGGCTATGGTTAGGGCTAGGGGGCTCCTTGGTGGCAGCCATGGCCGCCGGAGTGAGAACAGGAGGCGAGGAGCTCATTTTGGCAGATGTATAGAGCATGAATGGAAGTCAAACTAGGACTCTTCAAGTTCGAAATGGTGAGACGGTCGTTTCTATTTGCTTGGAATTTTGAATCGAGGTCAAGGGCGCGAGATTGCAAGCCTCATCCATAAAGACACCTCCCCGCTGATTGCGGGAGGTTGATGATGACCTCGCGCCCACTGGATCAGGCCGGGATCCACAAGAGGTAGATCTAAGGGCCAACAGTCACCCCGGATCCCTTGTATGGATCGCTGACATGGCAAAGCTAAGAAAAAGGCACAAATAAAAGGGGGAAAAGGGGTTTTCAATACATAAACTTCAAGAATTCATAGTAAAATGTAGGAATGTCCAATTGACCTCAAATTTGGACCAAACCTTCAAAATAATGTGGAGAATATTTAGAAAATGTTTTAGAATCAAAAGACAAAGTTTGATTGACCAATTTGATTATTTGGACAAAGTGATGAATGAATCCAATTTGAAGTGTTATAATGTGTATAAAAACTACATTAGTCACCATATCTTGGATTTGAGTCTCAATAATGATTATGAAGACAAGCAAAATAATTTGGGACCATTAGTAGGTATAATGAGGGCAAATAAGTAATTATATCATTATTTTTCTCAAATCCACTTTGTCACAGGATACTTAACGGCTACTTAAGCACTTAGAACCCCCTAGAAAGTGTCCAGAACGTCCTTAAGCATTCATAGGCTATTCCTATAAATAGGACAAGCCTTAGGACACCCAAGATACACTTGTGCAATACTTGAGCTTACACACTTGCAATTGGCAATATGTTCTTGAGCAATTGAGCAATTCTAGCACTTGCTATTTATTTCCTTTGCTCCAAATTCGTGTCCTATAGGCTAGCATCTCCTACCCACTACACTTACAATTCCATTCACATTGGTTAGGAGATCAAAACGCTTGATATAGGAAATCAAGCCTTGTGCTACAAGCGGTAATTGTAATTTCTATTTTTCCTTCTTGTTCCTTTATATTGTTTGTACTCTCCTTGCTACTCCTAGGGTTGGAGGCTATGGATTGGATAGGTTTTGATCTTCTTGGTGGAGAAGGAGAACTTTGGACTACTTCAAGAAGGTTGTCTCAACGGTAAGCTACTTCAAGAGGAAGGCTAATTCAAGGGGGAGCTTGAAGTTACTTCAAGGAAGGTTGCTTCGAGGTTGGTGAGACTACTTTAAGGTGAAGGTTGTCCAAAGAGTGATGAAAGTGTTGTAATTTAATGTAACATCTTGTGAGGTAATAAAATTAAATACTTTCAAAATCCCAATTGGAAACAATTGGGTAGTGGACTGACTCCTTTAGTTTTTGCTAAAGGTGGACCACTCTAAACACCTTGCCTCCTTCTTACTATCTCAATTGTGGTTGTTTTAGTTGAATTATTTTTAAAATCTCCATAAAACCCTATCCACCCCCTCTAGTGGTTTTTCATTGGGGTGCAGGGGTTTGGAATGGAATCCATGATCAATACATTCTATGATCAAAGAGAAAACAAGTGTTAGGGCTTAGAGTTTGCAGATTAGGTTTAGGATTTACATATAGATTAGGATCTATTGTTTTATATTTAGGGAAAAGGATTTATATATTAGGTTTTAGGCAAGTACAGTGATGTAGATGGGCAAATGTCCACCAACATATGTACTTAGAGAACAAATGGGGAAGTGTTGATGAAACATATTGAGAACTTAATATATTGTGACAAAGTGGAATTTTACATAAGTTTGAAAGTTGATACTATGATCTGACCTTAATTTGAAAACTCAATTTTGATCAATGAATTTTGGATGAAAATACTCATATATGACCCCTAATATCATGCAAACTTGATTTAACCAAAAATAGACTACTTGCTCCCTATGTTTTAGATATATGGTAAAATTATGATCTGGTAAAATAAGGATGACTTATATCTTATACCTCATTGTTGATGAGGTCTCTATTTGATTAATATTCATGTTGCAATATTATTGATTAAACCTCAAACATAGTTAAACAAACTCTTATCCTATTTGATATACATCATGATTATGCTATCAAGTGACTAAGTCTAGGACTCACAAAACCATGATGTAAGACTATAATGCAGAAAGTAGTTTCCCTATTGACTATTGATGTGTTTTGTAATCTCAATTTTTATATGATGAGCATGGACCTAAATCATGCACCAATTTCCAAATTATATCACTACATTGATCATGAAAGGAAAATCTTGACATTATTGCCCTATTATCTTGAATTTTGATCTTATTACCTTAATATATATGAGATAATCATTGACACTCTCCCTATTTTTTAATAGTATGAAACCATAAATGTGATATAGTCTTAACTCGACCTATGTGATTAAAGGACTCACAAATCAATATACCTTGCAGATGGCCCCAAAAACCCGTAGTCAAAAAGCAAGATCCCTTAGAACCAATGATGATCAAGGAAAAAGGATCGATAAAAGGAAGATTGATGAAGAAAAAGTCGAGGATGATATAAACAAAAGAAAAGGACCTAGGCTCGATGATGATAATAGGGATGATACTTGGGAAGTGTAAAACAAGTTACTAATGGATGATATGATGAAATGGGCGAGATACATGACATCAATAATTCCTGGAGGAGTCCAAGTCACCATGGTTGCCTTTGCCCCTACATCCAAGCCCGTAGTCATGGAGATAGAGATAAAAATATATGTTGGAATTCCAAAGGAGGACATGTGCAATCGTAACCATTGTAGTCACCACTAGATCTAGAGTTTGATATGGTGATTATGTAACTCTTTGTAACATTTTGAAATAAACCTTGTACTCACTATATTTTGAGAGATGGAAATATGATACCATTTTGGCTTGCTATTTTATGATTCAGAACCTATCTTTGGATTTGAAAATCATTTCTTATTTGAATTTTGACTCCCCGTCCTCATATTTTGAAATTTTGACTCAATCATGTTGACCTACAAATGGACCATCCATTGTTGTAATCTTTGACTCAAAATCTTGAGATCTTGACTAGTTTGTATTTTTTAGAATGGTGATATTGAAAATATGTATAGGGTTAAATTTCCTAAAATGACCTAGGTCTGGATCATTCACCTACCTCGAATATACTTGATAAAGAAATTGATATTGGAATCTTGATAATGGTGCTAGATTGTTGATATGGGTGAGTGAGCACACCGGTGGTCTGGATAGGAATAAAAACCCTAGACTTGCAAGTTTGGAACTCAAAATATGAATATTTGAATCTTGACTCTTGAATAACAAACTTGTTAGTACATGACCCTTTTGGTGCATGACACTTAATATCGACTTTTGATCTCGATTTTTATCTCAGACATGATTTGAGAGTGAAGTCAATTGGTGAACTTTGATCTTTGACCCCCATATTGATCAATGCAATTTATGAGAGACTACTTATGAATGATAATGTTGAGGACATAATTTTGATTATACAGTTGATGATGTTCTAGTAATTGAGGATATGATCTAGATTTGGGTAATTCTAATTTTTGAAGTTGTTTGAATTTTGGGGACAAAATTCCTTTAGGGAAGGATGTGAAAAGTGGAATTTTACATCAGTTTGAATTAATTCTAATTTTTCCCTCATTATACTCACTTATTTTCCCAAATTATTTTTCTTGGCTTCTAAATCAATATTGATACTCAAATTTGAAATATGATGATCAATGTGGATTTTATACACATTATAACACCTCAAATTGGATTCAATCATCACTTCATCCAAATAAGAAAATTGATCCTTCAAACTTCATCATTTGATTCACAAACTTTTTCTACATATTCTCCATATTTTTTTAAAGTTGTGTTCCAAATTTCATCTCATTTGGACATTCCTATAATTTATTATGATTTCTTGAAGATAATGCATTGGAAATCAATTTATTTGACTTTTTATTTGGCTTTTCCAAGTCAGCAATCTGCTTGCCAAAGGGAGGGGTGAATATCGGCCCTTAGATCTGACTCCCCTGGATCCCGCCTTGATCTGAAAACTAGCAGGTAATTCAAGATAATAGGGCAATAATGTCAAGATTTTCCTTTCATGATCAATGTAGTGATATAATTTGGAAATTGGTGCATGATTTAGGTCCATGCTTATCATATAAAAATTGAGATTGCAAAACGCATCAATAGTCAATAGGGAAACTTCTTTTTGCATCATAGTCTTACATCATGGTTTTGTGAGTCCTAGACTTAGTCACTTGATAGCATAGTCATGATGTGTATCAAATAGGATAAGAGTTTGTTTAACTATGTTTGAGGTTTAATCAACAATAGTGCAACATGAATATTAATCAAATAGAGACCTCATCAACAATGAGGTATAAGATATAAGTTATCCTTATTTCACCAAATCATAATTTTTATCATATACCTAAAACATAGGGAGCAAGTAGTCTAGTTTTGTCTAAATCGAGTTTGTATGATATTAGGGGTCATGCATGAGTATTTTCATCCAAAATTCATCGATAAAAATTGAGTTTTCAAATTAAGGTCAGATCATAGTATCAACTTTCAAAATTTAGTAATATTCATTTTTCCCATGCATAAATTACCTATAATCGAGACATAATGTGGAAAAAGGTTCACAAGAAAGGACCACATGAGGGGATGGGAAGACTACCTAATCTTCATCTACATGGGTGGCTTAGGATAAACCTTAAATAAGAGATGAGATGCTAGAAGACTCTCTAGGGTTTCACAAGAGAACCTTTAGGTCTAGTTCTAGATCAATTAAGGCTAGGTAGAGTGGGGGTTGTCAGCCACCGTGAAGACGGATAGGAGAAATTATTCCAGGACCCCGAGCCTAGACACCTCAATTTTTACCATTATGGACTTTAGGGTTTCTTGGGTGTAACTGACTTGAGAAATTATTTACTTAAATTATATGGGAGTGTGTATCTCTGTACCAACTGTCATGGATCTGTTCTTACCCCAATCCCAATACCACTACCTAGACAGTGGTAAAAGGACTGAAGTGCCCATCCCTGAGTGGCTTGATAGGATCTAACACACTTGCATATACAATAAGAAATAATAACTCAAAAATTGGATAATTAAAGAAAAAACTAACCCAATATGGAAATATATCTCATTTATCTTTGTTTTCAGAGTGATTAGAGTGTGGAAGCGATCTTAATCAATGTTCTATTTGTATTGCCTAAAATCAAAAAAATTGAGACACAATCATGCAATTGCACGGTACGCTATCAAAATCAAATAAAACAGTTTATAGCAAAATTAGTGTACTTGGCAGGACTTATATTTGAAAAGTATAACAAGCAATTTGGAAAAACCAAAAGTTATTCGACAAGTTTGTTTATTTCAAAACAATTCATGTAATGTCCCAGGACTTTGAGAACTCAGATAAGATGATCTTAAAAGGAATGATTGGACTACCCATATCACCAAAGTGCACCTCCTTTTTTGGGAGCCCATCACTAAAGAACTCCATAGTTAAGTGTGCTCAACTTGGAGTAGTACTAGAATGGGTGACCATTCGGGAAGTTGACCCCATCTTGTGCGTGAGTGAGGAAAAAACGTGTAGTTAAGGCTAGTGGTGGTATGTGGGGCCACTCGTCATTCCTAAAACTCTACTAGAGTCTAGGGCAGTGGGCCCATGCGTTACAAATGATAGGGATGCCCATAGTTGATGTAGCCACCCTTACGCTGGTATTCTGCGATCGGGAGCTAGGTGTCCATGGGCCATTATGGGTCTCTACTGATATGGGGAATGATTATGAGGCCTTATAGTTGAGCCTTGACAAGGACGTCAAGAGTCTAACTAGGGGAGATTGTAACATCCCAGGACTTTGAAGCCTCAGATAAGATGATCTTAAAAGAAATTATTGGACTACCCATATCACCAAGGTGCACCTCCTTTTTCGGGAGCCCATCACTAAAGAACTCCATAGTTAAGTGTGCTCAACTTGGAGTAGTACTAGGATGGGTGACCAATCGGGAAGTTGACCCCAGCTTGCGCGTGAGTGAGGGGAAAATGTGTAGTTAAGGCTAGTGGTGGTCTATGGGGCCAGTCGTAATTCCTAAAACTCTACTAGAGTCTAGGGAAGTGGGACCAGGCATTACAATTCACTTTTTATTATGAGTTCCCATTATGCTATAATCAATAATCATGCTTATATATTTTGTGTGACTCTATTGCCCCAACGCGACGGGGAGGTCACCGGGCTCCTTCTTACCATAGGAGATAGGAGGTCAATTTACAAGTCCAACCCCTCATTCAGAGGTGGACTTATACATTGACCTCCTATCTCCTATGTTGAGAAGGAGCCTAGTGACCTCCTGATGTAGCCCTATTTTAGGGCTCCATCTTGTGCCATTTTGTACTTAAGTTGCATCTAAACATGTTAGATTACAAGTCTTTCCCCCTAATATGATTATCATTGCAAATATGCTTATGGATGTTCTTTACACTATTTTTCAGGTACTTGGACCATGCTTAGATGGAAGAGAGAGAGAGAAGGAGTTCTAGGGTTCCCCCACTCAAGGAGGGACCCAAAGAAGGCCCCAAAGTCTCCCTCAACCTACCTCCAGTGGCCAAGAATTACCCCCAAGCAAAGACATCTGAAAATGACAAAGTCAGAAGTGAAATCAAGTCATGCAAGCCTCACCACGGTCGTGGCCACAATGCCACGGTCGTGCATTTATTGCCAAGATCCAATAGTTTCAATAGGGATTTGTATAAATCGCCTACGACCGTGGCCTCCTAGCCACAACCGTGGCCAGTGAAGACACCACGGTCGTGGCCATCAGCACGGTCGTGGTCAGTAGAAGAGAAAACGGCCGTGGGCTCCTCCCATGGTCATACGTTTATTGATCAAGAAGTGAGCCTCCAACAGGGATTTCCTCCAAGCCACCACGACTGTGGCCAAGTCGCCATGACCATGGATGAAGATGATCAAGACGACCATGGCTCCTCCCACGGTCACCTACACCTCCTCCAAAACGGTCGTGTTACGCAACACGGTCGTGGTGCATGTTACCCACCACGACCGTGGCACTCCGCCACAGTCGTGGCCATTTCCACACTTAACCTTTCTACCATACTTTGAATACCACGACCGTATTCACCTCCCAAGGCCATTCCCCACTACCCTCACCACGGCCGTGGCACACCCACCACGACTGTGGTGATCACCGACCCTACACAACTTTTTCACTACTTTTCTTAAACTGCCCCTACTTACCCTAGTGCTTCCACCACCACCTATATATACATGGGTGGCGGCCATAGCACTAGGTTAGACTCCCCCACAGCTGCTACACTACTCCACCCTCCATTCTTGAGTTCATTGTGCAAATTCCTTGTATTTTGTCTCACCATCCACCATTTCCACCTTCATTCCACCATGGAATCCTAGTTTCCTAGGTTTTCATCCATAATCCCTCACCATTTCATGCCCCCTACACCCTTGGAGGAGGGAGGTCGTCTGCAATAGCTTGGAGGTGAAGAAGAAGGCCACTTCATCAAGCTTCATGGAGTTTCTTCCTCTTCTACCCCTTTCTTTTCTTGTTTTCTTGATCATGTCTAGCTAAGCCCCTAGTGGTGGGCTGTTTGGGGTTAAAATGTGACTTTGATACCATGTTGGGGGAAAGTTGCTTGTAATGAACTTAATTCATATCTATGATGATTTCTTCTTGCTTCTATCTCATTTCCTATTTTATTGCATGTGGTTTGTGCTTATAACATGGATTGCTTGCTTTGAGATGTTTGATGACACTTAGCTTCTAGGAGGAATTGGAGTGTATGTGGCAATCTTAGGATTGGCTCCTAGGTCCAATTAGTAGATCCCTAGCTAGCCCCCTTTGTTTCTACATACACATCCCTCCTCCTACAAGTGAGTGTGAGATTTAAGTGGCTAGTGTAAGTGAGAGTGATGCAATTGCCTAGGGCCTTCTAAAGGCTAGAGTGGCTAGTGGCATGAGGATAAATCCCCTCATCTCCACTCCCATTTCTACCCTCAACCCTCAATTGTCCACTATCACTTACCCTAGAAACCTAGATTTGGCCAATCCCATTAGAATTACGCCTAACCCTAGTCTTCTACTAGTAGTATAGGGTATGTTCTAATGGCATTGACCTTGTTTTTTGGTTTGGTAATCTAGATATGATTTGAGCACCATGCATGTTTAATGAACTCCCCCAACTAAAATCAAAGTGACATTTCCCAAACGGCCCACCCACCTTAATCACTCTTGCTTAAAACCTTAATTGCTTTGTTTGCTTGTTAATGCTAGTGTAGTTCAATTGCTTTGGTTAACTTAGTTAATTGCCTATTTTTGCTAGCTAGTGTTAATCTAGGTTTGTGATCCAGTTAGTGGTTAATTCAGTTCCTTAGTTGATAATTGCTTGCTTAGTCTAGTCCATCTTGCCCCTGCCTTAGTTTATCTAGTTTGTCACCTAGATTGCTAGTTCAGTTTTTGATAACTTAGTTTCAATTGTGTCTTTCATACTTGTTCTTTAGTATAACCAAACCATCAAACAACCTTAAAACCCTAAAACCCTAGCTCCGTAAAAGGAACATAGTGCACGCCTTATAACTCTAGTACCCCCTCTATCTCTGTGGTTCAACCCCGCATCTTGCCTTTCGCCTATACTACGACAGTACCCCATACGATTGCGGGTGAACTGTTTTAGTTTTAGTGATCGACTCGATCTGGGACCATACAAATTTCGAAAGCCAAGATTCCATCTCCCGTTCCTTCCGACCTCGTGGATTGCACCCGACCACCCTAGTTGGCCGGTGTTGCAAGCCTCTAGCGAGAGCGCACCAAGCTTTCTGGCGCTGTTTTCGGGGATAGAGGTGCTCGGCCTACTTAGATAGTGTAGCTTATCCCTTCCTTTTGCCCTCACCATTGCTATTATTTATTCTTTGTGTTACTTTTGCATTTTGGTTTGCTAACTTCGTTTCTTGTTGTTTGTTTGTGTCTTGCGCAGGTGACAGCTGTGCATGTGTAGCATGCGTTCTACTTGCACCGACTTGGTGGTATATGACCCTGAGATTGGTAGAAGGAGGCGTCAAGCTCGCCGCAACCTACACCGAGAGGCCAAGATGGCCGAGAACAACCAAGATGTAGACGCTCAGCCACATCCACTGCCACATCGCCCGCTTCATGAGTACTTCACATCGGGGAACTACAACTCCCCCATCGCCACTCTGGTTGACCAGATGCCATGTCAACAGTTCTCCATCCCACCGGCACTCCTGGGACTTCTCCCTACATACTTCGGTATGGAGAACGAGAATCCCTACCACCACATAGACGCGTTCCTTGAAACGTGCTCTACCTTCCGCACTCCATCTTCCACTAATGACTCAATCAGGAGGACACTCTTTCCTTTCTCCCTCAAGGAGAAAGCCAAGGAGTGGTATGTGATGAAGCCAGAGTTGGTCACGTGGAATGAGGTGAAGAACGAGTTTCTCAAGAAGTTCTTCCCCATTACCAAGTTATCTTATATGAGAAGGTGCATCACGTCATTTGCCCAGAAAGAGAACGAGCCCTTCCACGAGGCGTAGGAGAGGTTCCAAAAGCTACTTCACGATTGACCCCATCATGAGGTTCCTCTGTGGCAACTCGTTCAAGCCTTCTACACCGAGCTTGAAGAGCAAAGCCAAAACAACGTCGACTCTTCCTGCAGGGGCACTTTCATGGCAAAGCCGCCTGAGGAATCATGGCCGTTGTTTGAGCATCTCGTAGAAAATTCCCGCCATCGTGCTTCCACAAAAGGGGGGCATTGTGATCGAAGCTACACTCCTCCACCTTCTTCCGTAGCTCCGAGTCGCAATACCAACGACCCCGATATGTTGAAGATGATGGTCGATATGATGTGGATGATGAAAAATCAAGTGGGTAGCTCTTCCAGCCAGCCTACAATGGCAGTTGATATTGTACACGAGGAAGTCAATGCTCTACATTCCTTTAGTGGACGCAACAACCAGGGCCCAATGTCCAACTCCTACACTCCCGAGTGGAGGAACCACCCAAACTTCTCCTGGAAACAACAGAACGAGGATGGGCAAGGACAGGGGCAGCAAAAGCCACGCTACAGCTCCAAGTTTAAGGAGGAAGTGCTAGGAAGGCTAAGAAGCCTGGATGAAGTAAAAAAAGATGTCAATGCACATGGACAGTCTATTAACTATCTTGAGTAGAGGTTGGATCAGATTTCTCTCTCTTTGGCTAGAAGGGAAGAAGGTAGACTTCCATCTCAACCAATGCCAAATCCGAACAATGATGGGGCTTTTCTAGGGAACACTTTGAGTGCTTATGTTCCACCATCTTACCAAGCCCCACCAAACCCCTATGCTCCTCCACCTCCTCAAGCGCCACTCAACTATCAATATGCTCCACCTCCACCTCACACCTACCAACAACCACCTCCACAATACCACCCCCCACCACAACAACAACCGCAACCCCAATTCATTCTTCAAAATCCCAACTCCCCTCACGAAAGGCCTCCACCACCCCAACAGCCACAATCACCTCCACAAGCTCCCTCTCCTACCACCCATGAGCATGTGAAGGCAGTGAATACATTGAGGAGTGGCAGGACTTTGGAGAGCCCCCATGGTACAGTTGTTGGCAGAGATGATACTGAGGCTGAGCAGGTTGATGTTGAGACGTCGATTGATGATAATGTGATAAGAGGCAGTGTTGATACCGTGATTCCGATAGTTGATACCGAGATACTGAATGATGATATTGTGATTCCCGTGATGCCATTCGATGATACTACTGAGATGGACCATTTGGGATCCCAACTTCCCCCTTTCCCCAAGGCTCTTAAGGAGCCTTCTGTTGAGAAAAGAAGGAAAAAGCATATCGAGGACATTCTGGAAACTTTTAAACAAGTGAAGATCAATATCCCTTTGTTTGATGCAGTCAAGCAAATTCCTTCATATGCTAAGTTTTTAAGGATCTTTGTACTTTCAAGAGAAGAACTACGGGGAGGACCCCAAAGAAGGTAAAGCTTATTGAGAAAGTGAGCTCGATTCTGCAGCACACCATTCTAAGAAAGAGGAAGGATCACAATGCTCCTATCATATCATGCTACATTGGGAAGCACCGCATAGACCAAGCTCTCCTAGACTTGGGCTCGAGCGTGAACCTCATACCGTATGATGTTTTTACAGAATTACAGATAGGGTAATTGGGTCCGGTCCATTGCACTTTGCAGTTAGCTGACAGGTCGGTAAAGACGCCTAGAGGGTGTGTTGATGATGTGCTCGTGAGACTAGATGACGAGACATCTGCTTTCTTTCCTGCTATTTTATCGTCTTGGATATGGAGAAAGACACGAGGAGGGTTCCTATCATCTTAGGGAGACCCTTCCTGGCCACAGCTGATGCGGTCATTCATGTGAGGACTGGTACGATGTATGTGACATTCATGCACATGAAGATCTGGTTGAACATTTTTAAATCTTCAGCCAAGGCCGAAGTGATAGGTGCAACAGAAGAAGACTGCTATCTAGTTGAGCGTCTAGATGAGATCGTGGAAGAATGTCTACCTTCTTAGATTCAAACTGCCACTCAAGGTAGAGGATTAGATCCGATAGTTGAGTTTCCTGAGGATGATGAGGAAGATGATGAAGAGTGTGAGCTAGCCTTAGTGGCTGCAAGTGAAGACCTCCCTTCCATCTTTGAGCCATTGAAAAACTCTCTTGAAGAGCCCCCCACACTTGAGCTGAAATCACTTCCTGAAGGTTTGAAGTATGCTTTTCTAGGGGCGAATGGCACCCTCCCGGTGATCATTTCATCCATACTTTCACCCGAACAAGAGGAGGCTTTGATGAAGGTTCTGAAGGAGAACATCCAAGCCATCGAATGGACCATTTCTGATTTGAGGGGTATTGATCCCTCCATCTGTGTGCACCGAATCTATCTTGAAGAAGACGCGAGGCCAACTCGCCAAATGCAAAGGTGACTAAATCTGAAATTGAAAGAAGTGGTGACTCAAGAGGTAGTCAAATTGCTTGATGCTGGAATTATCTACCCTATTTCTGACAGCACTTGGGTGAGCCCCATCCAAGTCGTACCCAAGAAGGGTGGAATCACAGTTGCTGAAAATGTCGATGGGGAACTAATGCCAGTGAGAGAACAATCTAAGTGGAGGATGTGTGTGGACTATCGAAAACTCAATGAGAAGATGAAGAAAGACCACTATCCCCTCCCATTCCTTGGTCAAATTCTAGAGAGACTGGTTGGGCAGAGTTTCTATTGTTTCCGTGATGGGTATTCTGGATACTTTCATATCGCCGTACACCCTGCCGATCAAGAGAAGACAACATTCACCTGCCCGAGTGGCACATTTACTTATCGGAGAATGCCATTCGGGATGTGCAATGCCCCGTCCACATTTTAGAGGTGTGTTACATCAATCTTCGCAGATATGCTTGATACGTCCTTAGACGTGTTCATGGATTATTTCTCAGTTTTCGGAAAGACTTTTGATGAATGCTTCTTACACTTGGCTGCCATCCTCGAGAGATGCGTGAAAGTTTGACTAGTTCTATCTTGGGAGAAAAGCCACTTCATGGTGCTCGAAGGCATCGTTCTAGGCCACCGAGTCTCTAAAGATGGGATTGAAGTTGACAAATGCATTGAAGCCTTTAATCACTTGAAGGAGAAGCTAATTTCTTCTCTGATCATGCATCCCCCCGACTTCTCTTTTCCATTTGAGATCATGACTGATGCATCTGATATGGCAGTGGGGGCTGTGTTGGGTCAAAGGATTGGCCGTATTCCTCACGATATATACTACGTGAGTAAAACTCTTAATGGAGCGCAAAGAAATTACACCACTATCGAGAAAGAGTTACTCGCCATCATCTTTGCTTTAGACAAATTCCATTCCTATCTTCTGCAAAATAGAGTTGTGATTTACACGGATCTTGCTGCATTGAAGTATCTCATGTCTAAGAAGGATTCAAAGTCGAGGTTGATAAGATGGATTCTATTGCTGCAAGAGTTTGATATAGAGATAGTGGACAAGAAGGGAGTAGAAAATGGTGCAGCCGATCATCTCTCCCGGATTGATCACCCTTTTGACAAGACAAGGTTAATTAAAGAAACCATGCCGCATGAACAACTCTTCCTCCTATCATCTTCTCGAGGGCCATGGTACCAACACATAGCCAATTTATTGGCTAGTGGGAGGATACCGAGCACGTGGACAAGGGAGGAGAACAAAAGACTATTTTCTATGGTGAAGAATTATGCATGGGATGACCCTCACCTTTTCAAGTATTGCCTGGATCAACTTGTAAGAAGATGTGTGCCGGAAGTGGAACAACAAGACATCCTCTCCATGTGTCATTTCGGGATATGTGGAGGAAATTTTGGAGGAAAGCGTACAACTGCTAAGGTACTGCAATGTGGTTTTTACTGGCCCTCATTGTTCAAAGATGCACATGAATTCTGCAAGAGCTGCTTGAAATGTCAAAAGGTGGGAAATATCTCCAAAAGAGACATGATTCCTCTATCACCCATTCTAGTGGTAGAGGTATTTGACGTATGGGGAATTGATTTCATGGGTCCTTTCCCTCCTTCATTTGGATATATTTACATCTTAGTTGCAGTTGACTATGTGTCAAAATGGATAGAAGCCATTCCAACTCGGAAAAATGACCACAAAGTTGTTTGTGATTTTGTAAAATCAAACATCTTCAGCCGGTTTGGCATTCCAAGAGAAATGATAAGTGACTGGGGAAGTCACTTCATCCACTGCACCTTTGAGGGATTACTCAAGAAACATGGAGTGAACCATAGAGTCTCCACTCCATATCATCCTCAAACAAGTGGCCAAGTTGAGTTGGCCAATCGGAAGATAAAGCTCATTTTGGAGAAAACTGTGAGACCGGACCGTAAGGATTGGTCACTCCGCCTCAATGAAGCTCTATGGGCATACCGGACTGGTTACAAAACCCCGATTGGCACCACACCCTTCAAGCTCATCTATGGCAAAAGCTGCCACTTACCGGTAGAGATGCAACATAAAGAGCTTTGGGCTTTGAAGAATATGAACTTTGATGGTGAAAATGCAGCAATGAAAAGGAAATTCCAACTCAATGAGCTAGAGGAAATGTGCCACGAGGCGTATGAGTTGTCAAAGAGTTACAAGGAGAGAACAAAGTTCCTCCATGACAAGATGATTAGGAAGAAGTACTTTGAGCCCAGAAAATGGGTATGGATATACAACTCGAGAATGAAGTTCTTTCCCAGAAAACCCCGGTCTAGATGGGAAGGACCCTATCTCATTAAGAAAGTATACCCATCAGGGGTTGTGATTATTTGTGAGAAAGAAGGTGCAAAGGAATCTACCATCAATGGGCAAAGGTTGAAATCTGTTGTTGAAGTCGGCCCGGACAAGGCCAATCAAGATTTTGATGTTGTTATGCTTGTAGAGGAAGAATTTGATGAAGAAGAGTGCTTGGATGAGGACGAGAAAGTAATCTACTACAAGGATCTATTGAAGGTTCCAAAGAAGTGATGGAGATCTACAATCAATAAGCATGGTTGAAGGTGTTAAATTTAGCGCTAGTGGGAGGCAACCCACGTGGTTTGAGATTCTCAAACCTTTTCCTTTTCAATACTTTAGTTTTCTTTTACACCAATACACACACGCACATTTGTTCTTGATGTTTTTGTTTGAGTTTTGATGATGTGCAGGTGTTAGACAGTAGAGAGATAGGTTTTAGAAGTTAAGTCAAGGTCATTCAAGAAGTTTGGTGTCAAAAGAACCAATGAAATCGGAAGTTCAAGTTTTGAAGTTTGGAAAACTGAAGAAACAACCCCAACACGGCCGTGTAGACAGACCACGACCGTGGTGTTCTTGGCCAAACACGACTGTGGCACATGGCCACGGCCGTGGGAATTATTGCATCTAATTGGATGAAGTAATAGGTTGTTTCCAAGATTAGCCACGACCGTGGCGGGAGGACAAGGCCACGACCATGGTTTCCTACCACGACCGTGCGAATTAAAGCACCAAGTTGGACAAAGTAACAACATTTTTTAGGAAATGGCCACGACCGTGGTACATCACCACGGCTGTGCTGAGAAGGAACGGCTACGACTGTGGTGCGCAGCCACGACCGTGGTGAGGTCAATCTGAGGCTCTCTTCTTCGACAACACGACTATGGCACCCGCCACGGCCATGCTACCTAACCCTGGCCACGACCGTGGCCAGCCACCACGGTCGGGGCCGAGCCCGGTTTAGAAAAAAAATATAAGTCATAAGCATCCAAACCCGACCCCCTCTTCATTCTATCGTCTTCAAGCTCTCACAAAACGACCGTGGCGACAGAAAACGACTTTGTGCTCCCCCATTCACCACCTCCAACCCCCAGAAACACCTCCGTTTGATCCTCAATCCATTCCAAATCAATCCCCAGCCATCCCTCTACCATTTCCACCATCCAATCTAGCCCAATCGCTACTCCATCTCCACTCCGTCCTACAACTCCCCTACACAAAACCTCCCCAAAAACCATTCCTTTCTCGCCCAAATCCACCACAAATCATATACCCACCATCCATACATCACTATCCTTCCATTCCACCCACAAAACCACATCCACACCACTTTCTCCACCAAAATCCGAAAATCACCACCTTCACCTCCATCTCCACCATGAAAAAGATTGGGAGAGCTATAACCAAGGGGACAAACATCATTGTCACGGAACCGGAATCCCAGTCCCATGAACCAAATGTCTACCAAAGGCGAAATGCGGAAGTGTAAAGCTTAGCACACATGAACAGATAACAAGATAAATGCACCAACATAATCTCAACAATCAACAAGGTATATTAAGAAACATCATTATATTACATTATTTGAATTACATGTTCAAGAGACACTTTGTACAAGTCTACTCATGTATACTATATTTGGATCTTACAACAAGTACACCTAGCATAGCTCACCAAGCCCATCAACCTTCTAGCCATCTCTGAACCTAAAAACAACATAAGAGAAAATGGGTCAACACACGAGGTGTTGAGTATGGGGCCGAAAGATACACATATATATAAGCTTTGCACAATTTTGAAAAGATTTCAAGATTAAACGAACAAGAATAAACAAGTTATTTGTTAACAAAAGTGAAACCATATTTTATGTCATTTCACTCCATTATACCAACAATATCAAACATGTTTAAGGCCTTTGACCATCTTCCCGTCGGAAGGGTCCGTAAGGGTGCTCAAGCTTAGCTAACCATTTTATACGAGAGGGACCTCAAGGACGTAACCAAGAGCCCTTTATCAACAATATTATAATGGAGTTCCATATATATATATGTGTTTAAGTTATAAAACAGACGAAGCAAACATCAAGTACGACATAGCAATACTACATGGCAATATTTGAGAAAATAGACAAACAAGCATATAATATATGTCTTTTCAAGTAAGAAAGCGGTAGTCATATAACTAGATAAGGCCCATACCTGATTCAAAGATTCTTAACTTAACACGTCCATTACCATATAGATCATAAGCCAACCTGATTAACAACAAGATTACATATATGCATTAGATTCTCATCATAACCCTAATTAGATGCATTTTAGGGTTTTGGCCAAGATGGGTTCCAAGTTGCTTATTGGTTCATTATATGATATTTACTGATCTAGAGGTCATCATGATGGTGTGGTTCTAGTTTTAAATCATTCTAAGGTTCCATGGATTACATATGACCATTTCAAGGTTCAAGTTCCTTAAGTATATTAAAGGGTCAAAGACTCATAATAGAGTAATCAAGGTCAAAGGTAATCAAGATAGGAGAACCCATCATCAAACATGGTTTAGATCAGCACCATTAGGTCATAAGAAACATATTCCAAACTAGGTGTATGTCCATTAGAAGCAAGATTAGCAATCTAGGAAAAGTTCAACATTATAGTCCAAAGTAGGCACATAAGTACAATTGAGATCATTCATGAGAAATAGGGAGAGTAGGACCTTCTTTAGGGCTACAAATGCATTAGAGTTATTGGTTTGATGATTACGGATGCAAGAGTACAAAAAAAGATTTCAACTTTATCATGGATGTGCATGTAACATCGTCAAAGAAGGTTAAAATTCGTATTTTAGCCAATCAGTAGAATTAAAATAGGAATCAGGGTCTGCAAATATTCCCAAGTTGTAGATCTTTTCGAAAGGATCGATTTGATATATAATTCTACATCATTTGACCGAGGGGTGAGGGACTTATGCATTTTAGAAGGTTGTAATCCAAACTATAGGGAAGGTACATGACATTACCATGATATCATTCATTGATCGACTCCTACCATCGGATCGGCGCCCACCAATGTCCATTCATCCAGCTACTCACAGGAACGGGATTGACCACATCGACCTGAGATGGATGGCCTCTCTTTGATCCTGGCCAATCATCGTTCGGTCCATCGTGCTCCAAGGCTTATCGACGGCCCACAACGGAGCCCCGCTTCAGACTCTCTCACGGAAATGCTCTGTTCCACCGCTGGAACAGAGTCAGAATAGGGGATCCGCCCCCTTCACGTCCGACGAGCAAGGCGCCTCCAGAAGCCCAAGAGGGGAGCGTCGAGTCTGATTGGGGTCGAGGGGGGGTTGTCTAGGGCACACCGGCGAGGACCCGGTTGTTTGGTGTTGTCATCCCCAACCTTGCTCCTCCCCAAGGTGGCCGGGTAGGAGGGGTCTGCTGCTGGGTGCGCCCACATGCATCTGAGGGAGGCGGGGAAGAGACGGAGTTTTGGCAGCCGACCTGAGCGCTGAGACAAGTGGCAGGCCATAAGGAGTTGACGACTAGGGCCGACGGTGGGCTGGAGGTGCGAGTAGCAGCCATCCATTGGTTGCGGAGGCACTCTAAATGGAGTGTCTGGCCGAGAACAGTGAGAGGAGAGGGATGATGAGTGATGATGGAGGAGGAGGGAAAGAAAACAAGGGGAACTAGGGTTAGATCAGAGGGGTTTATAAAGTGGCAAGTTAGGGTTGTTAGATCATAGCTCCCCATCTGTTACTCAAACTGGGTGGAGGCAGAGAGTGTTTCATCAGTCGTTCGTCAGTTTCCAGAAGAGGAAAAGAGAGGAGGGAACAAGAAAATCGGCTATTGTGTTGTATTGGGCCTATTTGGCCGGACCAATAGAGATAAAGGCACAGAAATGAGCTAAAACAAGGTATAAATAGCCAAATTTCACGGTATTATAACTTATCTCCGGAGGTCCAAACGATGTGACTTTTATACTTTTAGAAAGGAAATCGATCCCTCTCTTACATGAAATACACAAGAGACAAGAGGGTCATACTACTAAGGTTCAGTCTCATATGTAACATAGATACATAATAAGGAATTGTCATAGTTCAGAAAGCAATGAAATGTCACAGTTGGTAAAAATGTGAACGTTGATGTGACTAAATTAAAGTCCCACAACCATAAAACTATGGTTTGGACATTGAATTGAGTATGATGCTACTGGGTGAGAGAGAGAGTAAATGTACAAGATAGGATAGAGAAAAGTCAGGTCATCACAATCATCACCGGAGGGAAGTGGTGTTCCAAGAACGCTTCTTCCGAGGTGTCCATGCCATCCCACACACCATCACCTACCACCTCCGCCCACCATTCCCTCCGCCGGTCGCAATCGGTGAGCGGATCACACTCCTGCTCATTCGATAGCCACCACATCACGAATGCCACCTACGAGGGAGAGGACGAAGAAGAGGAGGAGTCCATGGGGGTCGACTTGGACAACCTTATTGATGAAATCCAGCCGGCGCCTGCCAAGAAATATCCAAAAACAAAGAAAGCACTGTCATCATCCAGGTTGCCTCCAAAGCCCACACCACCCCGCCACTAGACGTTTAGTGCGGTGGTGAGGCGTGATGTGCAGCCACGACCCATGCGGCAACTGTAGCAAGATGAGGAGCAGTCAGCTCACTGGTACAATCTGGACACTAGCTCGGGGTCGCATTCCTACACAATGGAGGAAGAAGAAGACAGTGAGGAGGAAGAGGTAGAGCTTGAGCTGCATGGAGATGATGTTCTGGCACATCTGGAGGCAGATAGAAAAAAGTCCTTAGGCAAGGCGCCAGTAGGAGTATCTTATGGCCGAGGACAAAGATAGAAGAAGATAGATCTCATCTACCCAGAATGTATGATAAGGCGAGTCGTCGCCACTAGGTACGGTAGTGAGAAAACCATTGAAGAACTTGGGATCAAAGAAATAGTGGAAATGGGCTTGAAGAGGATTGGGTTGTGGAATGTTCTTTTCACAACCCAACCTACATATCCCGCTTTGACCAGAGAGTTCTTTGCCACTCTCGAGAAGACTAAAGTGAGGGGTTGTGATGCACTCAGATTTTCCAACCCATCACTTCCACTGAGTTGAATGCTATCTTCGCCGCCAATCCTGAAGAAGCTGTGAAATTGGATGACGGCTTGTTAGAGAGAGAGGTCAGTTTTGATTATGCCCATTATTGGAAGAGATTCACGGGCAATGAGGATTACTACGTGGGTAGATCAAAAACTGCTTCCATAAGCAACCCGCTAATGCGCTACGTGCAGAAGGTCTTGGCAAACACGATTGTGGGCAGATATGACAACCAAGGCAGCATTTTTCAGTTTTCTTGATTTTAGGCAATACAAATAGAACACTAATTTAGATCACTTCCCCACTCTACACACTCTAAATACAAAGATAAATTGGATACATCTCCATATTGGGTTAGTTTGTTCGTTAATTGTCCCATTTTTAGTTATTATTTCTTATTGTATATGCTAGTGTGTTAGATCCTATCAAGCCACTCAGGGACGAGCACTTCAATCCTTTTACCATTATTTAGGCTGTGGGATTGGGATTGGGGTAAGAATGGTGTTGTGACATATACATTATATATTTACATCCTAAGTGAGATTAAGTGTTCAAGAACAATCCCAAATCAGGGACTATCCAAGATCTACTCCTAATGAGTAAATCTCGGACAGGTTTCTAGGCCAACAAAATGCATGTATGTCATCATACCTATACCTATGGTCCTATTTTCATCGTTCATATCCTAGGTTTTATGTGATATAATTTAATTCAATTCATTCTTGATTATTGATCATACCCTAGTCTAGGTACCATATTCTATAACATTAATTTCATAATCTTTGACGTACATGCATGTTCATCATCAAGATCATCATTACACAATTTATACATGACCTAGGGGGAGAGATGACCTAAGATAAACTAGAAATTAAGGTTAACAAATGAAGGAAAGAAGGCAAATTACACTAACTAAGATATAGCAATCCAAATTAACACTAACCAATGCAAGAGAAATAAGTAACTAACCATAAAAAATTGATTCACTATCAGCAAGGTAACTACAATAATGTGAGAAGAAAGGGTCATATTCATGCACATACATCCAATAATTAAGCTATGAATTTAGATTATGAATCACATCATATTAGTGGTACATGGGTGGCATGGTGGTTTGTAGGGGGGCTTTCCTAGCAGTGGGGGAAGAAGCTATGGCATCCTCAGGCGGCCTCCTCCCAAGCTTCTCCCAAGCTCCTAGCTAGAGGTGGTGGCAGCATCCTCCTAAGATCCTCAGGTTGTGGTGGCGTCCTCCCAAGCTCTTGGCTGGAGGCGACAGTGAGCAGCTATAGTGTCGACGATCAGCGAGCAAAAGATGGATGGAGGAAGAGAGAAGTGGAGCGGCCGTGGAGGACCTTTGAGCTATGGAGGTGGTGTCACTAATCACAAATCGCCAGAGAAGAAGCAGGACAATCATGATGAAATAGAGAATGGGGAGAAAGTTTGTATCATGCGGGTGCTATTAAGTTACCCATAGTCGTTAGTTATTTTGTAAAACTGACAACTATGGACATCGTCGTCAGTTCGAAAGACAAAACTGATGACTAACTCCTAAACCAAACAAAAAATATACACCAGTTTGGGGCCATAGTCATTCGTTAAGTCTATAGAAACTGATGACTAACTACATATCCAAACAAAAAAATTACCCTGGGGTTAGGGGTATAGTTATCGGTTATGAAAAAAATAACTGACGAATAACTCCTAAACCAAGCAAAAAATAGACATCGATTTAGGGTCATAGTTTTCAGTTTTGTCATTGAAACTGACAACTAACTACATATCAAAACAAAAAAGTTCCCTCAGGTTAGGGGTATAGTCATCGATTTAGCAAGAAAAACTGACAATGAAGAATAAATTTGTGGGGGAAATATACTCATGGGAACATGGTGCAAAATCACCTAATCTTCTATTTCTTCTACAAAACCAACAATTTAGGCCCATGTCAAAAAAAATATGTCTCACCTAGGGGACTTAGTCGTCAGTTTAGCAAGAAAAAATGACAACGAAGAAGCATTTTAAGGGTAAATATTTTTGTGGGGACATGGTGTGAAAACACCTAGTCGTCGGCTTCTTTTCTAAAACTGACGATTTACATCTATGTCAAAAAAAATTATGTGTCACACCAAGGGGACTTTGTTGTCATTTTTTTTGGAATAACTGATGACTAATGCGGGGGATAATTTTTCTGTGGGGACATGGCACGAACACTTTATCATTGGTTGTATAAAAAATCGAAGTCGGACTGAAAATTTTGGAGGCAAATTTTTCCCCTGAAAATTTGTATTTCGTGGGCAATTTTACACATCAGTTTCTATGAAAAGAAACCAACATTAAAGTTAAAGTGGTACATGTGTCTTTTCTAAATCGGTAGGACTTTACATATGGTGATGGTTGGCTTGAAAAACCAATGTTGTTGGTGAATTGGTGTTGGTTTTTCAAAGAATCGACGTCAGCGTAAGTGACATTAAATACCAGATCTATAGTAGTGGTGACAATAAGGGATCCATTGTGTCATATGATTACCCTTTGGTCCATTGGGGCCATGCTAAGTTAGTCCCCTTCGATCATGATTTGCTGGAATAGAGATATAAGTTGTAATTCATTGTCAATGACGCCCAAGTTCCCGTCTGAGATGGAGTCCCATTTTGTATAGGAACTTCATATACACATGGTGATCATGAATTATTTGATTAAAAAATCAAAATTTCTCATAGATATAGTTGATGGTGTCTGTATTGCATGTATGAAATCACAGGTCTACTTCTTTAGCTTCCACAGTCGCTATTGTTTCTGGTATCGAATTGCCTTGAATAATGACTATGTCTTGACCATGTCAAAATTTGAGACATTGATGCAATGTGGATGGTACAACTTTATTACTTGTGAATCCATGGTCTCCCCAAGAGTAGAGTAAAAGATGCATTTATTTCTATTATGATGAAAGTTTCCCTACACATCCTAGGGCCCACCTGAATAGTCAAAGTAATTTCACCCATGACTTCTTTTGGGCAGCCTTTATCGATGTTGATTATATGTTGCTAGATTTAATTCCCAATGTGACAAATGTTTTAAGGGGGAAAACGTTGAGTCATGCCCCATTATCAATGAATACTAACAAAATCTCCATGTCCTCATATCGTACAATGATGTACAATGTAGGATTGGAATCTACATCACTTATAATTTCATCATTTGATAATGTTATCAATGTTGATTTGGTGATCAAGGTTATTGTATTAGCTAGATTCTTTGGGTCAACAACCATTGGAATGAATGCACCTTGTAGAACCTTTAAGATTGCATTTTTGTGAGCTGATGAACTTTGGATTAAGTCCCACATGGATATATCAACACAGTTTTTCTTCATCTATTCAAGTAAGTCAAACAAGGTTGTAGGCTTGCTCATCTCACTATTTAGTTAAGGAACAAGAATGTGATCATATTTAGTGATGCGTGAACAAAGGATTTCCGGTGTGGGTGGTACTTTGCTTAACTCTAATAGACCAAGTTTCTTGATTGGTTTGGCAGGGCTCTCAATTGTTGTTGTAGGGATTGTTTCATTTGCTGTTGTGTCATCTGAAGTAGAATATTTTCCCATGTATATAGTAACTTTGGTTTTTCCTTTGTCGATCATATCAGAAGTGCGATTGTGGAGAAAATTATTAGCATTGTCAATGGTGGGTTCTATAGTTTGAATATCTTCATTAACCTAAATCGAAGAAGGAGAAGGTGCATCCATATTTTTATGTGCATTATTCAATCTAGGTATGTGATTTTAAGGTGTACTGCAAGGTTTGTTGGGCTTGGGTCCTATCAGAACCTGTGCAGGCACATGAATTTGTGATGTAGTTGGATTCATTGAACTAGACGACTTTGGAAATCCAGGAATCTTTTGGTTTGTTTGACCGAGGGAGCTCCCGACGTGGTTTTCCTACCTAGAACTTTGAGCGCACTAACAAAGTGGGTGGAGAAGATAAGAAGAACTGTTCAGCCTAGTTGTATGCATAAGGATTATTCTTTCGAAATCAGATGATCTCCTGTCATAATGATTTAGATTCATTGGTGTCATGTCCAACAACAAAATGAAAGAGAAAAAACTTGTGTGGATCATGATTCTTAGAAGGTCGTGTTGGTGTTGCCTTTATATTTGGATAATGTAGGTGTTCCCACAAGTCAAGCAGCAAATCACTCAAAGGGAGTCTGATTTTTTTTAGTTCTGGATTAAGTTTCTTACGTTTTGGCCTCCATTGTCTTTGATGAGGTTGATTATGTGACATTGTTAGAAGTTGGTTAGAAGTACCTTTTGGATGGCTTGACAAGAATGGTTCATGTGAATCTTCAGCGTGAGTCTCTTTTTCCTGTCTCCTTAGGTCTAGAATTTCTAACTACTTCTGTATGCATTCCATAAGGTGAATAAGTGCATCTACATACAATTTATCAACCATAGGGAATATTACCTTCAACACTGCATTAGATGAATAGAGATCAGAAGAACCTAGAGATAACAAGACTGATTCATCTAAAGATATGAAATAAACATCATCTACCCATCTGTATGGTTGCTCTTGTATCTTCCGGTTAACAAATGGTGTCACCATTCTAGTGATTGGTTCTAGCTCGATAATTTCTTCCAAGATGACAGTTTTTGTTTCTAGTGAATCGTGTTCATTTGTAACTTCAAGAGTGCCATTTTCTATCAGATGTTGTATTGCATGCATGAATGGCTGACATGTGTCAATAAGGTGACCATGAGACTGATGAAACTGACAATAAGTCTTTGCATCATAATTTTTTGGAAGGGGATTTAGAGGTTCTCTCTAGGCATGGAATTTTAGAAAAACTTCTACCCTCGGTAATAAATCAGCATAGGTGCAAGCTAATGGGGTAAACTTTCTTGGAGGCTTCTGAGAAGAAATCTTTTCAATAGCTTGAGATTGTATTGGGATAGATGAACTCACATGTTGAGTTTGTTGAGGGATTGTAGGTTGTGTTTTCGTATGTGGCTGACTCATTTTTTGTACAGGTGGAAGATGTCTAGGGGCAAAGGCATAGGGTTTATACCCTGAATAAGGATGGTGGGTTCATGGAGCATAATATCCTTGTAGTTATGGTATAAGTGGAGCAAATGGCATTGGTTGAATAGGAGGAGGTGGTACATTTGTGCCATTTTCCACTTTAGTAGCTTGTTGAATCTTATTGTGATTAGCCCTTACTGTTGCACCTAGTATAGAGACTGCATTTAAAGCTGATGAAGAATCCTTGACCCCTATAATTGGTTTCTACTGTTGGGTTGAGATTGAGTCTGATGTTCTTATGCATTCCTTTTTTTATTGTGGACTCTATGTTTGTTCTAGCTTGAAATAAATCTACAATGGTCTTGTATGATTGAAAAGTTAACATTGCAGATAGTGCAGGGCGTGCTTCTTTAATGACCATGTGGAATCCTTCTTTATCAGTAGGCTTGTTTTCAATTTTTATTGTAAGTTCCCTCCATCTTCCAACAAATTGTGTGAATGTTTCTTCTGCCTTTTGAGTGAGGGTCTTCAAATCATCTCGGGTAGGTAGCTAATTATACTCCATGAATATTGATCAATAAAATGGTTGGCAAACTCTTCCCATGACTTGAGTGTCTCAGGTTGTTGTTGGTTGTACCAGGCTAGGGTATGTCCTTCTAGAGAACATTGGAATAGCCGGATGAGTAGTTTGTCATTGTCTTGAACATCTATCATATTAGAACATTAGGTGTGAATATGGAGATTGGGGTCACTTCGTCCTTTATATTTAAAAAACTCAGGCACTTCAAACTTTGTAGGTAATCAGGCCTCAAGAAAATAGCAAAAATCTCCAAAGTTCTTTAAACTTGCCTTTCGACCATGCATTTCTTTCAGCTGTTTGTCTAGAGATTCTAGTATAATATATGTTGCTTCTGGACCTATCCCATTGGATGGATTTGGAGAAATAGTGGGAAGAACTTGCGGCCCATATTGTCCTCCTTCCATAACTCCTGATTGATTATAGGAATTGTGGTAGGGCCAGAAAGGAGCATACGAAGGGAATCCAGATGATGCATATGGTATCGGATGCAGAGCCTATGGGATAGACATGGATTGGTGCTTGTGTTTCTTCTTGTTGTTCTATTCTGTATGCTTTAGATTCTCTGAGGATCGTTGTGCATTTGATACTAATATCTTTGTTTGAACATTTGTTGGAGGCATCATTGTTGTGTCTGTTGACAAGATAGGAGCAGCCATGAACAAAGGATTGGTGGTACCTTGGACATGAGGATTTCCCTACCACATAGGGTTCATGAAAGGCATCCCGAATGAGAAATCTTGAGGAAAGAATGATGGTGGTTGATATGGTCCACTTGTGATATAAGGTGGTTGTTGATTTACAGCTAGGTTGTCGGCTTGTTCATCTTCATCTTCATCTTCTTCATCAAACCTTTTAGTGTCAACTACCATAGCTAGAGCAGGTTCCTTCTATTTTTGATTCTCAAGATTTGTCAGAATGTTCAAATCAGCATTAGCATTGGATGATGATCTTGAGACTAGATAATCATTTGTTCACATTGAGGCCCATGGGTGACTTGCATTCCTAGGTATTCTTGATGTTGACATCCATGACAAGCATATTGAATGATCAGCTCATCAAGGTCAGGCGGAGTTCTAGACATGTTAGAAAGTTCCAAAATTAAGCATGTTCTGGATTACAAAAAATAAGGACTGTGTTGATAGGGCGAGTTGTCGTTGGCAGGCCCCGTGATAAACAAACCTAAAACACATGTATATACATGTTAAGAATTATATACACAAACAAACATACAAGCAACACTCTTATGTAGTCCTAATAAGGTTCTTGAGCATTCTTTTAAGATATGGACATTAATGAATGAGAATTTTCCCCTTACGTGGCAAGGGGTATATGTGACAGAGAACGTTGAATGAGAAAGAAAAAATGCAAGGGGTTGAGCATATAGATTGGAATATGATCTTAATTTGGAGAGGTAAGTTCTTTTGTAGACATGAGATCTTTGTTTTATATGGTTTGGGATGTTCCCTTGATAATTTTGGGTGATAAAGAATGAACAAATTGTCCCTTGCATAGCAAGGTCAATTGGGACAAGTTGAATGTGTGATCATGGAAGGTAGGAAACATCTATCACTATCTTTTTTTACAAAAAAATAAGGTCAAAAACTCATTATTAGGTAGAGGATGTCAATCATTCAGCTATCGAATCTCCCCAAGGATTCAAGAACTGTCTGACCGCTAGCCCTTATGCAGGCTAGAAGGGTATTCCTCATCTCCCTGGTCTTGAAAACCTTATTGGATGGATAAGGTATACTCTTCTTGAGATGATCTTACTAAGGATGATATTCCTTTGTTAGGAGTTAAGTTTGTCTGACTGCTAGTCGTTTATGGTGACTAGAAGGGAAACCAATACTCCTAATGTAGGGACAACCAATTATATTGCATGGTGGCGACTAATGCGAGATAGTGGTTAGAGATGGGATGTATGAAAGTGATGTGGATATGCTTGAGAAATGTGTGAAAAAGGGAACCTCTTAATGTTAGGTGTTAGGGTTATTTCTTTGTATGGACTTCATTGAGTTTCAGGTATGATGAGTCAAATCGGTATAGCATATGACCAATCATGGAGATGAATTACAAGATACTTTGGATTTTGAGAAGCATTTTGATGCGGCCAATGAGTTGAAGGATGAGGGCTTATTGGATCAAAAAAATAGATTTAAACTAAGTTTTGTATGATGTTGGAGTTACCAGTTTGACGCCTAGAGAGAGCTTCAATGTAATCTGGGTTCGTATGGTATATATTTTGTCAGAATATATTTGAAAATAGTTTGGTTTAGGCCTGACCTGCACCCAAATGTGCAAAAGGGGTCTGCACAAAATTGTGCAAAAGGGATCTATACATATTTGTGCAAACGATATCAGTATTATAAACATAATGGTTCACTAGGTCAAAGTTTTGACTTGATTAGGGTTTTGTATGATACCATATTTACTAAGTTGAAACTCGTGTAGAACTTCAATGTAATATGGGTTTTTTTTGTAAATGTGACACATGTCTAGTCTAGTGCATGCCTGATTTGTCCCCAAATGTGCAAATAGGTTTTACACTATGGTGTGTTTCTCAAACGTAGACTAGAAAAAGATAGTGCCAAAGGGGAGAGTCAACACCACAACTACTAGGTAGCTACGACACTTTCTGTCCCCATCAATGATGCCATAAAGCTTGGTGTGTTTCTACTAACAGTGTTACAAACTACTCAATTAGAATTTGAATAGATGCAACTCTGTGAGCAAATAACACACGGTGGGATCACTTTCAAAATTTATAAGGACCTAAACCTACACACCTACTTCTACTAAAAACACTACACCCACTAGTGCATGGGGTCATGTCGTAGTATAGGAGGGCGGAAAGTATAGGGTTGATTCACAGGGAGAAAAGGGGGCACTAGAGATAGGTTAGTTTTTGGGCTAGGTTCCTACTATAGATTCTAGGTTTGAAGGGTTTTAAGATTTATTTTGTTTGATTGCACTAAGAGTTGAACAAGAAAGAAAATAAAAGAAAGCAAATAAGATTAAAACCTAAGTTAACCCTAGAAAGTTAATTCTAATGAACAAGAAAATCATAACTTGAAACCTCCAAGAACCCCCGCAACTTTATTACAGGGTCAAAGTAGATATACGTGGTCAAAAATAGGGACGTGGGGACGTTTAGGATGCTTAAGATCTCGCTCTTAAATCAGATAAGCCAATCTGATAGTCGATAAAAGTATGGACTAGAGCTAGTCTAGCAAATTGTCATGAAATAAAAAAAACGAAGAAAAGAAAACAAAACAGAGTCTGTAGGATTCTACTGATCAGATAGAAGGAGATCCTGGCTATGTAACCACAGGTTCGGTAGTCTATGCACCCGTTCTCAGGCATAGACAACCCTTAAACATCCAAGCAAGCAACCTACATCCAGACATGGTACGTATTGTGGTGTCTGTTCTTGTGGGGTCATCCCACTCGCTTTTGTGTAATGTGATTAAACCCCATCGATGATATGAAACCTCTCTCAAGGATGACAAATCAACATCCTAGAACATTCTAGATACCCTCTCAGGTCTAGAACATTCTAAGATGTCAGAAACATATGTGATCCACACAGAACTAGGCAGTGGGCTCAGCCCGATTCTACGATCATGCATGGATCACCTTGAATTGTCCTCCTTTCGGATTCCAATTTAAACTATCTTCTCTTATATATTCCTACAACAAATCTCTCGATATAGGTAGAAATAGTAGTTCAAGCCAGAAAGAGATCAACCAAACCAGCAATCATAACTAGAAAGAGGAGATAGAACATAAAACGTACTAGATCTGAAATAAAACTTGTTGCTTAAGGTAAAAGTACATAAACATGTCCAAAACGGGCTACATAGCCAAGAAGAAGCTCAACTAGTCATGGACAAACATAGTTGGCACTGAATAAAGATGGAACAACATCATTTGTACAGAAACAAAGGAGAACGGTAGAAGAAAGGAGAAGAAGAAGAGATTTAGCCTGTATAGGAGAGGTGGCTCTTTCTCCTTAGCCTCCGCATAGGTCAGATCTCATCCCTTGGGTCATCCTCCTTGATCTTCTGGACTCCTTGGCCTCCTTTCTCTCTAGATCCACCCCGAACAGCAGCTTGGTGAGTGAATGGAGGTGGAAAATGGTAGTGGATGATAGGAAATGGGCGGAGATGGGTGGATGATGGTGGAAAATGGTGGAGGATGGAAGCATGCAGAAGAGATGGGTGTAGGGTGAGCACTTCGGCCTTGTCAGACCTCTGAACCCTCTCACGGGGCTCTGGGGACCTCTAAATTCGGAACTTCTCTACAAGTCATGAGGGGTGGATATTTATAGGTGAAGGCAGAAGATGGTCGTGGTCGGGCCTCGGTCGTGGTCACAGTCACGGTCGGGATGGATGCCTTCACTACTATAGAAATAGCATTCAGTGACACTTTTCTGGGCATCGGTTATTAAGGAAAACCGACGCCTTCTATGTTAGGCGTCGGTTATTTACGAAAACCGACGTCTATATTCGAAGACCATCCAGACACGGGTACCGCTTTGTCTTCAGCGTCGGTTGTTTATAACAAACCGACGCTTAAAGTCGCCCGCGAAATCCATATTTCGATCAAAAAAAATAGTGTCATTAGCAGCGTCGGTTATTTAGGTAGAAACCGACGCCTATGTGCGATGAAAATTTGCGCGAAAAGTGTCACCTTCAGCGTCGGTTATTCAAGGATAACCGACGCTGAAGGTGGTTCCCGCCAAACAATTTCATGAAAATATCGTCCAATTGGACGTCGGTTTTTTCAAACAACCGACGCTAAAGATGTTTAGGCGTCGGTTGTTTTAAACAACCGACGCTATTTGGGAACTTCATAACCCTCGATCGCCCGACTCTTCCCCTTTCTTCTGTTTCATTGCGAGCGATTTCCCTATTTCTTCTTCAGCTCCCCTTCTCCGGCGATTTCTTCTTCAGCTCCCCTTCTCCGGCGCCCCCTTCTCCGCCACCACTCCTGCTCGCCGCCGCTCCTGCCGCCGTTGGACACCAGCTCTGCGTCGCCGCCACCGCCGCCGCCTGCTCGCCGCCGCTCCTGCTCCTGCTGCTGCGCTCTGAAGTCTCCTGCTCCGTCGCCTGCTCGCCACCGCCTGCTCGCCTGCACCGCCGCCGCCTGCTCGCCTCCGCGCACTGCTGCTCTCCTCGCCGCGCACAGTTGCTCTCCTCTCCTCGCCGCCGGTGGCTTCTTTGGGGTAGGTCTCTGCTCAGGCCACGCCGCTGCTCTCTAGGCCAGGCATTCTTCCTATTCCCTCAAGGTACTGCTTTCTTCCTCCTTCCTTCCTTCCTCCACGCCGCTGCTCAGGCCAACTAGGGGAAGTAACATTTGTCTGCATCAAAGACACCTCCTTGGGCTTTATTCTCAACAATTCTTAGAACAAGTAATAAATCACAAGCATATATACGTATATGGGTTCCCTTTAGGTCTTCATAATGTATTTATATTCAGTTTATAGTTACCATTGCATACATTGTTGTTTGAGCCTTATGATGGACTTTTGGATTGCAAATGACTGGGATTTTCCTAGTGAATGTTCTAAATTTGTAGGCCCAATCTAGATTAAATTGAGAGCTCATTCTCTCCTTATATTGGCAAGGTGAGGCAAAAATAATTCCACAAGTGATTCAAATCTCCTATCCCGCACTTTACCCATCTTTGTCATGCCTCATTACCAGGGTTAGTGTCATGCTAATCCATTGATATTCATATACGGAGTGACCCTGAGTTTATTGAAATATATCACGAGATTGTGGGTCATCTATGAAGATACCCTTGTGGTGCATTATGTGTGATTTTATAGCAAACAATTATATAAGATTTTATTCTAGATTTAATCAAACCCATTGTGCAATAATCATTCCCCGCGAGCATACATGTCTTATTGCAATATATTTTTATGTGATCCCAACATATTAAATTGAATTAGAATGATTTCATGAATTATAGGGTTTTAAAGTTGATAAACATGTACATGCGGAAATAGGGTTATTAAACCAATGGTTATAACATAGTATGATCTTAATCTGATCTGGATGTTCATAATAATGTAGTATGTTAAATATGATGATTAGGGATACATATAATGTCTAGTAAAGATTCCTAGACCTTTTGTTTGAAACTATTGATTTCTTGATTTATTATTTAATAATGCTCTGTTGATTAGGATTAACCATGTTGCCTGTAGTTTATAGACAATTATTATATATAAGAATGACAACACATGTATTTGTTGGCCTAGAAACCCGTCCAAGATTTACTCATTAGGAGTAAATCTTGGATAGTCCCCGGTTTGGGACTGTTCTTGAACACCTAATCTCACTTAGGATGTAAGTGTATAATGTGTATTGGGTTTTTGAGAAACTTTCAGTAGCATTTCCCCGTTTGTTCTCTAAGTACATATGTACTTAGAGAACAGCGGGGAAATGCTGCCGAAATTTTCTTGAAAACCAAATACGCATTATACACTTACTAGTGAGATTAGGTGTTCAAGGATGGGATAGGTGGTACACATTTATTATATATAAGAATGACATCAAATGTGTTTGTTGGCCTAGAAACCCGTCCAAGATTGACTCATTAGGAGTAAATCTTGGATAGTCCCCGGTTTGGGACTGTTCTTGAACACCTAATCTCACTTAGGATGTAAGTGTATAATGTGTATTGGGTTTTCGAGAAAATTTTGGTAGCATTTCCCCGTTTGTTCTCTAAGTACATATGTACTTAGAGAACAGCGGGGAAATGCTGCCGAAATTTTCTCGAAAACCCAATACACATTATACACTTACTAGTGAGATTAGGTGTTCAAGGATGGGATAGGTGGTACACATTTATTATATATAAGAATGACATCACATGTGTTTGTTGGCCTAGAATGTGAACAATCATTGTTTTTTATATTACTTGTACATTGGTATAAATTAGAATGAACAATCACTAAATTATATACTGTTTGTATGGAATCCGGCTTCATTGTAGATATCTATTATTGTTGGCCTAGAAACCCGTCCAAGATTGACTCATTAGGAGTAAATCTTGGATAGTCCCCAGTTTGGGACTGTTCTTGAACACCTAATCTCACTTAGGATGTAAGTGTATAATGTGTATTGGGTTTTCGAGAAAATTTTGGTAGCATTTCCCCGTTTGTTCTCTAAGTACATATGTACTTAGAGAACAGCGGGGAAATGCTGTCGAAATTTTCTCGAAAACCCAATACACATTATACACTTACTAGTGAGATTAGGTGTTCAAGGATGGGATAGGTGGTACACATTTATTATATACTAGGGAAATGCTGCCTAATCTTTTCCTAATATATACTTGTTTCCTAATATATACTTGTTTTCTCTGATCATAGAATGGATAGATCATGGATGTCCATTTGTAATCATTGCACCCCAGAGTTTATATCTGGTCTTGATCAGTTTATTAGATTTGCCGAGGAACATAGGAAAAAACCTACAGATAGGTTCTACTGTCCATGTAGGCATTGCGGTAACAACTTGAAAGTCAACACTGTTGAGGAAATCAAAAGTCATGTCATGTGCAACGGGATTGTACAAGGCTATACAGAATGGCACTGGCATGGAGAGATTTCAAAATCGAAACCAGTAGATGTCGATAGCAGTGCTTGGGTGGAAGAAGAAATTGCCTCTGATGACGTAAATGTGAACGAACCAGTTCCAGCAGACATCGTTGATGTGATGTTGGATAGTTGTAGGGTAGAGCACACCGATCCACCTCCTATCTTTACAAACATTGTGCATGATGTTGAGATACCGTTATACACAGGTTGTGCTAAGTTTACGAAGCTTAGCGCTGTGTTGAGATTGTATAAGTTGAAAGCTAACAATAGATGGAGCGACAAAAGCTTCACTTCATTGTTGACTTTGTTGAAAGAAATTCTTCCTGAAGGAAACGAGCTTCCAATCTCAACATACCAGGTAAAGAAAATGTTGTGCCCAATGGGAATGGAGGCCAAGAAGATACACGCATGCCCGAATGATTGTGTATTATTTCAAAAGGACTATGTAGATTTGAAAGATTGTCCAAAATGTGGTGCGTCACGGTATAAATTGACGACTTCGGGGGAGTCCAAAACTGGTTCTCCTGCCAAGGTGTTGTGGTATCTACCTATAATATCACGGTTTCAACGCTTGTTTGCAAATCTGAAAGATGCGAAGAATTTGAGGTGGCATGCAGATGTTAAGAAAAATAATGATGGGATCCTACGACATGCGTCTGATTCCCCACAGTGGAAGAAGATTGATCTATTGTACCCTAAATTTGGTGAAGAAGATAGGAATCTAAGACTTGGGCTTTGTACAGATGGGATGAATCCGTACGGGACATTGAGCAGCCAACATAGCACTTGGCCAGTCATGCTTGTTATATACAATCTTCCTCCCTGGATGTGTATGAAAAATAAGTACGTTATGTTGTCATTGTTGATATCGGGCCCTAAACAACCTGGAAATGATATCGATGTTTATCTTGAACCTTTGATTGATGACTTAAAGAAACTTTGGGTTGAAGGTGTGATGACCTATGATGCTTCAGCAAGAGAGACATTTCGTTTGCACGCTATGTTGTTTTGCACTATTAATGACTTTCCAGCATATGGGAATTTGTCTGGATATAGTGTCAAAGGAGCTAAAGCGTGTCCTATATGTGAAGAAAACACTGATTCAATAAGACTAAAACATGGCGGCAAGACTGTATATCTTGGTCATCGAAGGTTTCTTTCAAAATTCCATCCGTATCCTAGGAAGCTCAAAGCATTCAATGGATGGAATGATGAACGGAGTGCACCTAAACCTATACCAGGGGATGTTGTTTATGAAAGAGTAAAAGACATTGTCAATGAATTTGGTAAGAAATCACAATGTAGTATGGCCACACGGAGTGACAATTCTTCATTCAAGAAGAAGTCAATATTTTGGGATCTTCCTTATTGGAGTTCTTTGACAGTCAGGCATTGTATCGATGTAATGCACGTTGAGAAAAATGTATGTGATAGCATCATTGGTACTCTATTAAATATACCAGGTAAGACTAAAGATGGGATAAAATCCAGACTGGACCTACGTGAAATGGGAATAAGGTCAGAATTAACAGAATTACGTGAAATGGGTAATAAAAGAACATACTTACCTCCCGCTTGTTACACGTTGTCTAGAAAGGAGAAGAAAACTTTTTGTGAATGCTTGGTAAATGTTAAGGTGCCACATGGTTACTCATCCAACATCCGTAGATTGGTATCAATGAAAGATCTGAAGTTGATAGGTCTTAAATCTCATGATTGTCACACTCTAATGCAACAAATATTGCCCGTGGCAATTCGATCTATATTGCCGAAGCATGTAAGGTTTGCAATTACCAGACTTTGTTTCTTTTTCAACAGTCTATGCAGCAAAGTTATTGACCCTGATACTCTCGATAATTTGCAAAGAGAAGTGGTTGTTACCCTATGTCAGCTTGAGATGTATTTCCCTCCTTCGTTCTTTGATATCATGGTACATCTTGTTGTCCACTTGACTAGGGAAGTGAAAATGTTGGGACCAGTTTTCTTGCATTGGATGTATCCCTTTGAACGATACATGAGCGTTTTTAAAGGTGATGTTCGAAACCGTTATCGGCCTGAAGGGAGTATTATTGAAGGTTATGTGGCGAGAGAGGTTATGGATTTTTGCAATGACTTTCTCAGTGGTAATGACACTCCTGATAATGACAAGAATATTGAGGAGGGCAAAGGAATTTTGGGATCACGGGTGAAAGTAATCAGTCGTGAGCAGTTGGAACAAGCTCACTTGTATATTTTACACAATATGGACGAAGTGAGTGTTTATATCGAGGAACATACCAATTTCATAAAGAGACAACATCCTCGAGCAAGTTCAATGTGGCTTGCTAGAGAGCATAATAAGACTTTTACTAAGTGGTTTGAAGATAAAGTCTTACATCAACTATCTCAAACACCAAATGATATTACAGAAACTATCAAATGCCTCGCCTTTAAACCAAAACCGAATGTTATGTCTTATGAAGGGTTTGACATTAATGGATTCACATATTACACAAAGCACCAAGATGATAAGAGTGTCGTCCAAAATAGTGGGGTCACTCTTCAAGCGTCGACTATGTACTTTGCAAGTGCAAAGGATAAGAGTCCACGTGAAGCTAAAATGTCATATTACGGTGTCATTGAGGACATTTGGGAGTTTGACTACATAGATTTCAAAATTCCGCTCTTTAAATGTAATTGGGTTGATAACACCAAAGGAGTTATAGTGGATGAATTGGGTTTCACTTTGGTGAACTTTGAAAAGATTGGCGAGAAGGGTGAACCATTCATATTGGCATCACAGGCGAAACAAATATTCTATATCGATGATCCTGTGAATGATAAATGGTCGGTTGTTCTTCATGGTAAAAGACAGTTCATTGAAGATCCTATAGATGAAGAAGAGTACTATGATAAGTATGATGACTCCAGTCCATTCTCAGTTGGGTTGCCAACTCCACAAAATATTGAAGCTAATGATGACTTATATGTGCGCGGAGATCACAATGAAGGATTGTTAATTGATAAAAGATCACAATTTTAGAGACATGTATGTTTATACAAATGCTAAATGTTTGCCTTTTTCTAGTTAATACAAATGCTAAATGTTTGCCTTTTTCTAGTTAATACAAATGCTAAATGTTTGCCTTTTTCTAGTTAATAGAAATGCTAAATGTTTGCCTTTTTAATGACATTTTCAGATGGCTGACCATGATGAGCATGATGTCCATGATGAGCATGAAGTCCATGATGAGCATGCTGTCCATGACGAGCATGGCGAGGATACTAATGTAAGTTCTAAAAACATATCCTGTATTTCTATAAAATTCATTATCTTCTAGTTATGTCATATATCCTATATTTCTATATTGGGCTAAGTTAGTGTGTTTTATTTTTGTCAAATTTTAGGTTGATGCACCTGTACCCACTGAAGCACTGGAGAAACTTGATGTGCAACACCAGACACTTAACAAGAAAAGGGGCATCACTCTGTTGAAGAAGTTATTAGCGCTAAGTGGTAGTGGATCCAAATTGGTGGTGGAGTTTGATAATGGAGGAAATCCAATTGGAGTGAACCGCAATAATTTTGTGAACTATCTTGGGTGTACCACTCGGAGCCATTGTGGTGTTAAGTATGACAATTGGCATAAAGTTCCTCAAGGGAAAAAAGACTTGATATGGAAGGATTTATGCGTGAGTTATTATTATTTGCAATTCTATTTTGTAGATTACAAATTCTATTATTTGCAATTCTATTTTGGATACTAGTTAATAACATTTCTATTTTACAGAATCTGTTTGCATTGGATGAGAAGTTGCATCGTAAAAATGTGATGCAACGCGCTGGAAAGATGCTTAGGAATTATAGGACAAATCTGAACAGAGAATACATAAAAGAGGGTGATAAGAAGAAGAAGTCAGCCCTTGAACAATGGAACTTCTTGGACAAAGAAGATTGGGACAATTTTGTTGCTTCAAGAAAATCTGAAGAATTCAAGGTATTAGGCGTCACTCCTAATTTAATTAATATACATTGTATTCACCTATTCAAGATTAGCATTTAGTGCTACTAACCAAATCATTAATGTGCATACTAACTAGGCCCTCAGTGACGCACAAAAAGCAAGGCGTGCACTGAATGTGCATGACCACACTATGGGTCCAAAAGGCTATGCAAGCGTTCGCCAAAGACTACAGGCGGAGTCTGCGGCTACTCAGGAGTCTGCTCCTACTCAGGAGTCTGCCACACCCATGCCTCGCCATGATATCTGGATAGCTGGCAGGCAAAACAAGAAGGGTGAAATAAAGAAGCCTGTAACTGCTGAGGCGGCTGCAAAAATGGTAAAATACAACTCTTAGAGAAATCGTTTGAATATTGATTATTTGTGGTGTTAACTTACCAATTTCTGTTTATGGTGATTAGCGGGAGCTGCACGAGCAGAGGAAACAAGGCATGTTCATCCCTCAGGGCACAAGGGATGAATTGACAGTTGCTCTGGGTAACCCAGAGCATCCTGGACGTGTTAGAGGTGACGGCGCTGGTGTTGGCATCAAAGCATTCTTTGGGCCATCCCAGCGCAAACCCAGAGCAGGACTTTCTCAAGAAGAGGTAACCTATTCTTTTTTTAGAATGTTACTGCAAAAGGAAATTCATTAATAAGAAGCTAATGTTTCTTTTATCCATGTATAGGAGAATAAGAGAGTTGAGGATTTAGTTGCTAAGAAGATCAACGATGTAGTTGTTGAGAAGGTCAAGGAAGAATTGCTGCGGTGGCAGGCATCTCAGGCTTCCAATACGCCTATGGTGACCCACTCTTCTCCTGATGCACAGACTGCGAGTAATCCTGGAGACCCATCGCCTAGCACGTCTGCTGTAAGTATTGTTTATGGCATTGTAGTTAGTCTTTTCAAGTTGTTATATTTTCAAGATGATATGTATATATGTATAATATTCTTTACGTAAATTTGTAGGCATTGAAGCCATGCCGCTTAAGAATGCAAGACTACGTTGTTGCAGAGGCGCAAGCTTACCCGTCCCTTCCTGGGGAAAGGTTTCACGGGACTCCAATGCCACAGGGCTATGTTCGTGTGGGCCCATTACGTGTGTTACCCGATTGGAGGGAAGTTGCGTTGCCATATGCCCACCCAGATATTGATACACTTGGTGAGGCAGAAGGCGGGGTGATATTGTGGCCCAAAGTAGATGTCGTCTACACGACTGAAATTGTAAGATAAATTTAAATTGATTTAGACTGTTAATGTGTATATATGATGTCAACTGATCTGAAATTATATGTACAGGTTAAAAAGAAGACACCAGGAGCACCTAGGCCTCCACTTCCACTTCCCGCATTACCCGATTGGGTTCCAACTGACCTACATACCCATTAGGTCCTGCTTGTAGGGGAATGGCATGTTGGCTACGGGCACATAATGTACATTGCCCTATAATTATTTCTTTAGATGCAGATTATGCAGGTCAATCATACGATAGCTCTTTATTTATACAAGATATTATTGAGCTGTTTATGTATGATTGGCTGAATACATCAATGATAGAGACATGGATAAGGTGAGATCTTGTTTATACATCCATATACCTTGTGTAAGATCCGGTGATCTGGTTTCTTATATATTAATGCATACGCCTATATGTTTTGCAGCTACCTAGTCGAAGATCATTGCAAACAATTTGCATTTGATCATGTGGGATTTTTGATTCCATCATTGATTAGTTTGGTAGCTAAAGACCCTGATAATGTTCAACAATACTGTATAGATGCTTTTACAATTTTTGGTCAGCAAAAGAAGACGATAATAATAGCTCCATTCAATGTCAAGTAAGTTTACTTTATTTATAATTTGGACTTAAGAAAATTCCATTTTTATTTTGCATTTTGAGTTATTAATTGTTAACTTCTTACTTCTAGCGGTAGACATTGGGAGTTACTAGTTATTGTCCCCGAGACATTCACTGTTTATTATCTAGATCCTGCGGGGAGTACATTGAATACTAAAATTGGACACGTAATGAGAATGCCATTATTCTGGTGAGAAATATTTCATTTTTATATCCGTTAACATCTTTTATTACATTACTATTTACTTATGCAATTTATTGTGTTATATTAACATGTAGGGGTTTAGATGCATTCAAAAAGGCTGGAGGAACGGTCCCAAGGAAAAAGAACCAGCCAATAAATTGGCAGAACGTACAAGTAAGTTCCCGACTCGAATATATATATTATTGATGTGAATTGTGCTTAGTTGTATTATTTTGTATGTTTCAATTTATAGTGTGCTACACAAGACAATGGCTGGGCATGCGCATACTATGTGATGCGATTTATGCAGATGATTATCAAATATGCCGCATTGGACATCGATACCATACATGAGGTATTATATATACTTTCATTAGTTAGTATGCAATATATCAATCTTATCTTATTTTTATATTATTACTTATATATATACATCATTCTCTTTGCAGGTGTTTAAAACTGACAACACTACAGGTAAACGCTTAAAAAATATACATGCTCCATATACGATGGAAGCATTAAATGAAGTAAGAGAAGAATGGGCAAAAGCCATACAAGCAGTGGCAACTGTAAGATATAATTGGGATGTTGATAGCGATAATGAATGATACTTTGTAAATGAATATTTCTGAATGTTAATACATGTATTTGAATGTTTCTATATGTGTGAATGTGAGAATTGAATTTATGTCTGAATGTATGTACTTGTGTGAAATTTTGCTTATGACTTTTGCATGTTTGCGGCCTGTTTGTAGGCTGATATCAATGGATGTCGTAAACCTGCAGTTCAGTTACTGAACTGCAGGTTCTCATCCTGCTGACCAGCCACAGCAGGCCTGCAAACTGATATGAAAAAAAAAACAAATAGGCGTCGGTTATTTATAAAAACCGTCAGCAAAGATCTACAGCGTCGGTTATTTATAGATAACCGACGCCTTATGTGGCCAAAGCAGTCCTCGAAATGGCGTCGGATATACGTATCAAACCGACGCCTATTTAAATTAGAGGCGTCGGTCTTTTGGTATATAACCGACGCCAAAAGTGTTCGCGCCACAAAAAATGGCGTCATTTAGGACACTTTATGCGTCGGTTATCTACTAAAAGACCGACGCTATAAGTAGTATAGGCGTCGGTCCGTTAGTAAATAACCGACGCAGAAAGTGCCCTAGCTGACGCCGTTTTATGTGGCGCGAACCCCTTTGGCGTCGGTTATCGACTAAACGACCGACGCCGATAGTTTAAATAGGCGTCGGTTAAACAACCGACGCCGAAGTATTCGACCTTTAGCGGCGCCCGCATAGGCGTCGGTCGAAAACCGACGCCAAATGGGGTTAAACGACCGATGCCAAAGGCCACTTCTGTAGTAGTGCTTAGTCACGATCATGGTCAGGTGGATGCCTCAGTCGCGGTCGGGCCGCAGTCTAGGTGGATCCCACGGTCATGGTCGGGGTGGATGCCTCAGTCACAGTCAGGCTGTGATTGAGGGGGATCTCACGGTTGTGGCGTTGTTTTCTTGGCTACGGTCGCGGTGTCATCGCCCAAACCCACCCCCACTGTTACGACCCCACCTTCCAGTAACCCCCAATTAAGGGAGACCGAGAGGTCAAAGTCACACCCATAATTTTCTGGATCAAAGCTTCGACAATTAACCAAGAACAATTATTAAATTTTAACAGACTAAACTGAAAAGCTGTAAGAAAATAAACTTTTGCATACCTTTTTGAAAACTTGGATCTCGAACCTTCTATCCACTGATGGATTCTACTCTAACTAATCCTCCTTTCATTTTACTTCATGTATTTCACAATATGACGATTTACCGTTTGTCCTTTTTGGCTTGTACCTAAAACGCCGATAAACAAAATGTCGGTCAGCCGAAGCTGGTATGTGGGGGAAACAATAATTGTGCAACTATGATAACAATGTATTGCAGCCAATTACCATTTTACACACAATTTTACGTTTTAAATATAACTATGTGATCCATGCATTCCCTATCCTCTGTGTTGTGGATACTACTTTCCCTATAGTAGCTCCCCATTAAACCCCTCATGGTCCCACCTATAGGTGAACCAGTTTCTAGGGTTGAGTCACATGGCACTACCCGTAAGTAGCCCACTCCTTAACTCATGGCATGCTAAAGGGTCTCATGGCACTACACTTGGTAGCCCAATTTCCAACCCACGATAACCTAGACCTTACTATAGGTTACCCCTTTTTAGCCTTTACTAGCCACAGAGGTGGATTTGGATCTAAGCCAGTTATATATATATATTCATGGTGATAAACATAGTCACTTTATAGTTGCATGAAATAAAAGGCATACAACAGTTATTTTCAAGCAACCGATAAAACCATTCGGAAATCTCCGTGAAACTAAAGTGATTATTCATAAGTGTAACCACATACCTTATGTCATCACAGAAATCATGCAGAACATCATATGCTTTAAGAATGTTTCCATACATCCAAGCAACAAAGCATGTAATCAACAAGTATCTGAAACAAAGCATACTACATATGTGTCACCATGTATTCACATTGTACTAAACAGATCTAGATGTGCTCCTAAACTAGGGTTTATGGTTGTCTAATGTTTGGACTGGGGATTAGGGTTACAAACCCCAATTCCATGATATTGTGGTTTCTAATATTACAATATCACTTATGCATATTAGGTTAAATCCTAATTATCATCTTAAGCATATTAGACTACTCATTACATGTAATTCACATTATTAGCATTAAGATTATCTCAATATGTTCCCAAAAGCATATATAAGATTACTAATCTAGAACGGTCCATTATTCAACATTATCAAGGTTTTACTCATTATACATGGCAAGATCAGGTGTTAGCCTAACATGAATGAATCTATTCAATTAAGGATCATATTAAGGCAAATCTAGGTTTTCCCTTTATTCTAATCAAACCACATACACTTTTAGAACAATAAGCATTATCAGATTGTGATAGTATTTTATTTGTGTTCCTCTCATTTTCCTGAGAAATTTGATATATAGTTTCGATATATTCTGAGTTACCGATAATTAACTACACATTTTGCAAGCTAAATTGATTTGACCAATCATCTACTGACACGTCAGCGTTTGCTAGGATCTTATTAGCCATGCAGGCTTGAAGCAAGGCCATGCGATCAAGCACTTAAAAACATAACTAAATGACATATTTGCCCTTACCTCCTTACATGTGCTCCAGGGCTATTCGAGTCCTTTGACAGAACCATGTCCCTCTCCTCGCGACGGCATCTCGCACGAGCGCACGACGCCGCTGAGCCCCACTGTAGCGCAACCACAACCACAACCACGCATGCCTTCGCGATGTCGATTCCTGGTGCAATGAGTCTGATGGCGCCAATCGTCATCTCCGGTCCCGTCACCGCCACCTAAGTCTTCTTCCCTTGTACTCTCTTGCGTGCATCGACAGTGTGTTCTTTGTGGCTGTTGCGCAGCGTCGAACCAGGGTGTTCTCTCCATCCTCACAACGTCGACGACCATTGCCACCACTACCAGGAGCATCCACCACCATACCCTCCCTGATTCCTCCTCCAACACTGTCAGCAACTAGCCTCCTTGGACCTACGAATAGGAAGCACCTACTGTTGCCTCCTCCCTCTCGCGATGGGTCTTCCGTTGCCGCAACCACCTCGGCCTTCAGTGACTCGACCATGGCTTGTCCCAGCGGGGACCTTTCTGTAAAGGGGCGATGTACCAACACTTTAGAGGTGACCACCATAGCCTCCGCCGTCGTTGCTAAAACCATGGCTTGCAGCTCTTCCGTGGTGGCTGTTATGTTTCTTTCCAGGCCAATGATCGTAGATCAAAACTACCAAGCAAATTCTCAGTTGTGTGGAGGGGTCAGGGATGCAAGATTATGAGGAAAGATGAGGGTGGGTTGTGTATCCATCAAGTATCAGGGAACTATGTATATATACACGCATAGGGACTCCTCGTATAGGAAACGTATGTTGGAAGAGATTAGATAAGGCTATCCATAACATTGTTACCTTAATCCTCCCTACATGTAAACTTATCAAGTCCTTTCCAATTATCGGGCTTAGTTGGGTATCTTTTATATACCAAACTTCTTATTTTCTTTAAACTATGGTTTCTATTTCTTTTAGGGAACTTACATATTGTTCTTTTATTTGGCTTCCAAGAAAATGTGGATAATCCCTTCTTCCTTTATTCTTAACATTATGTCTAACACAATTGTTTCCTTTTCTTAAGATTTAAAAGGTCTTTATCTTTATCTCTCCTTTTATTTTTCCTTTTTAAAATTACTTTTAACATTAGGAACTGTATGGATACGAAAATCCATCAAAGATAACTCAATTATACCTCTTTCCACTTATTCCCATATTTTATCATTGTTTTCAATTTCTTTATTAATAAAGAAATACTTAATTAATCTTTTCTTTTCTTATTGCACTCTTTATGCAACTTTGGACTCCTTGGAACCCAAGGAACCCAAGAGGCACGAAATCCCTGTTTGTATTTTCCTTCTAGAGGTTTCCGTATCTTTCTTTTCTTAAATATTTGATTATTCACTCACTAATTGAATTTTCCTTGTTATTTGGGCCCAATAGCCAATAAAGTGCACAACACAAACATCAAGGCTATTGTAAAAAAATCCATTTATTCGAACCAAATTATATCATTATTTGTTCAAATATATTTAATATGAGAAATCACATTTCTCACCAAATGAACCCAAAATTTGGGGTTGTAACATCCTTCCCCTCTTATAGGAATTTTTTCCTCAAAATTCCATCAAGCAAACAAATAATTCAGGATAAGACTTTTACATGTCCATCATTGGCCCCTATGTGGCTTTACCTTACCCATGTCGCTTCCCATGAACCTTTATCATCACATATTCTTTCCTCTGAGTTCTTTCATCCTGGCGTCTATAAACTGCATAGGTGACTCAGGCCATTTCAGCCTCCCTTGGGGCTCACTAGGTTCATTGCTCAGCACATGGTCGAGGTACCTCACATAGTGCTCTAAATTGGACACATGGAACTCATCACACATTTCTTTATCCTGATGGGTAAGGTTAACCTTCTCCACCAATCCATCTCAATGGACCCATGTATTGGGGACTCAACTTTCTTAGCTATAGCTCAGAGGGGTCGGATTTTCATGTCAAATATTCTCCCACAGTGAACTGTATGTCAGTCTACTTTGCATCCGCTCACGACTCACGTCGTCTCTAGGATCCTTTCAGCCATTGCACGATCAAAGAGACTTCATCTACACACATTGTGGTCCTTTTCTAACCATCACATGGTCCTTTCACCAACATCACCTTACTGAAGTGGTGACCGACACAACCTCCCTTACAAAGCTTCCTTAAATCCCGACACTGGCTATGGTGGTTATCATCACATCTTTCATAGGACAAGAACTGTCTCTAGATATCACCCTGAACAAGCACACCTGCTCTCATCAGACCCTTTAGTCTGGATCATACTAACCATTAGTTAGTTAGAGGTGATAAACTGTACTAACATAGAGTTCTTCATGTTTCTACTTCCACCTCACGGAAGTGAACCTTTAGGTTATACTCAAGAACTTTTGAACTCGCCTCCTCGTGTAGTTGAACCATCTCTCTCATATGTAGTTCAACCCAATCTGTCCCTTGACAGTACTTTTTCTTTCTCATGTCATCTAGGTAAGGCGATCTACCATAACCCATATTGCATCTCGACCTTCCTTGGTCCTGGGGAGACTTAAAAAATCCATAGTGATGAACTCCCTTCCTCTTTTGGGGACTCTTTATCCCTTATATCAATGCACTGGGTTACTGGTGTTTGTCCTTCACCCCCGTCTTGCATGGCCATATACCCCATGAAACTTTATCTTAGGCATCTAAAGTACTACTGTCACTTATTATCTTGATAGTACCATGGTGTATGGTGATCTGTATGTCATGATTCCTCAAGATCGATTCCTCAAAAACCCTAAACCACTCTAGTCGGGGTTTCATCACCTTCCTTTCCAAAGAAGTGCATTTGAGGTTCTACAACCATCCTCTCAATGCATCAAGGCCTAGGCTGGCTAACCAAACAACCATTAACTTATTCAATAGATCTCGTTACATCTGAGTATTAGCCAAACATATCTCCTTTCCAAACTTAGGGTTAGCCTAACAACCTCTTCTAGCTTCTAGCCAAACTAGTCAGATATATCTCAACCAGAGCATCCATTACCACTTCACATCCTTAGGTATTAGGTAACATTGAAGACATACACTTCCATGTATTTCACTTATCATCTCGAACTCTAAGTCTATCTTCATTGAAAACACTTTGATCTCATCTTTTTGGTGATCCAACTCAACCTTGTATGACTCATATCTCATGATAAAAACATCCTCATAAGGTGACTACCTCATTCCTCTTAGTGGTTGCAAACCATCCATGTATCATTCACTTTATTAGGGTATGTTATCTTTTCTATCCCCATATCACGTGGCAACGTTCCAACCCACATCATCTTTATCCTTGGTGTATGGCATGCGTACTGTCCTATCTCTCACTCCCATAACAAGAGGAAATAAGCATTTGGTTGCAGTCCAAATACAGAGTTCTTCATGTTCCAAGAGTAGAGATGGTACATCCCACCTTTCCAGTACACCTTCAAATCTAAGTTGAAATGCGTTGCTTATGCCTCTATATTACAATCATCTTGATATCAAATTTACCTCCATGGAAAACTAGTTTCGAACCTACTTGGGTCAACACATATTCCTTGGTCATCACCTCTAGGTCTATAGGGTGCTGACACTTTTAGGGTCATCCCTCTTCCCTTATGCATCCAAAGAGTGCCCTACTCATCTGCCCTTTGGGTCCCATGAGTTCATGAAGGTGATCAATCTCCTAACCCATGGTCCTCAGACAATGATAGTTGTTACCTCCCGACCTTATTGTAATGTGCAACTAGGGAATTAGGCAACTCCTACTTCCATCGGTCTTATCCCTACCTGACCCTAGGATAGACTTAGGATTCTATTATAGTACATGTCCAACTTAGAACCTTACCCGAGCCTTCATCATCTCTCTTTCTGCATTCATGGGCTGACTTTCATCCCTTCATAGGGATCATGGCAACCTGCCTACCTTGGTCAAGCCCCATACCAGTTACCTTCATGGTAACACATCCATATGCACTTAGAGATGGATATCTATGGGGTTACAGGTTCATCTCATACCATGTACTTTTCACTTAGCTTCTCAGGATCCTATGAGACCTCTTTAGGTTAACTTGAACCAACAAAATAGGTATACACCCTACCAAAGGGTCTCTCTCCCAGGATGGGAGGAAAACTTCACCTCGATAACAAAGGCCACAAACGTCCTTGGATCTAGCATGCTTAACCCTAGCAAGCTATGCAAGGCACAATTAGACCACCTACTAAACCATGTTAGGTCATACTTGTTCTCATCCTCCATATTGGATCAAGATCATACCTTCCCATGTCATCAACTTAGCTATGAGGGGTTCAGCAAACATACCTTTAAACTTAAGGGGTTTCCCTTTTCCTCTATACATGAGGAGTACCATGCTCGAAACTATTACAACTTAATTCTCATCATGAGCATTAGGTACACCACGTCCCCTCTTAGGCCTAGGAACCCTAGGTTCACTTTTGGGTGTCCAACTGCATGTTCAATCTCTTAACCACGAATCTGACATGTATAAGGCATGACATACACTTCCTATCATCCTTCTACTCAAGCAACACTTCAGAGTGGAGTCCTCCTCAAGGAAAACCAACAAGGTACAAGGCCTCACATCCTGCTACTAAACCTCCCCAGGGTCTAAGGCACTCTTTGTCTCATCTCAGCGGGTAACCACTTATACCATAGGTACATAGGTACTAGAAGCATCATCCTCTCTCTAGGGTTGGTTCCTCTAAAGGTAACCAAGATATCATCAGCCTCCAGGGGTCAAGCATAAGACAACCACTATCATCCACTTAGGTCGCATCATCCTCGACTCCCCAATGTTCCTCATATCTCGGGGTTTAGGCTTATAACCTTCTTTCTTGGTTCATGCTCTCTCTCTAGAGCTAACTCCACATCCAACCTTACTATTAGAGGTCCTCTCTCCATGAGGGATCAAGCTCACAAGCATACCTCTACGTGGGTGAAGCTTATAATGTTTGCTCAAGGTCATCCATAGCTCTCATAAGCTACCCATCAAACTCTCCCGTCCAGGGTTTCAACCTATTGCTCGCACTACTGATACATTATGGGTGCCTATTATGCCCATATAAGCTCATGGGGTTTCCATAGGTTCTTCTCTAACCTCATCAATGAAGGAGCTATACTTCACTCTTAACATGCACGACCCTTCCTAGGGCTGGGTCGCCAGAGGTACTAGGTCATCCAACCTCTCATGGCTCTTACGTCATCCAAGGCATGTCCATCCAAACACCTGGTCTAACTCATCATGCCATCTCTCTCTCTAACCTTCACCTAGGGTTAGGGTTAACATCATCCTCAGAGGATATGCCATGTCTCTACTTGTAATGGAGATCTCTATCTCCAAGACTAACTCTCTTTATTTGTCCTCCTGGAAAGAAGGTCTAGCCTCAGGTCTCTCCTAAGGGCATGATAACTTATGTCCTACGACCTAATCATGTATCTATCCTTTAGTTTGTGCTTAATCTATTAAGCTTATATCCATGACATCTTATTTACATGCTTTTCTTTAATTTGATGGAGGATTCCTTGGACCTTATTAACCTTACCCATACCTCAAGAGGGTGAGGAGAAGAGAGAAAACCCTAATCCTTAAGGTCCTTAACAGAATTTGTGATGAGAATGGATGAATAAGATGAGAAAGTCCTAAAGGTAACTTATTTCGATTCATACCCTAAGACTTTGGCCAGGCAGTCACACGGATCCGGGAGTCCTCGTATTCCGACTAGCGGTGCGGAGGAAAATATTGCCAGCCCCCGATCGTGATCCTTTTCTAGACACCTCTGTCTTTCAGATAATCCTCTAATAACTCCCTTGGGTTCTATGGAGTTTGTAAAATTTAATAATTATTAATGGTTAAGTGAGGAACCTACGCTATGATACCAAATGTTACGACCCCACATTCCAGTAACCCCCAATTAAGGGAGACTGAGAGGTCGAAGCCGCACCCATAATTTTCCAGATCAAAGGATCGACAATTAACCAAGAAAAATTATTAAATTTTAACAGACTAAACTGAAAAGCTGTAAGAAAATAAACTTTTGCATACCTTTTTGAAAACTTGGATATCTAACCTTCTATCCACTTATGGATTCTACTCTAACTAGTCCTCCTTTCATTTTACTTCATGTATTTCACAATATGACGATTTACTGTTTGTCCTTTTTGGCTTGTACCTAAAACACCGACAAACAAAATTTCGGTCAGTCGAAGCTGGTATGTGGGGGAAAAAATAATCATGCAACTATGATAACAATGTATTGCAGCCAATTACCATTTAACAAACAATTTTACGTTTTAAATATAACAGTGTGATCCATGCATTCCCTATCCTCTGTGATGTGGATACTACTTTTCTTATAGTAGCTCCCCATTAAACCCCTCATGGTCCCACCTATAGGTGAACCAGTTTCTAGGGTTGAGTCACATGGCACTACCCGTAAGTAGCCCACTCCTTAACTCACGGCATGCTAAAGGGTCTCATTGCACTACACTTGGTAGCCCAATTTCCAACCCACGATAACCTAGACCTTACTCTAGGTTACCCCTTTTTAGCCTTTACTAGCCACAGAGGTGGATTCGGATCTAAGCTAGTTATATATATATATATTCATGGTGATAAACATAGTCACTTTATAGTTGCATGAAATAAAAGGCATCCAACAGTTATTTTCAAGCAACCGATAAAACCATTTGGAAATCGCCGTGAAACTTAAGCGATTATTCATAAGCATAACCACATACCTTATGCCATCATAGAAATCATGCAGAACATCATATGCTTTAAGAATGTTTCCATACATCCAAGCAACAAAGCATGTAATCAACAAGTATCTAAAACAAAGCATACTACATATGTGTCACCATGTATTCGCATTATACTAAACAGATCTAGATGTGCTCCTAAACTAGGGTTTAGGATTGTCTCATGTTTTGACTAGGGATTAGGGTTACAAACCCCAATTCCATGATATTGTGGTTTCTAATATTACAATATCACTTATGCATATTAGGTTAAATCCTAATTATCATCTTAAGCATATTAGACTACTCATTACATCTAATTCACATTATCAGCATTAAGATTATCTCAAGATGTTCCCAACAACATATATAAGATTACTAATCTAGAATGGTCCATTATTCAACATTATCAAGGTTTTACTCATTATACATGGCAAGATCAGGTGTTAGCCTAACATGAATGAATCTATTCAATTAAGCATCAGATTAAGGCAAATCTAGGTTTTCCCTTTATTCTAATCAAACCACGTACACTTTTAGAACAAGAAGCATTATCAGATTCTTATAGTATTTTATTTGGATTCCTCTCATTTTCCTGAGCAATTTGATATATAGTTTCGATATATTCTGAGTTACCAATAATTAACTACACATTTTGCAAGCTAAATTGATTTGACCAATCATATGTTGACACGTCAGTGTTTGCTAGGGTCTTATTAGCCATGCAGGCTTGACGCAAGTCCACGCGAGCAAGCACTTAAAAACATAACTAAATGACATATTTTCCCTTACCTCCTTACATGTGCTCCAGGGCTATTCGAGTCCTTTGACAAAACCTTGTCCCTCTCCTCGCGACGGCATCTCACGCGAGCGCACGACGTCACTGAGCCCCACTCTAGCGCAACCACAACCGTGCATGCCTTCGTGATCTCGATGCCTAGTGCAATGTGTCTGATGGCATCGATCGTCATCTCCGGTCCCGTCACCACCACCCAAGTCCTCTTCCCTTGTACTCTCTTGCGTGCATCGACGGTGTGTTCTCTGTGGCTGTTGTGCAACGTCGAACCAGGGTGTTCTCTCCATCCTCACAATGTCGGCGACCATTGCCACCACTACCAGGAGCATCCACCGCCATACCCTCCCTGATTCCTCCTCCAACACTGTCAGCAACTAGCCTCCCTGGACCTACGAACAGGAAGCGCCTACTGTTGCCTCCTCCCTCTCCCGATGGGTCTTTCGTTGTCGCAACCACCTCGGCCTTCGGTGACTCAACCATGGCTTGTCATGGCGGGGACCTTTATATAAATGGGTGATGCACCAACACTTCAGAGGTGACCACCATAGCCTCCACCGTCGTTACCAAAACCATGTCTTGCAGCTCTTCCGTGGTGGCTACGATGTTTCTTGCCAGGCCAATGATCGTAGATCAAAACTACCAGGCAGATTCTCAGTTGCGTGGAGGGGTCAGGGATGCAAGATTACGAGGAAAGATGAGGGTGGGTTGTGTATCCATCAAGTATCGGGGAACTATGTATATATACATGCATAGGGACTCCTCGTAGAGGAAATGTATGTTGGAAGAGATTAGATAAGGCTATCCATATCACTGTTACCTTAATCCTCCCTGCATGTAAACTTATCAAGTCCTTTTCAATTATTGGGCTTAGTTGGGTATCTTTTGTATACCAAACTTCTTATTTTCTTTAAACTATGGTTTCTATTTCTTTTAGGGAACTTACATATTGTTCTTTTGATTTGGCTTCCAAGAAAAGGTGGATAATCCCTTCTTCCTTTATTCTTAACATTATGTCTAACACAATTATTTCCTTTTCTTAAGATTTAAAAGGTCTTTCTCTTTATCTCTCCTTTTATTTTTCCTTATTAAAATTCCTTTTAACATTAGGAATTGTATGGATACGAAAATCCATCAAAGATAACTCAATTATACCTCTTTCCACTTATTCCCATATTTTATCATTGTTTTCAATTTCTTTCTTAATAAAGAAATACCTAATTGATCTTTTCTTTTCTTATTGCACTCATTATGCAACTTTGGACTCCTTGGAACCCAAGAGGCATGAAATCCCTCTTTGGATTTGCCTTCTAGAGGTTTATGTATCTTTCTTTTCTTAAATATTCGATTATGCACTCACTAATTGAATTTTTCTTATTATTTGGGCCCAATAGCCAATAAAGCGCACAACACAAACATCAAGGCTATTGTAAACAAAATCCATTTATTCAAACCAAATTATATCAATATTTGTTCAAATATATTTAATATGAGAAATCACATTTCTCACCAAATGAACCCAAAAGTTGGGGTTGTAACACCCACGGGGGGGGGGGGTATTTCCGGTGGTCAAGTGGGCCCGCGTCGATGAACCTTCTGATTTTCGAGGATGTATACTGATAAAGGACTGGCCATCATCTCCTAAGCTGGTGCACTTAGTGCGATTCTTAGTCCACCGCGGTCGTTACGGATGGAAGCCTAGTTGCTGCAAAAACATGTGTTGGGGAGAAATCTTGGAGATAAGATGTCTTCTCACGTTCGGTGCCTACAAGTCCCAAAATAGGCTAGTTGAGCAACTTTATCTATGAAAATATATAAATTACTAAAATATAAGAATCTAGGGTTATTTTGGACATATTAAGGCTATAATGACACAAAACCATAAATAAATGCTTAGCATTGATGCCTAAATTTGGGTGTTATAAGTGAGGTTTTAGGCTTCCCATCACCCACATTCTAGCCTTGAGAAAGCTCCATGCTAAGCACACTAAATTCATCTAAACTAGCTACTTATATCTCTCAATTAGTGTTAGGAGAATTTATTAGAATGTAGGAGGATTGGTAGCTAGCTAGGGATCCATGAATTGGACCTAGGAGCAAATCCCAAAATTCACACATATAAGCAATTTCCCTAAATTCCTAGGTGATTTCAAGACAAAAAAACCAACAACCAGCTCATGAAGAGTGAGATAGAAATTGAACATAATCATTTTCAAATGAAGTTACAATGTTTACATGTCACTTTTCCCCAATATGGTATCAAAGTAACATTTTTGGTGCCAAACAGCCCACCCAAGGGACCTAGCTACTCATGGAAATGCAAAATACAAAAAGAATGGAGAAAGAGGTAGAAGAAGCCATGGAGCTCATTGTAGATGGGGAAATCCTCCTCTTCAACTACTGCAAGATGTCCTCCTCCTTCTAAGGTGCAAGGGCATGGGATGATGGTGGAATAGGGTCAAAATACTAGGAAGCTAGGGTTTTGGTGGGAGAAATGGTGAAATAGAGTGGAATGGAGGTGGAAATGGATTGGAATAGAAAGGGGGCAAAAATAGAGTGCTAGGAGTGAGCTAGGGGTGTCCTAGGGTCGACTCTAGACGACACCTAGGTTTATATATGTGTGGGGGAAGTAAAAGGTCAAGTAGGGGTAAAGTGGGAATGACAGTGCAAAAGTAGCTAGGTTTTTGTGAGTAGCACGACCGTGGTGGTCACCACGGGTGTAGTGGATTGGGGTGAGAATGGTCATGGTGGAGTGGAACGATTGTGGTGAAAAATGGTGAAAAATTACAGTAACTTGGGTGGTTCTAAACTGAATGTGGCACGGCTGTGGTGGTCACCACAGTTATGTTGGGGCAAGGGTAGCACGACCATGGTGGCTTGGATATGTCTACCCATTCTTGGCTCCACAACAGTTCTACCTCATCTACCACACGGTCGTGCAAGGTAGAGTGGACATTTCGGGTCCATCTACCACGACCATTCTAAGTGGCACGGCCGTGGTGATTCTAGCATTTCTTGAAGCTGACTCTATTCATTTTGGATGAACCAGCATGACCGTTCTAATGTAGAATGGTCGTGGTGGTCTCTATTGCAATACTTTGACCTGATTCCTTGGATTTTCTTGGACATCTTTTCTTAAATGGAGCTTTGGCCACTAGGGGTAGGTGGAGGTATACTTGTACTTCACCTTAGGCCTCTTGAAGGGTAGAGAAACCCTTGGGCCACTCCTCTCTCTTCCATCCAAGTGTGGTCAAATGCCCAAAAAATGCAAATAATGTCCATAAGTGAATTTTACTCAAATATGCATATTATGGGAAATAACATGTGATATAATAGGTATAGATGTGATTTAAATTCATATTACACAATATGGAGTCCTAAAATAGGGTTGCATCACCACCCCAAACTTAAAGCATACTAGTCCTCAAGTATGCTCCAACTCAATCTCTCTGCAATTTTTTCACAATCAAGAAATGACAAATGCAATGCAATAGATGGATATTGACTAAATGGGATCAAAGATGACTAAGTACATGCATTCCACTTCTCTCCTCTCCTCTTTTACAAACCAATCATAATTATAGCACTAAGCCTACAAACTTCAAATATAGAGCATAGAAAACACAAACAATTCATATGGCTGTCATATCACTCTGGGTAAACCGTTTCATAGTAGCAAAGGTCAAAAATGACTATTTTTTGTTTTACATTCATGCATTCAATATCATATGTCCATCCACACTAAGTAACCTGCGTGGCTATGAAAAAGGGCAAACTAGGTTTGACATTTCCTAGCTCCACTGGCATGCAAAAGGAAGAAAGGGTTGTGGTAAGTATACACTCATCTTTTCTTTATTTAGATGCTCTTAAACATGAGGATCTTTTATTTTCTTCTTTGCATTTTTTTCCTTTTTCTTTACCCTTGGTGTGGATAGGGCATATGGTGATGAGAGTGAAGTGGGGAGATATAGATGTGGTCACCCCCAAACTTTTAGAGGTGGCCACAGCTGATTGTGTGCACTTTGGCATCCTTTCATGAGACGGAGAGGTAAGAAGATGATAGAAGAAAAGTGAGTCAAAGAGGGGGTCACAAGTGTGGACATCAACATGATATTTCCTGCATGAAAGTTACTCCAACAATTTCATCAAGAATGACACACCACATGATGAGCAATATTAATACCATATTTCTATCATGAGATTCTACAAAACTTTAAGCATTTGTGACTTGCTTCAATTGCAATTCAACCAAATAGTTCACAAGCATAAGATAGGTGGTTCACATGTAAAGAGTCAATATTAAGGCCATAAAGCAATAAACCGTGATAATTCACTTGCATTTGTCAAAGGTCATCATTTTCAATCCAAAAAGTAAAGATTAGGTCAAAACACACGTTTAGGAAAGAAGTTCTAAATTTGGGAAAAATTGGCCAAAACGGTGCCAAATCACCTTCAATCACATCTTAGCCTTCATTATGGAAAAATAAAGCAAGAAACAAGTAAAACCTAGGTAAAGCAAGCAAAAATTACCAAAAATCTATATTATGAGCAATGCATGGCAAAAAGAGCAAAAATTTTGAAAATTACATAAAATTTGACAAAAAAGTAAACTACATGATATGCAAGTATGCAAAGAAAGTAAAATATAATCTAGATAGAAAGAGAAAGAAATCAAAAAAAGAAAACAAAACTAAATGGCAAGTGAAATGCAAAATGAGTGAAATGAGAAAAAGGGCATACCACCCCCAAACTTTTGAATCATGATGTCCTCAGGATGACACTAAAGTATAGGAGTGATAGGGTAGATGATCATGGTGGCTACGGTGGTGGCCCTCCCTGTGGTGGAGGAAGCTGGTAGTAGATGCCCTAGTAGTCTGACTGTGGAGGCAGGTAGGAATCATGAATCACAGACTATGCACACCACCAATCTTCCCCCCACTGGGGGTTCCTCTATGCCTGGGCATGCTGAAACAATACATGTGGTTGATTTGATAGTGTATCTATTGATTATCTAACCACATTGCATCATGTGTGTGCTGATATCCCTCATATGCCTTGGCTATCCTATCGTCTATGCTCTGAATGCCCTCCAGATGTGCATGTATAGTCGAAATGTTGTATGCATTCACTGAAGGCTATTGTGGCTGTTGTTATGTCTCCACCTCCTAACTCTTGACCCAATGTGCATCTCTAGCCTCTTCTGATATCCTCTGGCCTACCTCCCATGAGGGCTCTCCCAGTCTCTCAACTAGTATCACCTCTGGTACTCCTCTTTCTAGGGTGCTCCTCCTAATATATCCTCAGGATTTCCAAGAAGTTTGGAGTGTGCCCATACTCCTCTAGGAGAGGTGGAGTGAGGTAGGGTAACTCCAGTGAGACATCTATGCAGGGGGGGTTGACCTGATATATGATCTTTTGATCCACTACAACAATCATGGACGAACATACTAGGTAATGTAGGTCCACAAACTCCCCCCTGCCTTGGTATATCAAAAAACATTGTGACCTAAGGCAACAACAATAGACATGAAGTCCCCTCTATAATGAATGGATTCTTGCTCTTGGAGGGGATTGTCCTCAGATGATCTATCAACAAAGCACCCAAATTTACATATTTCCCTTTAATCAACCAACCCAAGACAAAAACATCCTTCTTTGTGCAGTTGCCTTGGTTCTCATACCTACCGAAGATTGTGTTTATAAGAACTTTATGCACATAGAGGATGAATGTACTGTGAATCAGACTTGTTTTGGATTTCCCTGCTACAAAGTTACTATGGTTGGTGAAGTACTTCCATGGTTATGTAAGTGGTACTCGAGTCATTTTCTATCCTTCCCCCTTCCAGTAGGTCTGCCATCTCATCACTGGGGGTGAACCTTTTTTTTAGCATTTTTCAAGTGAGAACCCAGTGCCTATCTCCAATTATCACTCTAATGGAATCATCACCATCATTAGAGACTTTTTCCAAGGTGGCAAAAAAATAACGTGTCAGCTCCACATAAATATCTTGTGGTGTCTCTAAGATGTCGAATAGGCCCATTGCTTCCATTATGCCCTAGAGATAGGCATAAAACCCATGATCTCCATTGTTGCCTGACACACATAACGAGTGGCAATCACCTTGCATGTTTATCACTCTGGGTGCTTCGACTTCTTTGCCCAACTGCTAGAAACCTCAGGCTCTCTCTCTAGCTATTGTTGGGGTGCCTATGGCTATGGTGCATCTGACATCACCTCATCCTCATCATCTAGAAGTAACTATCTCTGTGCTCGAGGTTGAGGTTGAGGGTGTGACTATGGTCCCAAGGATGTCAAAGGATGTGCCGCTGAAACTGATGGCCGAGCTATTGAAACTAAGGGTCGGGCTGGCGAGGGTTGTAGTGGTGTACGCTATGGATACAGAGATGCTTCCTTCACAATCAAATCTATCAAAACATCCACTTCGACTTCTGTCAAATGAGCAATTTTGCCAGAACTGGAGGTAGACGACGGAGCAGTAGAGTTCGGAGTTGAAGAAGACACATTCTTGGGCCAACGTTCGTAGGAAAGCATGCCCTTGGTCTTCTTCACTGCCTTCATGGCCAGTTTCTCCATCTTGGACATATTTCGATGGATAAATTTTGGATTTTGGGTTTTCTCTAAAGAACGGGGTTGTTGGGGCGAATTGGAGAGAAGTGGGGGAATTTGTGGACAAAAATGGATAGAATCTGGAGGTTGGAGTAGTGGAAATGGTAAGGAATCGATTGGATATGGTTTGGGGTGATTTGAGGATGAATCGAAGGTTTAGATGGAAGTTGATGCATGGTCGCTAGGTCGCGCACATGGCCATTTTGTTCTTGGAGAAATGAAATAGAGAAGATAGAAAAATTGTTGATTTCTGACTTAAGTTGTTGAAGTCAGGTTGTAGCGCAGCCATGTTGCACAGCACGGACGTGGTGTCTTCATGAAGCATGGTCGTACTGCATGGCATGGCCGTATTGGCTCTTTTTGTTGATTTTTCACAATTCTCTTTGGATCCAGGCATGTTGTTCGATTTGTCTGTATTTCACCAAGGCCATTCCAAGTTGACACTGTCATGGTGAGCATTGTAGTTGCTACTTTCACTATAACTTTCATCAAAAAAACTCAAAATCTTGATCCAAAGTGATTTTTCTTTGAAACATTTTCTCAATTTCTTTTAATTTTCCTCATTTCAACCTATTTTCACCTACACATCTTAAAACTAAACAAAACCTGTTAAAAACAAGTGTGTGTGTTTGTCTGTGTGTTTTCTTGGAAAAGTGTAAAAATAACAAAAAAGTATCAAAAATGGAAGGTTGGGTAAAAATTCCCAAATCTATGTGGGTAGCCTCCCACAAGCACTGAGTTTCATGCCTTCAGCTGGGCTTCTAGCATCATTCATCCATTTGGAGTTCTCGTGTGTGCATTCTTGTAACAAATACATCTCTCATTTGCACTCAACTTATGCTCCTCATCCCTTTAATCACCAAAGTTGTCATCAAATCTTTCACCTAGATCTCCACCTCTCAAATGACAAATTGGATTCTTGAAGTGACCATGTCTAATATGCTCATCTCAAACTCGATGGGTTGAGGACTTTTATATGTTGATCTTTATCTTCATGTCCATGAAAGAAACTATCATTATGCCACTGTGAACATGTATCTAGGCATCAGCTATAGATAAGAATGGTCTTCCCAAGATGACGGGGATCTTCTTATCATATGGCTCCATGTCAAGAACAATGAAATCAATCGGGAATACTGCTCCTCTTTCCTTGTTTATCATCACAAAAACATCATCCACTCTTCCTCTTAGCACTTTAATGGAACGATCTATCAGTTGGAGAGTGCAATATGCCAATTTCAACTTGCTTAATCCCAACTCAACATAGACACTATATGGCACCAAATTCACACTACATCCTAAGTCAAGTAGGGATTTGTCTATGTGATGTCCACCAATGTAGCTAGTTATCAGTGGGGTCCATGGGTCTTTCCTCTTTATGGGGAGTGAGCATTGGAGGATTGATCTCATTTGTTCAGTCAACTTTACTCTCTTTGGTATTCTCCCTATTGACCTTCTCTTCACAATGCATAAGTTCTTAAGAAGCTTGTCATATAATGGGATTTGCTTGATAGCATCCAACAATGGAATGTTGACCTTCACTTGGCAAAACACCTCAAGAATATCAACATTGTGCTTTTGTCTCCTCCTTACTTCTGGTGGCTCATCTAATGCTTCAATGAATGGTGGCTCACAAGCTTTGGCCTTACTTACATCAGCTTGATCCTCTTGTGGAATGTCATGAAGTGGAACACTAGGGATGGTAGGACATGCAAATGGAGTGTGAGGTGGATCACATGGTATCACAAACTCCATAGGAGGGGTCACAGGATCATCTTTGGCAACCTCAATTATAGTATCACCACTTCGCTGCCTTTTCTTAGCTTTATTGACCTTTCTTTGACTAGAGGACTGCTCAAGAGATTTCCCACTCCTTAGAACTGTCATAGCACTTTCTTGCTCATGGTGGAGAGGGTAAGCTAGTTGTGGCTGTGGAGGAGGTGGAGGTGGTACTTGGTATTGAAATTGAGGTTAAGGGGAGAATTGAGGTTGGAAGGTGAATTGGAAAAAAAGATGTGGTGATGGAGGGGGAGGAGGAGTGTAAGGCTTGGGATTGCTTGGAAGTGGTATATGGGCTGCACTTGCATGGGAGGTGAACTATGGAGAACTTGAGTAGAATGCATAGGTCCACTTGCTTCATTGAAACTCATTATGGGCCTTGAAGACAACTTTTCTTCTTGGAGAGCAAGTATGGAAGATAGCTTCTCTATCCTTTCCTCAAGTCTTGTTACATTCATTTGTATGTCATCAAAGCTCTTCAACCTAGAGAGAATCTCTTCCTCAAACATTGAGCTACATCTTGGACTTTGTGGTTCCATGTAGCTATAGGAGTGAGGTGTCTTCTTTTCTTCACCAGAGAACTCAATGGAATTGGCCGAGTGACAAGGAACACCTCTCACTTGGTTTTTCATGAAGCTCACCATGTCACCTAGAATCCTCATCACTTGAGGGCTTGAATAACTATGAGATGTAGATGTCACACCAAAATGGCGATCAACATCATTCATCATGCTAGAAGCTCGAATTCTTGAACTTTCTGCCAGCTACTCAAAGAAGGGCCATGTCTCCTCAGGTGGTCTATCCATAAAAGCTCCTTCACAAGAAGAATCTACTATAGCTTAACCCTTTAGAGATAGATTGGAGTAAAATAAATGAACTAGATGCCATAAAGGGATCTCATGGTGTGGGCACTCTCTCAACATCTTTTAGAATCTCTCCCAAGCATCGTGAAACTACTCATTGCCCATTTTACTGAAACCCACTATGGCACGCCACATTTGTGTTAACCTTGCAATGGTGTAGAATTTCCTAAAGAAGTCATTCTTCATCTCTTCCCAACTCATGGTGTCTCTCCTTGAATCATACCAATCTTTGGCTTTGTCTCTGAGGGAGAATGAGAACAAGGTTAACTGATTGTGTCATCACTGGCTATCAGCATCCTAAAGGTGGAGCATACTTTAAGAAATGATTCCAAGTTCTTGTAGGGTTCTCATCCTCCAAGTCATAGAAGGTGGTAGGAACCCAAGAAGATCTGGAGGGATGGATAATTGCTCCCCTAACATTTGATCAACTCTACTAGCAATTGATGATTTGTAATGGTTAGGCATGAAGTAGTCTTAAAGTGGCTTGTGAGGTGCATTTTGGCCTTCCATCTTGTTTTCCCCAAGTCAAACTAGAAAAAGGCAAGTAAACTGGAAAAAGACAGTGCCAAAGGGGAGAGTCAACACCACAACTACTAGGTAGCTATGGCGCTTTCTATCCTAGACAACGGCACCAAAAATCTTGGTGTGTTTTTGCTAATGGTGTTGGACACTACTCAAGTAGAATTTGAATAGATGTAACTCTGCGAGCAAACAACACACGATGAAATAACTTTCAAAATTTATAAGTACCTATACCTACACACCTACTTCTACAAAAAACATTACCACCCGCAAGCGCACAGAGTCGTGTCATAGTATAGGAGGGCGGAAAGTATAGGGTCGATCTACAGGTAGAAAAGGGGGCACTAGAGTTAGGTTAGTTTTTGGACTAGGTTCCTACTGTAGAGTCTAGGGTTGAAGGTTTTGAAGGATCATTTTGTTTGATTACACTTAGAGTTGAACAAGAAAGCAAATAAAGGAAAGCAAATAAGATTAAAACCTAACTTAACCCTAGATAGTTAATTCTAATGAACAAGAAAAGACAAGGCAACCAGGAAAAGAGGCATGTTATGCTAAGGCAGGCAAGAAGAAGTCTACACTACAATAAGCTAGCAAACATGGCAAAAGAGAAATTTAAATACCTAAACTAGCAAGAGAAAAACAAGAAAAAGGCAAGAATCTAACTAAGCGCATAAAGAGATAACTAAGCTAAGACTAGCTAAGCAAGAAGGCAATTAGGGTTTTAAAGTAATAAATGGGTGTGTTGGCTATTTGGGGTATGCACTTATCAATTAGGTTGGGGGTGACATGTGAACATTATGATTTTGTTTATATTACCAAACCAAAAACAAGCTAGAGTCTAATGAATTGTCCTACACTGTGAAGTGGTCATCGGTAAGCTAGATTGTGTATAGGGGAACTAGTCCCTAACACCTCCTACTACCCTTACAAAGCTCAATTGAATTAGGGTTTAGGTTCAATTCAATTAGAGTGTAAACAAGCCTAGGTTTCTAGGTTAGATGATCTTAGGATGTACAGGGGCAGAGGTTAGTAATGGGAGTGGAAGTGAGGTTTTAGGCCTTCCGTCACCCACATTCTAGCCTTAAGAAAGCTCCATGCTAAGCACACTAAATTCATCTAAACTAGCCACTTAGATCTCTCAAATAGGGTTAGGAGAATTGATTAGAATGTAGGAGGATGGGTAGCTAGCTAGGGATCCATGAATTGGACCTAGGAGCAAATCCCAAAATTCACACATATAAGTAGTTTCCCTAAATTCCTAGGTGATTTCAAGCACAAACCAACAACTAATTCATGAAGATTGAGATATAAATAGAACATAAACATTAGCAAATGAAATTACAATGTTCACATATCATTTTTCCCCAACATGGTATCAAAGTAACATTTTTGGCCCCAAACAGCCCACCCAAGGGGCCTAGCTACTCACAGAAATGCAAAATACAATTAAGAATGGCGAAATAGATAGAAGAAGCCATAGAGTTCAGTGTAGATGGAGAAATCCTCACCTTCAGTTGTTGCAATACGTCCTCCTCCTTCTTCCAAGGTGCAAGGGCATGGGATGATGGTGGAATAGGGTCAAAACACTAGGAAACTAGAGTTTTGGTGGTGGAAATAGTGAAATGGAGTGGAATGGAGGCGGAAATGGAGTGGAAGGGACAGGGGGAAAAAATGGAGTGCTAGGAGTGAGATAGGGGTGGCCTAGGGTCAACTCCTACTGCCATCTAGGTATATTAAGGTGTAGGGGAAGCAATAGGTAAATTAGGGGTAAAATGGGAAATGTAGTGAAAAATTAGTTAGGTTTTTGTGAGTAGCATGGCCGTGGTGGTCGCCAAGTGACCGGCCTAAATCGCACATCTAAAAGGAGTGGATTTAAAGTAGTCAGACTTTTAAAGAGATAGCCTAACTCTCAGGCCCCTGCAACAATAAACGGGGTCCGATGTAGCGATCGGGGTCGAACACAGAGACAAGGTTGGTAGTGTTAAGAACGTAGAATCTAACACTCGTGTACTCCAGCCAAAGAGGGTATATAAAGGTGTTCCCTAAGGAATGGTAGTACACAAACAAGAATAGCAAGAACAAAATAAACAAGATGAAACAAGTATATGGGAGGAAACTTGGGTTGGGGTTCACCTACTAAAGCATCTCACCAACATGCAACATCGTCTCTCTCTCTCACATACTCTTACCAAGATTACAAGAAACCATCAAAAACATACATTCCACTCTCTCTCAAGATGAGGAAGGATCTTAGTCTAAGGGTAGCCTCTCTCTCGAGATGACCACACGTAAACTTCACAACATAACATATGGTTTTAAGGACTTAGCATTCCAACACTCTCGTGCATTCATACTACTCCAGGACATGTGATAAAAGTGATATTACTCTCTCAAGATATCAACAATCAAACATCACAAGATGGTAGCTAAGCATACAAATGAAGCGTTAAAATAAGTGCATGGAGATAATCTTGATAAGAATATGTATATTCAAAAGAAAGAGACAATAGACATGTTATGAGAGCCTTAGTGTCTACTCCTAACCCAAGTTAAGGTGCTTAGCCACTCATGCTTGTGGACAGCATAACGGCATTACAGAAGGATAGATCCATGATATACCACGAAGAGAGGGAGGAAGTACAGCAGGATGGAATGATAGATCTAGAGAGGAAGAGATGTGATACGACACACTACTTCTTCAGATCTAGATCTATCACGTGGATGGCGTGGATGGTCTTCTTCTCTCAAAGAAGGGATCTTCAGTCTTCTCTCTCCTCAACTTCTGCCTTTTGAGATCCAAGACTGATGGATGGGAGCACTTTGTGGTCCTCTGGGTCTGATCCCCCTTGACAAGACAGATAGGTGCATTATTTATAGGCACACCCCACTGACTTAGAACCACGGTCAAGGTCTAGTGAGAAGTGAGGGTGAGACTGTGGTCGCGGTTTGTGCCTTATTCATCTCTTGTCGCGATCCAGCTTGGTCACGATCTTCTGGTATCCGCAGTCGCAGTCTTATGATAACTGCGGTCGTGGTCTTCTAGAGTCCATCAGTGATCGCGGCCGCAGTCTTTTGATAACCGCAGTTGTGGTCTTGTGATAATCGTGGTCATAGTCTTCAGGAGTCCATCAGTGATCGCGGCCGCGGTCTTTTGATAACCGCGGTTGCGGTCTTTTGATAACGCAGTTGCGGTCTTTTGATAACTTCGGTCGCGGTCTTCAAGAGTCCATCAATGATCGCGGTCGCGGTCTTTTGATAATCACAGTCGCGGTCTTGTGATAACCGCAGTCACGGTCTTCAGGAGTCCATCAATGATCGTGGCCGCAGTCTTTCCTCATTGCTTGGTGATCAAGATCTTTGGGATACACTGGAACCACAGTCGCAGTTGAGAAATAAGTAGACTACGGTCGCGGTCCCCAAAATCGCGACCTGAGCTATGGATGTTCCTGAAAACATGTAAGTGAGGCTTTAGTCAAAAAGATAGAAAAACTATGTGAAAAACTGACGAAATTTATACTAAAAGAAGTGTAAAATATATGTAGAAAGTGTGTAAAGTAGAGTGTTATCAACTCCCCAAAACTTAGAATCAAGCCTGTCCTCAGGCTAAGTGTAGGTTTGAGAACTCAAAGAGAGAAAGAATGAATAATCTTAAAAGATAACGTAATAAAATGACTAAAATATCTCATTCTTGCATTAAGACTGTTGTGGTATGTATTCAAACCCTTAGACCTCAATCCCCCCCTGAACTGGAGTTGCATAAATTCATTCCTCTGTCATAACCTTCAATTGTAAAAGGCTCCTCCTTCTCAACTTATTATCCCCTCCCTTGGGTAATGACCGTACTAAAGCCAGATCTTTTTCGAAGGGTAGCTTTCACACTAATTCTTTATTTTTCAGCTGACCCAATGTTAATGTATTCGGGTAGGCTTAAGGCTTTTAGGTGTTTTCCTCTTCCCCCTGAACTTCTCACCCACAACTATTGTAAGAACATTGTTTCCCTTTTTGGGCTTCTGACTTTAAGTTAGGTGGTTGTGTGAGATTCCATTCAGGATTGGAGGTGTGTAAGCTTGGCTTCAAGATTCCACTTATGGGTACGACATATCTGCATTCATGAGTGCAGCAATATACTGGTCGTGCGGAAACTTTTGGCATCTTTACGGGCACAACTCTCATTTTTTTATTTATTTATTTTTTGGCTTTTTACCTCTCCTTTCAGGCTTGGGTTTGGGGAGTTTTACTTGGTCTTCTGGGTGGCCAAGCCTCTTTTAGATATTCCTTGAAGAGGGCAGCTTTTTCCCTTTCTACAGAGAGAAGGATTTTCTAGTCAAAAGTGTTAGGTGAGGGTGGTTGGTCAGGAGTATGACTAGGTGAAGTTCTCTAGTCTCAAACGGTTTCATGAGTTAAGGTTATTACATTTACAATGTCTTATTGCAAGAATGAGGTATATCAGTATTGCTATGACAGTTGTTTTACTTGTATATACTTGTATAAGTTGCTCATATATTTCTCTCTAAGAGGGCTGAAACACTATAATCAAAAAATTTAGTGAGAGAGGAGGTAAGCTTCTAAAAAGTTAGTTGTAACAAGAATTCAAAATTTTAATTTCAAAAATTTAGGGGCAAATTCAAAATTTTCAAAATTTTAGCGGTAAGGGTAAAAAGGAAAGTAAATGTACCTCTGTAGCCTGTTTATGACTCCTCCTTGAAACTTATCATGCACCCCATCTCGAGGTGTCAAAATTTGAGTGAGATGTATAAACGGGCTTTCTTTATTTGTTTTTGTTGTTGTCGGTGGAGGCCCACTTGGACTCTAGGAGCATGCTTGCATATATACCCCTTAATGTGTGATATTGCTCATAGTGCATGTTTTCCACCTTGAAGCCAATAGTGGCTATGGCCACCATCCATGATAGTCAGAAGAAACCGTAGTCATTATATAGGGGTACCTACTGAGGGCATTTGTGGCAGAATTGTGTCTTCTTGAAGTCCTTGCCTTTTGTAAAGTCGTACCCTCCGCAATGTTGTCTTATCAGATCGATGATAGCTTTGGCGCATGTGATTGCCTTTTCTTCTGTGGGTGTCTTTTTTTGTTGTCATATTGGTCTTCTTGTTGAGTGTGAAGGTTGTGTCGGAGCTATTATATAGAATTGCAGTCCTTTTCAGAAGGTTGACATGCAGCAAAGTCCAATGGTTGTCGTAAAGAATAGGCAGGAAGATGTGCTTTGGAGGGGCCATCTCCAGGCATTGTTGCAGCCGCTCCTTCTCTCCTGACTTTTTGTCCTTGAGAATGTCATCTACAAATAGGAAGTATGCCATGTGAGTACTTGGCATGGTATCACCTACTAACGCCTGGTAGGCTGACATCGTGCTTACAGAAAGGTATCCCCATGTTTTCAACATTTCTCGGAGGTCGTCTTTTAGTACGCAGATGCCATCTCGCTCGAAGATGACATCTCCCAGTGAATCGTCTTCTTTCAGAGAACTCATAATAAGATTCAATTCTTCCAGTGACAGGATGAAGCAGATCCATCTGTCAAAATTCTTGAAAGAAGATGTAATTTCTCCTGCCGAACCGTCTGGTCTATCATCCATCAGATCCTCCTCTTCAACCTCTCCTTCTGCAGGTTGTTCTTTTGGAGGTTGATTTTCAGGAGCTTCTACTACTGAAGGTTGTCGTGGTTCTTCTTCTGGCATGTGCTTCACAGCTTCTTCAGAGCCTTCATTCCAGCCTGCTTTCCATGTTGTAGCCCTGGCTGGTTCTGTCGGATCGACCCACATGGCTTTTAACTGTTCCCTACAAGCGACCTTTTTGGGTAAGGGAATGTCCATGTGAAGCCTGTGGGGTACATCTTCTACAGGCATCGCCGAATCGTTGAAGAATCGGCGATCATAGATGACTTCCATAGCGTATATACCCCGCAGTCCATGCAGGTCTTCGGTTCTAGGTCCTCCAGGGGAATGCCCTTGTTGATGGCCTCCATCATGCGTAGTACTATGAAGGTGCAATCCCCTAAACCATCCTCTTCTTAGGGAACTTTCTTGTTGATGGAAAAAAGCTTCCAAGACCCTTGAAATGTGTTGCATGCCTCCTTGATTGCTCGTTGTAAGAACAGTGGTATCTTCAAGGCATCTCTGTCTTCCTTCCTCTTTTAGACTAGTGAGGTGTTGTCCATTTCAGCTGCACAACAATTGAGCATTTTTATCTTATGCTCATGTAGATCAATGACTACTAGTCCCCAATGACTTGCATTTCTTATGGGCAGCACCACGGACCTTGTCCCCTTCTGCCGGACTGCCGCCTTTAGCTCAGCTACATCAGCCGCCATGTAATCTTCATTATACAGGAGGCTTGCTAGATGCATCATCCCATTGAAGACCGGTTGCGGCTTGTCCGGGTGTAAGAATTCTTCGAGGAGGGTGGTGCAGAGTACTTTGAACACCCTTTTTTGTACTCGCGCCTTCTTCAAAAATTTCCCCTTGAAGTGGTCTATACATAGACGTCTACCCTTATTGTTGTACAATATGTCTGACCTGAGTAGATCATCATTGAGGACATCTGCCAAGATGTGGACATCTCTGCATGAGATTTGTGATATCACAGTCATGTCCATATCTTTCATCTTGCAGGGCAGAGGGGGAGCTGTTGTAGGTATTTCTACCTTAGTCTGTGCACTCTGGTCCCTGGAGGGTTCGCCTGTGAAGAAAGTTGCTCGTCTGCCATCCTCATTGTCAGATGCTACCTCTTATGCCAATGGTGTCGAGGCTTCTTCTATTGTCAGCATGGCCTTGGCCACTTGTTCAGCCACCTTATACATCAGTTGTGTAGTGGCTATTGGTTCAACTACTTCTGAGGAGGCTTCAGCAGCTGCGTTGTCTGTCACATGGCTCTCCTTAGAAGTTTGCCCCAACTTCGAATCCACCATCATTTTTTGTGTTGCCTCCATCTTACCATCATAGAGATAGTCATTATGCTTTTTATGAAGTTGGAAGAGGAGGAACTCGCTAGTCTCCTCAAACCCCGGCCCCCAACTCAACTATCATTTTGTCAAGCTCAGCTGCTCCTGCTGAGCTGAGTTCTGCGACCACCTCTTCATGATGAGCAGTAGCAATCTTCTCTTCTAGCATTAGAGTGTGTGTTGGTGGTAAGAGGTGATGCTCTGCTAGATTTCCATCATCTTTAGTGGCTTCATCTAGGACTTCCCCTGGGTCACAGTTGAGGTCGAACTCCCTTGTTGTTGTCTGCATATTTCTTCATTTGATGTTCATTTTAGAAGCTCGATCGTTGTGGTGGCTGGTTTCCCTTTGGTTTGGCTGCGGGTGACGCATGTGTGTTCACACTCCTAGCTTTTAGTGTGTCGATCCCCGTGCCCGGTCCTCCCACGTTGTCATCGTGGCTGGAGGGGCTGGTTGAGGAGTGTGCGAGGCTCGCTAAATGCATTTTCTTCTTTTTCTCCCGCCGGCCCTCGAGTTCTTCGTATTCCTCTTCGAGCTTCCGACAGTCTTCATGTAGGCTTTGACACTCTACTTTGAGGGCAGCCATCACAGCGTCGTATCCCTGATGCATGTGCTCGTTGTTGGCTCGGATGGCTTGCCTCTCCTTCTGCAGGTCTGCCATCTCGTCTTGCATCTTTTTAAGCATCCCCATCATCATCCACTGATTGTTTAGAACTTCTTAGACGAAGTCTGGGAGTGCTTTTGTTCTTTCATCCAGCACTTGCACCTGCGTTGTTAGGTTTGACAATGAAGAAGAAATTGTAGTATCTATTGTATTGATTTGATGCATGTGTTCCCACATTGCATCAAACCTTGTACCTAAGGCACCCCCGAAGGAAGGTGCGTGCTGGTGCAGCTGATGCTCCACACGTGTCGTTGACGAGCTAGGCATTGTGGGTTGTGGAGGTGGTGGTGCTGGGCCTTGTTCTTTCTCCTTTGGCTCCTCTGGTTGGTCCATATCTGCTCCTCCGATCTCTACATCTGGTACGGCCTGAGAGCCTTGTCTTTCTAGCTATGCCTCTGGTTTCATGTTGGGTTGTGGGTCAACTTTTGTGACCTTCTCTTTTCTCACCTCTGGCTCTAAAGTAGTTGCTTCCTCATGTGGCTTGAGAGGTGTGGGTTCTACGGCTCCCACTAGATCTTCTTGAGGTAGAGGCATGGGAAGGGGTTGTTCTGTGACCTTCTCACTTGCGGTTGGCAGAGTAGTTGTCTCTCTTTTCTTTTTCTCCAATGCCAATTTCCTCTGCGGCTTTGAGCTCTTCTTCATCTTTATCAAAGCTAGGGAACTGCTTTCTCCCGTTGTATGTACTGAATGTACAGTTGTGTTGGTGTGCAGTGCCCCGGAGCACATTTTCTCTATGTCGTCTTGGGTTGGATACAGCTTATGGGCATCATAGTATGCCAATTCGGGAAGGGGGAGTGGTCTTTTTGACCCTTATTGTTTGAAGTACACCTTCTCCTCCTTTACTTCTAGAATACCTATGATAGCCAGGGACTTGATGTCTATTCGTTGTTTCCCCTCCATTTCTTTATATTTATGGACCTCTCCTTTGTCCAATAGGCAATCGGCAATCATGGTTATTTGGCCATTCATGCAGACTCACATCTCGGCCTACTGCCGCTGATAGACGCTTGATTAATATTTTACTGATATTTACCAGTTTTCTATTGATCATGGACTAGATGAGGAACATATCTCCCTTGTTGATATTCCCTGTCTCTGACCTTGCATCAATCGTGTAGGCGGTGATCTTCTACATTATGAGGACGAAGAAGGAGGTGATTTGGGAGGCTTTAGAGTTTTTAGAACTATGTTTCTCCTACCCAATTAGTTCTCCCCACATCATTTCGCTATCATATGTGATCGTCTCTCTTTCGCTCGGGGATATGGAGTTGGTCTTGGCTTCTTCCTCTGTTGTGGTGAAAATTTTGTTCAGATCTGCCTCTGAGACCATGTGGGTTTCGCCCCCTAGCCTTAATTGAAGCTGGAATTCTCGACCTCCTACCCTTCATGTCTCACTACTAGTAGTGACCTTCTTCAATGAGGACAGGAATTCTAAGGTCAGCTTCCTATAGGATTTCACCTCAAGCGTGCATAGGGTGCATAGATTTGCACCTTCAAGGAACTTCATTGCCCTATCATAGACCCCTATTTTCTTGAAGTCTTCCTCATTTAGGTAACGTGTCAGGCATCATTCTTTATGCAGGTGCATCCAGTCATAGGTAGACTGGTGCAATGTGTCCCTAGGCATAAATGGAGGTTCCCCGGGCTGTGGAGATGTTTCCCCTACTGCCTCTTTGCCCTAGTATTCCTCCTTCTTAATTGGTTTACCGGAAACTTCTGGCTTCACCCTCTTGCTACCCTTGGTTTCCTTGGGTGCAACTTTTCTCTTTTTTTCATGGACTTGGCTCTCAGACTCTCCTGGCTGGTACTCGGAGGTCTCAGTACCCTCAGTCTAATTTATTTCTTCTAGGGATTCCTCATGTGGTAGCTCCCCCGGTATCCTTCGATACTACTCCAACCTCAGTTGTATTTCTACTCATTTTGGTAGTGGTAGATAAGTATTCTTCATTCAGTGCTTCTGTCAGGTCCTTAACTATTTTTTCTACCTCCTTCAAGGAAGTAGCCTTCTCATATAGGGGATCATTGGTTGTTAGAGAAGTCATTCTACAAATTTTTGAAAGAATTAGTTTTTAATCTAATTTAACGGAAGTTATTATTATTGCATTTAGCTCAGGATGGGTATTCAATAAATTAATTAAGTTTCAAGCTCAAGAAGGGAGGATAGAAACTGCGGTCACGGTCTTGTAACTTCAGAGTACACCGCAGTCGCAGTCTCTTGAAAGAGATCACAGTCGTGGTTGCGGTTTTTTGAGTAAGGACCACGACCGCGGTTGTCTTGTGTGGAACAACCACGGTCGTGGTTTCTTTGGTAAACCTTACGACACCACGGTCGTGGTTTTCTGAGTAAAGATCACGGTCACGGTTAAGATCGCGGTCGCAGTTTTCTCCTTGTCTTGGGCAAGTCACAGTCTTGGTAGTCAGAGGAAAACATCGCAGTCGGTGTTGAGGTTTTTAAACACACCGCGGTCGCGGCTATAGAGGTGATGACCACAGTCGCGGTTTTCCCTCTTTTGACCCTTCCAGTTCCTCCCTTAGTTTGACGATCCCTTCCTTGTTTTCACCAATATCAAATGCCTCTATGAGGCGGTCGGGAAAACGTCAACGGTACCAAAGAGAAACCCTGGTTAATCGTCAGTTGTCAAAAATTGGGGCATAAAAGAACGATTTTAGGTGAGAAGGTGATACGGGGATGAGAAGCCCAAGGAAAAAGGTTTACCCCAAACATTTACCTTGACGACGGTAGCAACGGTGGAGACAAATGCGTACGGGGTGGCGATCGGGTGATCGTTGTGGATGCGGGTCATCAGTCGCGATCGGAGTAGAGATTAGGGTTTAGTTTGGAAGAGGTTGCAAGTGAAAAGAGCTTAAGATGTGAGGTTTTAAGGGTATATATATGCAGGTAACCATAACCACAAAAAAATAAAAGGGAAAGACCGCAATCGTGGTTTCCATCCGGAAGAACCGTGGTCATGGTGTTCTCATGAGAGAATTGTGGTCGCAGCATTCTCGTGAAAGAACAACCACGGTTGTGGTTTTCGGTTGCTGTAAAGAACAATCACGGTCGCGGTCTCACGTAGGCAAGTGCTAAACTGTGGTCACGGTTTAGACCACGACCAGATCACACAAGGGTCAATTCTTTAGGTGAAACTTGAAATACTCAAAAGAAAATGAACATGTACATCAAAAAGAAGAAAAACTTAAACAAAGCGAAAGAGCAAGAGAAAACAAAGATCAACTAGGGTTTCCTCCCAAGAAGTGCTTGCTTTAAAGTCTCTTAGCTAGACTTCATAAAACTTCATTCCTTAGGTACTGCAGTTGGGTGTGGTAACTCTTCATTGCTTCTCTCATTTGGTTGGCTCCTCCAGATTGATCTCAGATCTTATCACAAAGGCCTCATCTTCGTAAAACCTTTTTATCCTATGGCCATTAACCTTGAAGATTACAATCTTCTCCCCTTGGATTTCCATCACTCTTGATGGGTAGATTTTTACCACAGTGAAGGGACCTGACCACCTGGTTCTTAGCTTTCCAGGGAATAGCCAAATGCTAGAGTTGACGAGGAGTACTTTGTCTCCTTCATGAACATCCTTATTCTTCATGTGGGTGTCATGCCACACCTTGGTCCTTTGTTTGTAAATTCTTGCATTTTCGTAGGCATGCAATCTCAATTCTTCTAATTCTTGCAATTGCAGATAACGTCCTTGGTCAGTCTTTTCCATGTCCATATTCAGAAACTTAATTGCCCAGAGGGATTTTTGCTCGAGTTCCAATGGCAGATGACATGATTTCCTGTATAAGAGTCTATAGGGTGTAGTTCCTATAGGGGTTTTGTAAGCAGTTCTATATGCCCAAAGGGCATCATCCAACTTCATCACCCAATCCTTCCTTGTATTGCTAACTGTCTTTTCAAGAATTTGCTTAAGTTGTCTGTTTGACACTTCTACCTGCCCCGAAGTCTGGGGGTGGTAAGGTGTAGAAACTTTGTGCTTGACTCCATACTTTTTCAGTAAATTTTTAAACTGCTTTTCCCCAAAGTGGGAACCTCCATCACTAATCACAGTATGAGGTACACCAAATCTTGGAAATTTTGTTTTCTCGAAAAGCTTTATGACAGCTTTGGAGTCACATGTTTGGGTAGATACATCCTCAACCCATTTTGAAACATAATCGACAGCGACAAGGATGTATTTATACCCCTGGGATTGTGGAAATGGGCCCATGTAGTCGACTCCCTAGACGTCAAACACTTCTACTTCTACCCATTCTGCCATAGGCATTTCATTTCTTCTTCCAATATTACCAGTCAACTGACATTCCTTGCAATATTTGATGTAAGTAGCAGTGTCTTTGAATAGTGAGGGTCAGTAGAAGTTGGACTATAGGACTTTAGCGGCAGTCTTTCCACCTCCCAGGTGTCCTCCATAAGGTGAGGAATGACATTCCTTTAAGATGTGAGGCACCTCTTCCTCAGGGATACATCTTATGTACAAGTTATCATAGCACCTTTTAAAGAGCATCGGGTCATCCTAATAGTAGTTCCTTACGTTTGAATAGAGTTTCTTTTTCTGATGATATGTTATCTCTGGGGGTAACTCCCCATAAGCAAGATAGTTGTAGATATCTACGAACCACGGTGACTTTTGTTCTTCTACATCTATCATAAGCAAAGCCTCATCTGCATAGTTATCGTTGACTGATGGCTCATTCTTGTCTTCGACGATAATCCTTGACAAGTGGTGGGCAACTATGTTCTCTGCCCCCTTCTTATCAATGATTTCATGATCAAACTCTTGGAGCAGTAACACCCACCTTAGCCGTCTAGGCTTGGTGTCGTTTTTTTGCATTAGGTATCTTATTGCTCTGTGATCTGTGTAAACTTTTACCTTTTCCCCGATTAGATAAGACCCAAACTTGTCAAAGGCAAAGACGATGGTGAGCATCTCTTTCTCTATGGTTGTGTAATTTATTTGCGCTTCGTCAAGAGTACGACTGGAATAACAGATGACATGGTGTTTCTTGTCTTTCTTCTGCCCCAGGAGCGCCGTAGTCTCTAGCATCGCACATCAGCTAGAAGGGTAGCTCCCAATCTGGATCTTGAAGAATAGGTGGGGTTACAAGTGCTTCCTTCAATGTATGAAAAGCCTTCAAATAATCATTTGAAAAATCAAATTCGGCATCTTTTATCAATAAATTCGACAAGGGCTTTGAAATCTTAGAGAAATCCCTTATAAATCTTCAATAATATCCAATGTGACCAAGAAAAATTCATACTCCAGTCACAGATTTAGGTGGAGGCAGTTTAGAGATAGCCTCGACCTTGCTAACATCTACTTCAATTCCTCTTTTTGAAACCTTGTGGCCCAGTACTATGCCTTCTTGTACCATGAAATGACATTTCTCCCAGTTGAGAACTAAGTTCTTCTCTTCATAGCGCTGCAAGACCAATGATAGGTTCTTCAGACATCCATAAAAATCTTTTCTATAGACAAAAAAATCATCCATAAAAACCTCCACAACATCTTTCAGAAAATCTGAGAACATCAAATTTTTGCAACCCTGGAATGTTGCAGGAGCATTGCACAGTCCAAACAGCATTCTTCGGAAAGCATAGGTGCCATATAGACAAGTGAAGGTAGTTTTCTCCTGGTCGTCGGGTAAGATAGGAACTTGGTAGAACCCAGAATAGCCATCTAAAAAGCAGAAGTATTTGTGATGCGCCAGTCTTTCTAGAACTTGATCGATAAAGGGTAGAGGGTAATGATCTTTCCTTGTCTCCTAGTTTAGCTTTCGATAGTCTATGCACATTCTCCACCTAGTGATAGTCTGAGTGGCTACTTCATCTCCTTTATCTCCCTTCACAACAGTCATTCCCCCTTTCTTCGGCACAACATGAATAGGGCTTACCCAATTGCTGTCGCTAATTGGGTAAATAATACATGTGTCTCTTAGCATAATGAATTCCTTCTTCATAGCCTCTTTTAACATTTGATTTATCTTCCTCTGGGGTTGAACCAGAGGTCTTGCCAATTCTTCCAAATTTATGTGGTGCATGCATAAGGCAGGATTAAGCCCCTTGATATCATCCACAGAATAGCCAATAGCTTGCCTATGCAGCTTTAACTCCCTAAGATGTCTTTCCAATTGCTCTTCAGTTAGATTAGCATTAACTATAATAGGGTTTCTCTTTTCATAATCTAGAAATTCGTACTTCAAACCTTATGATAGTTGTTTCAGTTCTGGTTTGGATTTAGATGCCTCCTCTTCCTCTGGTGCCTGTTCCAGGGAGGCATACTTAACCGTCTCAGTTACTTCTTCCTCCTCGCTCAGATCTTGTTCATCTTGATTTAGGTAGTTGAGGATCTCAGTAACCTCGGGGTCTTCAATTTCTGAATCATGATTGTTTAATGCCCTCATAAGAGGGTCTACCACTGTGTTGTCTTCTTTCACTTCTTCACAATATTGATTGTAGATATCCATGAAGTAGGTAGATTCGATCAGAGATGGTCCTTTCATGGCATCTTTTACCTTGAAATCAATGTGGTCATTCCTGACCCTCATAGTTATGATGCCTTCAGCGACATCAATCAAAGCCCTCCTGGTTGCAAGGAAAGGGAAGCCGAAGATGATAGGGCACTTAGGATCTTCTACAGTATCAACGACAACAATATCACACGGGATGAAGAATCTTCCCATGCGAATCAGAACATCTTCAACTACTCCCACGGGCCTTTTGAATGTGTGGTCCACAAACTCAATCCTCATATTGGTCCTGACCATATCATTCAGTACCAATCGTTGTGCAAGGCTTAAAGGCATCAAACTGATGCTAGCCCCCAAGTCAGTGAGACCTTTTCTTTCGATGTTATCTCCCACAGCAAAAGGTATATTGAAGGCTCTAGCGTCCTTCTTCTTGGTAGGTAACTCTACCTTTACGAAAGCAATTGGCATACTGGCTAGGTGCACTGTTTCAATTCTTCCTCCTCTTCTTTTCTTTGTGATTAGGTCTTTGAACAACTTGGCATACGTTGGCATTTCTTCTAAAGCATCCAGGAATGGTACATCAAGATGGATATTTTTCACAGCTTCCATAAACCTTTCATATCTCTTTTTAAGATGTGCCTTTATGAGTTTGTACAAAAATGGAACTCTTGGAGAATATGGACTCCTTTTGGTGAATATGTCCTCAACAGGGTCTAGTTCTCTAGCTTCCGCTTGTTGTCCATGTCCTTCTGCTGACCTCTCAGGAATAATTTCTAGCCCAGGCTCTTCAAGTCTTGTCGCCTCAGGGCACTCTATCATCTTTCCCGATCTAAGCACAGCCATATTGGCAGACTCGGTGTTAGATGGTATCTTTCCTGAAGGATTCTTTACTAGCTCAGCCAACTGCGCGAGCTGTTGGTCTATCTGGCGTTGATGCATTTGCATATCCACCATTTGGACTTGCATCGTATTTAGAATGCTAGAGTTGGACAGTGCACTTTGTGCAAATTGGTTGCTCACCGTATCCTGCCTCTTTACGAAATCGAACAGTTGAGTTACTAAATACGGTTGACTGTTATCCTTTGATTGACCTTGTCCTTGAGCTTGTGCTTTTCCTTGACTTGTGTTTTCCGCTTGGCAGTTTTGATACTTCCCCTGACCTTGATAGTTGGCCTTGTTTATATGGAAAGTACTTGTTCTAGTATACTGAGCTTGTCCGCCTCTCTTCTCAAAACCTGGCAGCTGCTTGGGTGGATTATTTAGCTGATGTGAATTCTCTGCGGAGTCTTTGTTACCATAATTAAAACTTGGGTGATCAGGTCTCTTGAAGTTAGCATAAGAGACATTAAAACCTGGGTGATCAGACTCGCTTTCACTTGATTCTTCAGGTTAGGTATATATACAGTTATCTATTTTGTGCCCACCTTCGCCACAAGTGACGCATTTCATCACTTTTTCAACGTGCTTCTTTCCTTTTCCCCCTAATTCCTTCAGTTTTCAGACATCAATGGCTATCTTTTGTATCTGAGATGTGATTGCATCGAGAGCCTTTGATTCAATTGACTGCCCTTCATTGGTGGCCTTTTTGGCACACCCTTTGTCAGTCCTGTTATAATTTGTCCCAGATTGTAACTCAGCCATGTTTTTGATAATTTTCTTGGATCTACTTGGCTTTTTACTGAGAAAGTCGCTTCCTGCTGTTGCATTTAGTGATACTCTCTCGTCTGGTGTTAAACCATTGTAGAATGTCGTGATTAGGAAACCCTTCTTATAATTATGGTAAGGGCAATCTCTCTGATACTCCTGGTACCTTTCCCAGGCTTCATGCAGATTCTCACCTGGTCTTTGTGTGAAAGACGTGATCTTCTGCCTATTACGAATAGTCTTCTCTGTGGGGTAGAACTTGTTCACAAAAGCATCAGCCAATGTGTTCCATCCATTCAAAGCTTGACGCGGCAATCCAAGGTACCAGGATAGTGTCTTATCCTCTAAGGAGAAAATGAAGCATTTACAATAAATGACTTCTTGCGGAACTCCACGCATCTTGATGGTGTCGCAGATATTCTTAAAAGCATCGAGGTGATGATAAGGGTTATCGTTCTTTGAACTCCCTCAGAAGCTTTTGTTCTGGATCACAGAGATTACGGCTAGCTTCATCTTGAAGTTCGTTGCATTAGATCTCAGGATGATCAAAGGGCATCTTGAGTTGTTGGCTTTTGTAGCAACCAACTCCTGAAGAGTCTTCTCCTCCTCATCATCATCTTTGTTATCGTTGTTCCTACGATTGCGCTCATGATTGTTATGGTTTCTTCTGTGCCTACGACGATGGCGACACTCCTCATAGTGAGGATTGTCATCTTCATGCCGCTCTTCTTGCTCTTGATATAGATGGTCGTCATTGTAACAGCCACCTCTATCTTCATTTGTTGCTGGTAGAGGTGGGTTTTGTTCATTCCTCACATTCCGCTCATCGCCTGATAGGGTGACGTCCACATGAGGTGGCATGGCGAAAAGGAGTAAAGTCGAACAAGTTGTTTCTTCCTGGGTACCTGAATAGATTGTACAGTCAAGTTAGAAAATCGCACTGGTCCAAACGAAATACTCTGCACAAACCCAGGTTAGCCAACTTAAAGTAATTGTGTTGTCAAGCTTATTGCTAAACTTGAGGCACGGGAGTACAGTAAGCGGACTCGGGTTCTTAACAGTGTTGTTTTGCCTTGTCCCTGACAAAGGCACCAAAAAGTTGATCGGCCTAAATCACACGTCCAAAAGGAGTGGATTTAAAGTAGTCAGACTTTTAAAGAGATAACCCGACTCTCAAGACCCCGCAACGATAAAAGGGTTCGATTTAGCGATCGGGGTTGAACACAGGGACAAGGTTGGTAGTGTTAAGAACGTGGAATCTAACATTCATGTACTCCATCTGAAGAGGGTATATAAAGGTGTTCCCTAAGGAATGGTAGTACTCAAACAAGAATAGAAAGAACAAAATAATAAAAGAAACAAGATGAAACAAGTATATGGGAGGAAGCTCTGGGTTGGGGTTCACCTACTAAAGCATCTCACCAACATGCAACATCGTCTCTCTCTCTCTCGCATACTCTTACCAAGATTACAAGAAACCATCAAAAACGTCCATTCCACTATCTCTCAAGATGAGGAAGGATCTTAGTCTAAGGGTAGCCTCTCTCTCGATATAACCACACGTAAACTTCACAACATAACATATGGTTTTAAGGCCTTAGCATTCCAACACTCTCGTGCATTCATACTACTCTAGGACACATGGTAAAAGTGATATTACTCTCTCGAGATATCAACAATCAAACATCACAAGATGGTAGCTAAGCATACAAGTTAAGTGTTAAAATAGGTGCATGGAGATAATCTTGATAAGAATATGTTTATTCAAAAGAAAGAGACAATATACATGTTAGGAGAGCCTTAGTGGCTACTCCCAACCCAAGTTAAGGTGTTTAGTTGCTCATGCTTGTGGACATCATAACAGAGTTATAGAAGGATAGATCCATGAGATACCACGAAGAGGGGAAGGAAGTACAGTAGGATGGAATGATAGAACTAGAGAGGAAGAGATGTGATACAACACACTACTTCTTTAGATCTGGATCTATCATGTAGATGGCGTGGATGGTCTTCTTCTCTTGAAGAAGGGATCTTTAGTCTTCTCTCTCCTCATCTTCTGCCTTTTGAGATCCAATAATGATGGATGGGATGGTCGGGGATGAATCTAGAATGCAGCAACACTTTGTGGTCCTCTGGGTCTGATCCCCCTTAACAAGACATATATGTGTGCTATTTATAGGCACATCCCACCGACTTAGAACCGCGATTGTGGTCTAGTGATAAGTGAGGGTGAGACCGCAGTTGCAGTTTGTGGCTTATTCATCTCTTGTCACGAACCAGCTTGGTCGCGGTCTTCTGGTATCCGCGGTCGCAGTCTTGTGATAACTGCGGTTGCGGTCTTCCAGAGTCCATCAATGATCAAGACCACGGTCTTTTGATAATTGCGGTCGCGGTCTTGTGATAACTGTGATCGCGGTCTTCAGGAGTCCATCAGTGATCATGGTCGTGGTCTTTTGATAACTGTGGTCATGGTCTTGTGATAACCGCAGTCGTAGTCTTCAGGAGTCCATCAGTGATCGTGGCCACCGTCTTTTGATAATTGCGGTCGCGGTCTTATGATAACCACGATCGCGGTCTTCAGGAGTCCATCAGTTATCACGGACGTGGTCTTTCCTCATTGCCTGATGATCAAGATCTCTGGGATACATTGGAACCACGGTCATGATTGAGAAATAAGTAGACTGCGGTCGCGGTCCCCAAAATCGTGACATGAGCTGTGGATGTTCTTGAAAACATGTAAGTCGGGCTTTAGTCAAAAAGATAGAAAAACTATGTGAAAACCTGACGAAAGTTATACTAAAAGAAGTGTAAAATATATGTAGAAAATGCATAAAGTAGAGTGTTATCACCAAGGACGTGGTGGAGTGGAGTGAGAAAGGTCGTGGTGCAGTGGAATGGTCATGGTGAAAAATAGGGAAATGTCACAGTAACTTGGGTGGTTTTGAACTAAAAGTGGCACAGTCGTGGTGGGGCAAGGTCACCACGACCGTGGTGGCTTGGATGTGTCTACCTATTCTTGGATCCATGGCCATTCTACCTCATCTGCCACACGGTCGTGCAATGTGGCATGACCATCATGGGTCCATCTGCCACAGCCATTATGAGTGGCACGACCTAGTGATTATATCATTGCTTGAAGTTGACTCTATTCATTTTGGATGAACTAGCACGGCCGTTATTATGTACCATGGATGTGGTGGTCTCTATTGCAGCACTTTGACTTGATTCCTTGGATTTTCTTGGACATCTTTGCTTCAATGGAGCTTTGGCCACTAAGGGTAGGTTAAGGCAGCCTCAGACTTCACTTTAGACCTCTCCAAGGGTAGAGAAACCCTCAGATCACTCCTTTTCTCTCTCTCTTCCTTCCAAGTGTGGTCAAATGCCTGAAATACATGTAAATAATGTCCATAAGTGCATTTTACACAAATATGCATATTAGGGGAAACAACATGTGATTTAACATGTATATATGTGATTGAAATGTAATATGACACAAGATGGAGCCCTAAAATAGGGTTGTGTCTGTTGGTATGTATGCCCTGAGAGCCAATCATGGGATGATTGATGGGATACATTAAGATTGATTTGATAAACATCAAAGGCAAGCTTCCAATTCTTTCTGGTTCAGTCATATGAGATAGTGATAGAACAGATTGAATGTCTAGAGAATGACAATACTCAATGATGTATGCTTTCAGGTTGAGGACCTGAACGATGAGATCATACGGATGATAAGAGTTTGTACATTCTTGTTATGTCCCTAGTCGGATGTCATTGTGGAAGATAGATAGACAGCAATGACACACAAGACTAGATTGTGGTGTTGGTTGATGACAGAATCTCATTAGTCATGATATAGAGATATCAAACCAAACACATAGGTACTTGTTAGAGAACAAGTGTACCGGACAGACCCACCGTGAGTTTGACACATGGAACCATGACATGGTAGTCGCAGTCAGTACTCATAGTGATGGTGGTGAGTGTGATTCTTTGACCTGAAATCACTACACTCAACACATGTCGTTGGGCACACTTTGACATCATCAAACACATTCCTGAAACATGGGTTGTTACAAAGGTGATGATTGGGTGGCTTTGACACATGGGGCTTTTGAGGGGTGAGTGATAGATATGGGATTTGTCCCTCCTGAGGGAGTTTGATATCCAAGGCCACTTGATGAGTAGGATTGAAATAGGCATGCACACACATGTGTGAATCTTTATGTGATATTGGTGTCATACATGTCTCTTCCAATCTGCTCTGAGATCAAGAAAGTGAATGAACGTTGACAAGATGATTGTTCCATGCCTTGAGTTCATTCGGGATATCAGTGACAAAGGAATTATACATTCACTGTAACACCATTCACAGATTTTAGGATTGAAAGTTGTTCTCCAACTTCCTATTTCACTTGGGTAGCACTGATGTGTGACTAGGCACCGCTCTTTGCTTGTGAAGTCATAAGTGTTATGGACTTTCACTGCCAACGTGAAATGGACCTGCAGGGTCACACACATAGGATTTAACCTGTAAGAGGAGTTTTGTCCACAAACAATGTTTAGATTGATTACTAAAGGAGTTTAGTAGTTCGATTAAACACTCAATCTATTATTAGCTCAATATCATAATTTTCAAGGTGTTGGACACATTGATTGGAGTATCGGATTGATTGAAACTGCAATTGACTGATTCTATACAATCTGCACTCCCAACCGATCGGCTCATATGATGAATCGATCGGCTGAGCTTGGTGAACCGATCGGCTCAAGTTGTGAGTCGATCGTCTCATGGTCAGGGTGAAACGATTGCTTCAAGTGTTGAAACGGTCGTTCAACTGGTCCAACCGGGCAAGTTGGGAAAGTAGGATTGGTGAGAATTTTCCTTTCGTTTCACTTGCCCAATTTGATTGGAACAAGGATTGGTATTCGATACCAATTAGAAACAAAAGAAGGAAAGTAAATCGGGAACTGGTCAGGACCACGAACCGACCAGTTCAGAAGTGAACCGACCGGCTCATGGGTCCCAACCGATCGGTTGATGTGTCAACCGACCGATTCAGGTCCCCAACCGACCGTTTCAGTTGTGAAATGATCGGTTCAGGTTGCGAGTTGGTTGTTTTGTGGAAAATCTCAAACCCTTCTACTCCTGCTTTTAGTCCCGCATTGCCCGGGATGGAGAACCTTGTCCCATGACCCTCCTATATATAGGGGTATTGGGGGCTTCTCAAAGAACAACTCAGTGCAACCAGTTGCTCTGTGAAGTTGTCGTTCTCTTTGGTTTTGGTAACCGAGAGAGAGCCCGAGCAAGTGCTACATGATAAGGGAGGCACAACAAGGGAAGGACAACTGCAGTTGCGACTGGTGGCAGGAGAGTGTGTTGGCGACTAGTACACCGACAGGAGGGTGCGACTCCTTCCAATTCCTTATGGGACAAGGAGATTGGAGTTCCAGGTGGTCCGTGTGGACTACTTCAGAGGCGGGAGGTTTCTGCCGCTCGGAGGACAGATGTCAATCCCGACAGTCCCGGTGAGACTAGGAGTTGACAGTCCCGGTGCGACCAGGAGCTGCACAGACACCGTCCAAGACCGGAGGTGAAGACCGCACAAGCCGTGAGGTATTGTCACCAAGCAAGCCTCGGGACAAGGTATGATTCCACAAACCATCCTTTCCTTTTGTATAGACGTTGATGCATTTCCTTGTTCTGGGTTTGGGGAGGAAAAACAAATTCTGCTGCCTTCTCTGCCTCCCCTAAAACCCAATAGTATCATACTAGAATTTGCAAAAAGATCCACACTTAATTGTGCAAAAGAGAGTCGCACTCGAACGATAATGATTTACTACGTCAAAATCTTGACTTAATCTATCTTTTGGGATAGAACCATATTTACTAGGTTGAACCTCGTGTAGATATTCAAAGTAATATGGAATTGTATGATGGGTATTTGAATCAGAGTGGATCTGACATATGTTGAGTTTGGTGGAAAATTGATCTATGCTCAAATGTGCACATAGGTCTTGCACTAGAATGTGCAAAAAGGTTTTGTACTAGATCATGTAGAAGTGACTTGCACTTAAATGATAATGGTTTACCAGGCCAAAAACTTGACTTAGTCTGGTATATGACATCATATTATATTGAAACTCGTGCAGAGATTCAATGTAATATGTGTCTAAATGATAAATGTTTGGATCAGAGTAGATATCAGGGATGTCAAATTTGGTGCAAATATGATCATATGTGCAAATATATTTTGCATGAAATTTTGCAAAAAGGTTCTGCACTATATTGTGTCAAAGTGACTTGCGCTCATTCCATTTTTTTTTGGGACTAATGCTCAAAACCTTAGTAAACTACATGAATCGTATCTCATACAAACATGTAAGATGGCAAGATAGATACCCTATATTAGCCCCATATTCACTTTTTATTTTTTCATCCTCACTTAGGAAGGTACCTGCATACATGGAATAGGTGATCCTTAACTTTTCTAGTGGTGCCTATGATATCTCCGCTCACAAGATAACATCAAGATTCTTCTGGTTCTGGTACTACTCCAAATATACCTCATGATTACGGAGGCCGCAACCGGTCATTGGTACTAGGAGAGGGGGAATCATTATAGGCCTTCGCACGTACCTACAAATGTAGCAGAAGTACCCATACAAGTCATCCCCAGGACATTTTGAGAGTGTTAGTGTGAGTGCCAACAGTTTGCTACTCGTGGCCAATAAGAAAATGGGACATGTGCAAGTGCAATGTGGTAATTTTACATGTTTAATATCCCAACAAAATGGAAAATAAACATGCAAGCATCTATATTCAACCAAAGAGAAAACTTTCAGCTGTCCAAACCCGGGGAAGCAAAAGCAAAAGCAAACTCAAACTTCATAAAAAATCCCTCATTAAAAAAATTATTTCCCTCCCCAAAACCATCATAACAATCATACAGTTCAAATGGATTTTTATAATCATGCATTTGCTGAGTTATTCTGGCTATATTTGAGTACACTTGTGAAATGTATTCACACTGAAAAGTGTCAAACCAATCTGCACTAAATATATAACATATTCAAATTCTGTAGAGACACTTAAAAATAATGTTGCGTACTTTTATCAAAGACTAGACTCAAGTTAGTCCAGATTTGATTGAAACGTGTAAAATTGAAACTGATATAATTTGAAGTGTCAAATCCTTTTGCACTCAACAATCTAATTTTTAGGATTTTGACAGAAACATTTCAAACACAAGATCGCATGTTTTCTCAAGATCTGAAAAAAAAAATCTAGTCATGTTTAAATGTGCAAAGATGAACCTGTATAGAATTTGAAGTGTCAAACCCTTTTGTACTCAGCATGTGATCATTTGATCATTTAACAAAATAAGTTGTATCATGTGATTTCCTAAGATCCAGACCTAAACTAGTCCAATCTTAACTCAAATGTGTGGAATTGTATGTAAATAATATTTTTAGACGTCAAACCCTTTGACACTTAAAATTTCAAGTCTAAAATAAAAGAATGATTACAAAATTTACTATCATCTAACTTGTGAAGATCTTAGACATGAATAAAATTTGTGTCTGATTAGATATGATTTTAAAAAAAACATGTGTCAAACCCTTTTGCACTCAACAATTAGGGTCTAAAAAATTACATAACATATTCTCATTTAATTTGTGAAGTTCTCAAGTGTGAAAAAGATTTATACCCTATCAGATTAGAAATTTATTTATATATATATATATATAATGTTGCATGTTTCAAACCCCTTTGCACTCAGCATTTAATCATTTGGGTTGACAGAATCTAAAAGAAAAACATTGCATCACATGTTTTGCTAAGATCTAAACTTAAAGTAGCCCATACTTAATCAAAATGTGTGAAATTGTACCTAAATAATGTTTTGGGTGTCAAACCCTTTGATACTCAAATTTTAGGGTCTAAAAAAATACAAAACTTATTATTATAGAACTTGTGAAGATCTCAAATGTGAATAAAATTCGTACCTTATCAGATCTGAATTTTTTTGGAAAGAAAAAAAAAGTATGTCTCTAATCCTTTTGCACTCAGTAGTCTATTTTTTTATGAACTTGAATATGCAGACAACTCATTAACTAATTTTTTAAGATCCTACATGTGAATAAAATGTGAGAATTCCCGGATCTGAATTTTTTCATACAAGTGTCAAGCCCTTTTGCACTCAGCAATTAGGGTATGTACTTAATGAACATGAACTATCAATCGACTAATTGTTATCATATGTAGAAAGACATGAAAATTATCTATGCCTCATTAGATTTGACATAAAAAATTATTCCAAGTGTCAATCAGTTTTGCACTAGATTCGTGTAGAAAAAGATTTCAATGCGAAATTGATATGTACTAATATTTTCAAACTAAAAGAAAATTTTAATATTGTCAAAATGAACATCAATTTCATGTGATAATGAAAGTGATATGGGGGTGAATGAAATTTGTGTCCTATTTTCTGACACAGACAAGAAGAGAAGGAAAAAAATCCTAATGTGAAACCAAACTATGTTGACAAGTGCCAAACGGATTTACACTAGAATATCTAAAAAATGCAACTTGAGTGTGATGATTTCCTAGTGGAATCGCCATTTTGTTTTTGTTGAAAATTGAAAATGGGAAAGGTATTAGAGTGTCCACCGGATTTTAGTAAAAAAAACCCATAAAAACCATAAAATGGTCGTGTGTGGATAAGGAAGGAATTCGTATGAGAATCTGAACTCGACACACTCATTTACAAATCAGTAAAGGGTTGAATGACCGATACCCTGATTCACCTGTCAAAATAGTGTTGTGGGAACTTCATAAAAAAAGAGGAAGAAAAATGATCTAGTGTGCTCTCATGTTGCTTTTGTATTTCGTGTTTGAATGTATTTCACACTTCTAGGCGCGGGTTGGATTTGCACTTCAAGGAACCTCCACGTTGGTGCGTCCTGCCAGAGTTGCACAAACTAATCAATTGGGATTTGACTAGATGTGTCCCACTAGATCGGGACACATGGTGGGATGAATTTAAAAATTTATAAGGAACCTAAACTCAACACACTCTCATAAACTAAAACACTACACCTACAAGCACACAGGGTCATGTCATAGTACAGGAGGGTGGCAAGTATAAGGTCGATCCACAGGGAGAAAGCAGCACTAGAGCTAAGTTAGTTTTGGGATAGGTTCCTATTGTGGATTCTAGGGTTGTAGGGTTTAAAGGTTGGTTTGTTGACTACACTAAGGGTTGAGCAAACAAGTAAGTAAATGAAGGAAAACAAACAAGATCCAACCTAAGTTAACCCTAGATAGATAATTATAATGAGCAGGAAAAGACAAGGCAAGCAAAGAAAAGAGCAAGCTATACTAAGGCAAGCAAGAAGAGATCTACACTACACTAAGCTAGCAAACATGGCAAAAAAGTAATTAAAGGCCTAAATTAGCAAGAGAAAAGCAAGAACAAGGCAAGAATCTAACTAAGCAAGTAAAGAGCTAATTAAGCTAACACTAACTAAGCAAGAGGAAATTAGGGTTTTAAAGCGATAAAGGGATGTGTGGGATGATTGGGGATGCACTTATCAATTAGCTTGGGGGCTATATGTGAGTGTTACGCTTTCATTTAGATTGTCAAACCAAACAACAACCTAGAGTCTAATGAATTTCCCCAAACTACTAACTAGTCATGGATAGGATAGGTTGTGTATAGGGGAACTAGTCCCTAACACCTCCTACTACCCTTACGAGGATCAATTGGGTTAGGTTTTAAGTGCAATTCAATTAGAGTATAAACAACCCTAGGTTTCTATGTTAGAGGATTTAGGGTGATTAGAGGTTGAGGGTAGTAATGGGAGTGGAAATGAGGTTTTAAGCCTCACATCACCCACATTCTAGCCTTGAGAAAGCTCTAAGCTATTTATACTAGATTCGTCTAAACTAGATACTTAGATATCTCAACTAGGGTTAGGATAATTGATTAGCATGTAGGAGTGGGTAGCTAGCTAGGGATCCATGAATTGGACCTAGGAGCAAATCTAAAAAAAGTCACACATATAAGCAATTTCCCTAAATTCCTGGGTGATTTCAAGAACAAACCAACAAGCAATTCATGAAGAGTCAGATAGAAATAGAACATAATCATTAGCAAAAAAATTACAATGTTTACATATTATTTTCCCCCAACATGGTATCAAAGTAACATTTTGGCCCCAAATAGACCACCCAAGGGGCTTAGCTACTCATGCAAATGCAAAATACAAAAAGAAAGGAGAAAGAGGTAGAAGAAGCCATGGAGCTCGGTATAGATGGAGTAATCCTCCTCTTTATCTACTGCAAGACGTCCTCCTCTTTCTTCCAAAGTACAAGGGCATGGAATGATGATGGAAAGTGGCCAAAATACCAAGATTTGGTGTTGGAAATGGTGAAATGGAGTGGAATGGAGGGGGAAATAAAGTGGAATGGATGGAATGTAAAAATGGGGTGATAGAAGGTATCTAGGGGTGGCCAACCTTGTCCTTCAGCCTCCACCCACATATATATAAGTGGGGTGGAAGCAATAAGTCAAGTATGGATAAAGTGGGAAATGTAGTGGAAAAGTAGCTACATTTTTGTGAGTATAACAACCGTGGTGGGAAGGGCTAACCACGACCGTGGTGGGGTGGAACGGCCGAGGTGAAAAATGGTGAAAATAATAGTAAGAGTGGTGGATTTGAACTGACATTGGTACAGCTGTGGTGGTCACCACGGATGTGGTGGGGCAAGGGTAGCATGGTCGTGGTGGTCACCATAGATGTGTCGGCTTGGAGTTGCTTTGCCCATTCTTGGTACCATGGTCATTCTGGCTCAGCAGCAACACAGCCATGCAAGGGTGGCATGGTCGTTCTGGGTCCATCTACCACGGCCATTCTGAGTGGCACGATAGAGGTGATTCCTGCATTGCATCAATGTTGACTCTGTTGATTTTGAAGTGATCTAGCATGGCCGTTTTGTGGTACTACGGTCGTGTTGGTCTCTATATTAGTACTTGGAGTTGAAATTGGGTGTTTTCTTGGACATCTTTGCTTCAATGGAGCTTTGACCATTAGGGGTAGGTTGAAGGATCTTCAGACTTCACTTTAGGCCTCTCTAAGGGTAGAGAAACCCTAGTATAACTCATTCTCTCTCTTCCATCCAAGTGTGGTCCAAATGCCTAAAAAATGCAAATAATGTCCATAAGTGCATTTTACACAAATATGCATATTAGGGGAAATAACATGTAATCTGATAGGTATATATGTGATTGAAATGCAATATGACACATGATGGAGCCCTAAAATAGGGCTGCATCACCACCCCAAACTAAAAAATATTTGTCCTCAAGTATGCTCCAACTCAATCTCTCTGCAATTTTACCACAATCAAGAAATGACAAATACAATGCAGTAGGTGAATATTGACTAGATGGGATCAAGGATGACTAGGTACATGCATTCCATCTCTCTCCTCTCCTCTTTCACAAACCAATCATGATTAGATCACTGAGCCTGCAAACTTCAAATATAGAGCATAGAAAACACAATCAATCTATATGGTTTCCCTATCACTCCGGGTAAACTGTTTCATGGTGGTGAAGGTCAATAATGACCATTTTTTTTGTTTTTCATTCATGCATTCAATCTCATATGTCCATCCATGTTAACTAACCCACATGGCTGCGAAAAAGGGCAAAATGAGCTAGGTTTGATGTTTCCTAGATCCTTGGGCATACAAAAGAAAGAAAGGGTTGTGGTAAGAATTTGAAGTGCTTTTACACACTCATTTATTCTTTAATTAGATGCTCTTAAATAGGAGCATTTTTTTTCTTTTTTCATTTTTTTATTATTTTTCTTTTTCTTTGCCCTTGATTTGGATAGGGTACATGATGATAAGAGTGAAGCGGGGGGCATGGATATGGCCACCCCAAACTTTTGGAGGTGGCCAAGGCTGAATGTGTGCACTTTGGCATCCTTTCATGAGGCAGAGAGGTAAGAAGATGGTAGAAGACAAGTGAGTCAAAGAGGGGTTACTAGTGTGGACATCAACATGAGACCTCCTGCATGAAAGTTACTCCAAAATCTTCATCAAGAAATGACACACCACATGAATGAGCAATATTAAAATCACATTTCTACCATGAGATTCTACAAAACTCTAAGCGCTAGTGGCTTGCTTCAATCACAATTCAACCAAATAATTCACAAGTATGAGAGAGGTGGTTCACATGTAAAAAGTCAAGATGGGGGCCATTTAGCAATAAACAATGATAATTCACTTGCATTTGTCAAATGCCATCATTTTCAATCTAAAAAGTAGGGATTGGGTCAAAACACACTTTTAGGCAAGAATTTTTTGAATTTTGGCAAATGTGGCCAAAACGGTGCCAAATTTCCTTCAGTCACATCTAAGCCTTCACTATGGAAAACAAAGCAATAAACAAGAAAAGACTAGTTAAAACATGCAAAAATTACAAAAAATACTACATGATATTCAATGCATGACAAAAAGAGAAAAACAATTGAAAAGTATGCAAAAATTGCAAGAAAATAAACTACATGACATGCAAGCATGCAAAGCAGGTAAAATCTAACCTAGATAGAAAAAGCAACAAAACAAAACTAAATGGCAGGTGAAATGTCTAAAGGGTGAAATGATAAAAAGAGCATACTGCCCAACCACCCCAAACTTTTAAATCATGTTGTCCTCAGCATGAGATAGAATCTTAAAATGATAGGGTAATGATTATGGAATTGTGGTGGGTACTCATCAAGAGATGTGAAATCCAAGCGGCACTCAAGTGGTCGTGATAAGGGAACCATGACCTTTTTATGGAGAATGACCATTTTGAACAGATGGCACCATGGTTGTGGTGAAGAAAACGGTCGTGGTGGTGGATTTCCTGTATCTTTTTCAATTCAGCTCAGCTTTCTTCAACTCCTCATATTGGATCTTCTAATGAGTTATCCATTCCATGGATCATTCTTTAATCTAAGTTCCTATTCTAATATCAATCAAAAACAACAAAACTATCGAGTATGGTGTGTGTGTGTTTTCTTGGAAAAGAGTAAAAATAACCAAAAAGTGCCAAAAATGAAAGGTTGGGTGAAAGATTCCCCAAACCTAGGTGGGTTTCCTCCTAAAAGCATTGAGTTTCATGCCTTCAGCTGGGATTCTTGGAGATTCATCCACTGCTCAACCATTTGTCATCATCATGTGTCCATTCTTGCAATAAATGCATCTCTTATTTGCATTCAACCTATGTTGCTCATCTCTTTAATCACCAAAGCTATCCTCAAATCTTTCATCTAGATATCCTTCTCTCAAATGACCAGTCAGACTCTTGAAGTGACCATGTCCAACTTCCTCATCTTGAACTCCTCGGGTTTAGGACTTGTATATGTTGATCTTTATCTTCATGTCCATGAAAGACACTATCATTATGCCACTGTGAACATGCATCTCAACTTCAGTTGTAGATAAGAAGGGTCTTTCCAAGATGATTGGAATCTTCCTATCATCCAACTCCATGTCAAGAAAAATGGAATTAGATGGGAACAATGCTCCACTTGTCAATCATCACCAAAACATCATCCACTCTGCCTCTAAGAACTCTAATGGAATAATCTGCCAATTGGAGAGTGAAATGAGTCAGTTTCAACTTGCTTAAGCCCAGCTCAAAATAGACAATATATGGCATCAAATTCACACTAGATCCCAAATCAAGTATGGATTTATCTATGCAATGTCCCCCAATGTAGCTAGGTATGAGTGGGGCTCCTGGGTCTTTCCTCTTCACCGGAAGTGAGTGTTAGAGGATTAAGGTCACTTGTTTGGTCAACTTGACTCTCTTTGGTATTCTCCTTGTTGACCTTCTCTTCACAGTGCATAAGTTTTTGAGGAACTTTCCATGTTATGGAATCTACTTGATAGAATCCAACAATGAAATGTTGACCTTCACTTGGCGAAACACCTCAAGAATATCAACATTGTGCTTTTGTATCCTCCTTACTTCCTTTGGATCATCTAATGTTTCAATGAACGGTGTCTCACTAGCTTTGGCCTTACTTGAATCGGCATGAGGTGGGATGCTAGGAATGGTGGGACCTGCAAATGGAGTGTGAGGTGGAGAATATGGTATCCCAAACTCAGCATGCGGAGTCACAGAATCATCTTTGAGAATCTCAATCACAGTATCACCACTTGGCTGCCTTTGCTTTGATTTATCAACCTTCCTTTGACTTGCGGGCTGCTCAAGATATTTCCCACTCCTTAGAACTATCACAATACTACCTTGCTCATGGTGGAGAGACGGAGCTAGTTGTGGCTGTGGAGGAGGTGGAGGTGGCATTTGATATTGAAATTGAGGTGGAGGGCGGATTGAGGTTGGAAGGAGAATTGTTGAGATAGTTGTGGGGATGGAGGGGGAGGAGGAGTGTAGGGTTTTAGATGGCCTTTTAAGTGGTATATGGGTTGCACTTGCATGGAAGGTGGACTATAGAAAACTTGTGAGGAAGGCATTGGTCCACTTGCTTCACTTAAACTTAAGATGGGTTTTGAAGACAATTTTTTTTCTTAGAGAGTAAGAATGGAAGATAGTTTCTCTATCCTTTCCTCAAGACTTGTAACATTCTTTTGGACATCATCAAAGCTTTTCAATGGAGAGAGAACCTCTTCCTCAAACCTTGAGTTATATCTTGGACATTGTGATTCCTAGTAGCCATATGAGTGAGGTGTCTTCTTTTCTTCACCATATAACTCAATAGAATTGACTGAGTGGCAAGGAACAGTTGTCACTTGGTCATTCATGAGCTCACCATGTCACCAAGAATCTTCATCACTTGTGGGCTTGAATCACTATTGAGTCAGATATGTCACACGAAAGGCATGGCCACCGTCATTCATCATGCTAGAAGCTCGAATTCTTGAACCTTCTGCCAACTGCTCAAACAAAGCCATATCTCCTCAGATGGCCTAGCCATGAAACCTCCTCCACAAGAAGAATCTACTATAGCTTGACCCTTTGGAGATAGACCAGAGTACAAGGACTAAACTAGCTGCCACAAAGGGATATCATGGTACGGGCATTCTCTCAACATCTTCTTAAATCTCTCCCAAGCATTATGAAACTACTCATTTCCCATCTGACTGAAACTCACGATGGCACGCCGTATTTGTGTCAACCTTGCAATAGATTATAATTGCCTTAGTAAGGCATTCTTCATATATTCCCAACCCATGATGTCTCTTCTCAAATCATACCAATCTTTATCTTTGTCTTGGACGGAGAAGGAGAACAAGGTCAACCTAATTGTGTCATCACTAGCCATCAGCATCCTGAAGGTGGAGCATACTTTAAGAAATGAGTTCAAGTGCTTTTATGGGTTCTCACTCTCCTAGTCGTAGAAGGTGGGAGGGAGCCCAAGAAGACCTGGAGGGATGGATAATTTCTCCCTTGGAATTTGACCAACTCTGCTAGCAATTGGCAATTTATAGTTGTTATGCATGAAGTAATCTTGAAGTGACTTGTGAGGTGCATTTTGACCATCCATCTTGTCTTCCCTAAGTGGCCTGTCACAAGAACAAGGTAAAACCAAACAAAAGAAAGCAAGTTATAAAACCAATATGCCCAAAGAATATAAAGAATAAATAATTGCAATAATGAGGGCAGTAGGAAAAGATTAAAGCAAAACAAACTAGCTAGGATGAGCACCTCTTTCCCTGATAATGGTGCCAAAAAGCTTGGTGCGTCCAATTAGAGGTGCACACACTAATCAATTGGTATTTGACTATATGTGCCCCAAGAGATCGAGACACACGGTGGGATGACATTCAAAATTTATAAGGGACCTAAACTTAACACACTCACATAAACTAAAACACTACACCCGCAAACGCACGGGGTCGTGTCATAGTACATGAGGGTGAAAAGTATAGGGTCGATCCACAAGGAGAAAGGGGTCACTACATCTAGGTTAGTTTTGATCTACGTTCCTACTGCGGAGTCTAGGGTTGAAGGGTTTAAATGTTGGTTTGTTTATTACACTAAGGGTTGAGCAAACAAACAAGTAAATGAAGGAAAGCAAACAAGATCAAACCTAATTTAACCCTATACAATTAATTCTAATGAGGAGGAAAAAACAAGGCAGGCAAATAAAAGAGCAAGCTATACTAAGGCAAGAAAGAAGAGATCTACACTACACTAAGCTAGCAAATAGGGCAAAAAAAGCAATCAAAGGCCTAAACTAGAAAGATCAAAGCAAGAACAAGGCAATAATCTAACTAAGCATGTAAAGAGCTAATTAAGCTAACACTAACTAAGCAAGAGGCAATTAGGGTTTTAAAGCGATAAAGGGATGTATGGTCTGGTTGGGGGATGCACTTATCAATTAGGTTGTGGGTGACATGTGAGCATTACGCCTTCATTTAGATTACCAAACCAAACAACCATCTAGAGTCTAATGAATTTCCCTAAACTACTAACTAGCCATGGATAAGATAGGTTGTGTATAGGGGAACTAGTCCCTAACACATCCTACTACCCTTATGAGGCTCAATTGGGTTAGGGTTTAAGTGTGATTCAATTAGAGTCTAAACAATTCTAGGTTTCTAGGTTAGAGGATCTTAAAGTGATTAGGGGTTGAGGGTAGTAATGGGAGTGGAAATGAGGTTTTAGGTCTCCCATCACCCACATTCTAGCCTTGAACAATCTTTAAGCTAATCACACTAAATGCATCTAAAATAGCTACTTAGATCTCTCAACTAGGGTTAGGAGAATTGACTAGCATGTAGGAGGATGGGTATCTAGCTAGGGATCCATGAATGGGACCTAGGAGCAAATCCCAAAATTCACACATATAAGCAATTTCCCTAAATTCCTAGGAGATTTCAAGCACAAACCAACAAGCAATTCATGAAGAGTGAGATAGAAATAGAACATAATCATTAGCAAATGAATTTACAAAGTTTACATATCGATTTCCCCCAACATGGTATCAAAGTAACATTTTGGCCCCAAACAGCCCACCCAAGGGGCCTAGCTACTCATGGAAATGCAAAATACAAAAAGAAAGGAGAAAGAGGTAGAAGAAGCCATGGATCTCGGTGTAGATGGAGTAATCTTCCTCTTAAGGTGCTGCAAGACATCCTCCTCATTCTTCCAAAGTGCAAGGGCATGGAATGATGGTGGAAAGTGGCCAAGACACCAAGAAACTAGAGTTTTAGTGGTGGAAATGGTGAAATGGAGTGGAATGGAGGTCGAAATGAAGTGGAATGCATGGAATGTGAAAATGGTGTCATAGAGGGTAGCTAGGGGTGGCCAACCTTGACCTTCAGCCACCACCCACAGATATATAGGTGTGGTAAAAGCAATAGGTCAAGTAGGGGTAAAGTGGGAAATGTAGTGGAAAAGTAGCTAGGTTTTTGTGAGTAGCACGGTCGTGCTGTGCATCAAGGCCGTGGTGGGTTGGAACGATCGTGGTGGAAAATGGTGAAAAATGACAGTAACAGTGGTGGATTTGAACTGAGAGTGGCACAGCCATGGTGGTTCAAGGGTAGCATGGTTGTGGTGGTCACCACAACTATGGCGGCTTGGAGTTCCTCTGCCTATTCTTGGTACCACGGTCATTCTTTCTCAGCTACTACAAGGTTGTGCAAGGTGGCATGGCCGTTTTGGGTTAATCTACCATGGCCATTCTGAGTGGCACGACTATGGTCATTCCTGCATTGCTTTAATGTTGACTTTGTTGATTTAGGAGTGAGCTAGGATGGCCATTCTGTGGAACCATAGTCGCGCTGGTCTCTGGATCAACACTTTGAGTTGAAACTTGGTGTTTTCTTGGACATCTTTGCTTTAATGGACTTTGACAACTAGGGGTAGGTTGAGGGAGCCTCATACTTCACTTTGGGCCTCTCTATGGGTAGAGAAACATTAGGATCACTCATTCTCTCTCTCATCCATCCAAGTGTTGTCCAAATGCCTGAAAAACATGCAAATAATGTCCATAAGTGCATTTTACACAAATATGCATATTAGGGGAAATAACATGTAATCTAACAGGTATAGATGTAATTGAAATTTAATATGATACAAGATGGATCCCTAAAATAGGGTTACATTAGATGCCAGTCCAACCTCTCCTTATCAGGGCCAACTCCTTTCGTACTTCTAAGCATGGATGGGTTTCACACTTTTAAGCATGAACTAGTTTCACACTTCTGAGCGTTGATTGCTTTTATGACAAGTTTTGGTTCTCTCTCTCTCTCTCTCTTAGTCAATTGGGGTCTCGAGAAGTAGGGGCCCTTCCTTTTGGGATTTTGTCCCTCCTTTTCTAAGAGTCAAGGGAGTTGTCGAGGTGGTTTTTCCTCTTTCTCCCAACTGATGCCCACTCTTTCTCAAGGTGTTCAATGGGAGGCCAAGTGGCCCTCAATCACTCTTCCCAATACCATCATGGTTTTGATGGTCGTGGATTCAATTGTCACTTTTTGGCACAAAAGGGTTTGGCGCCCAAGTGATCCTTTCCCCAAAAAAGGCTAAATCTGTGTGAACTGGTTCGACACATTTTTGTGTCAAACCCTTTGGCACTCGATCTGACTTGCTAAACGGGAACCCCATATGTGTGCGGTCTAGTTTGACACATCTGGGTGTGAAACCCTTTGGTGATCAGGTGTCCTTTTTCTAAAAAAGTGTAAATCGGTTTGACACATTTGTCTATGAACCCTTTCATGCTCATTGTTATATGTAAAAGGGGACCCAAAATGTGTGTGGTCTAGTTTGACACATTTGGGTGCAAAACCCTTTGACATCAAAATGAGATATTTTCTCAGAAGATACCAAGAAAAAGGGTTTGAATTTTTTCTAATCTAGGTGAAAAATGTATTTGCAGCCATAATTAGTAAGGTCATATTGAGATTTTTTGTAGGTCTCATCTTAACCTAAATAATGTGTGAATTTTGTTTATTAGGGTTCAAGATCCATTGGGATAAAAATTTAAGGTTTTACTAAGTTTGATGTGGGTCCACATCTTGGTTGAACTTTGTGCAAATCGGTTTTGCACTCTAAAATGTATTTGGTGGGCCCATGTTTGATTCTTTTAGGAGAAACTAGGGCTTTCACTCATTGTAGTTTAACGCGACTCAAATTATGTAAACAAATCAAATAGCAAGGATCTGAAGGGGTCCCAAAAATGAGGTGTCAATACTAGGGGTCTGGGGAATCACCACCAATATCCATGCTTGGTCTGAGGGATCACCACCAATAGCCATGCTTTTACTCAAAGAATCACCTCCTATGATTAGTAATCAAATTAGGACCATGTGGATTTGCATCCTTTTGGAAAACAAATCTCACAGGGGTTGGACTTCCCATGAACCTATCAATTCTAGCATTTACGAATCCTCATCCAACCGTCCAACATGTCCTTATTCGAGATCTCATCGAGAAACATGTGGATATCATCTAAGGTTCAAACTCATGGGTTAGATAATCATGTTGCCATAAGTTATAACAACAATGTAAAATGGGTAGAAGGATCATAAACTCAATTGACGGGTATTGTCAAGAGATCATGTGTTCTTTATTGTAAGGATCCAAGATATCGACACCCCTACAAGAGTATAATCATTCAACTAGAAAATATATGTGGTATTAGATGGATAAAAAGATAATAATGGCAATTAAGAGATTATGATTCACTTTTGTGGGGATCTGAGATCATATCATCCCACAAGAGTATATCAATTTAACCAACAATCAAGCAAAACTAGAAGGAAATCATTCTTATACTAAAACATCAGAGTCAGTTACATCAAAATATAACAAGCTATGGGGCTAGTCCCCATGCCCCAGTAAAGAAATACTCATTCATTATAGAAAGCAATACAAGGGCAGAAGAAAGAACAAGGGGAAACATAGGCTAGTAATGAAAGAAGAATCTGAATAGGAATATGATCTAGAAACAATAAAATGACAATCTTTCTTCAGTCCGTGCCCAAGTACATAAGAAAATCACAAGATTACAAGGTTATATATATATATATAACATATAAGAATTCTCCAAAATGGAGAGATGTGATCCCCCTAAAAAAATAAGATTATTTTGTGATTGGACATTCCCTCCTTTTATAGGAGGAAAATGAGGGTTGAAGCCCTAAAATATTCCCTATGTGGCTACTAAAATTTCTTAGATCTGGTTAATGGAGTAATGTTTGACAAATTTAATTACTTGTCCAAATAGGCAATGGAGAAAATTGTTGGTTTCCATCCTTTAATTATTTTAACCATTTGACTAATTTTGCTATAGATTTCTGCTGCTACGAGTTGGTCAACTTGTAAGGCAAATTGTTCCACCTCAAAAGTCGTCCAAGATATATTTTTATGTATTGAATTAAATTCCCTTTCCAATGCATACTTGATCTTAAATTCCACCTTGGAATGCAAAAGTTATGATCATTTTGGCACGGGATATATATATCAGGACTGTGGGAAGTTGGAAGATCTGGTGCATGTGAGTCAATTGACTGGGTGAGTTAGTAGATCGACTGGGATGTTGAAGATGAGATTTGAAGTCTTTAATTATTGGGCCTTTTGGGATTTAAATTGATTTGGATATTTTCCTATAGAACCCATGTAAATCAAGTAAAACTATAATGAAAGAAAGAAAAGATAAACTAAGATAATTTATGCTAAAACTATAAAATAGTCAACAAAATAAAGATCTAAAGTATAAAAATAAAGGTGATGAGTTTCACTCATAATTCCCCAGCCACCATGTTGATTAGGGATACATATGATGTTCCACTTGACCATGTGTGTTCTCCTTTTTTTTATGATCCCATAAGAACTTCCTACTAATTTTATCAATGTGCTTGATGACCTCAGTAGGAGGAGGAACACAGTTGAGAAGGTATGTAATGATAGAAGTTAGTGAGGCATTGAGAAGAGTTAAAAGACCAGCAAGAGTAAAGTGGTGATTCCTCCATGTGTATACTCATTTGTGATATTTATCAACAATGAGGTTCCAAGCAACGATAGGAATACACCAAGGTGATAGAGGAAGGCCAAGGTATTTCATGGGTAAAAAAATCTTATTTGCATCTCAAAAGGGACTGGAATGTGGGATGCTAAGACATGAGTACCTGTAATGGTAGCTTTCTGATAGTTGATTTTAAGACCTGAGATGCATGAGAAAATGCGCAGAATACGAATGATGTTCAGAACTTATTTCTCTTTAGAGATAAAATGATGGTATCATCTGTGTATTTTATAATGTTATTTTGGCACCCTTCTGGCATATCTATAAGACCATGTTGTGTACCTAGTTGTACAAATCTATCAAGGATGGAGGTGACTACGACAAAGAGATATGATGATAAGAGACCTCCTTTGAGGCCATTTGAGCTTTTGAAGTAAACAAAGATAGCTCCATTAATGACCATAGAGAATGCACATGTACTGAGACATGATTGTCTCCATTGTATCCATGTGGATGGAAAACCACATTCATGTAGATATTAGATCAAATAAGACCAATTGATATTGTTAAAAGCCTTCTCGAAATTGAGTTTTTGTGTGAGCATTGGGGTGTTCTTAGATTGGCATATGTTTCTGAGGTAGTGATATAGGCATCATGTATGTTCCTCTGAGGTAAAAAATCACATTAATATGGGGAGATAATATGTTCAAGTAAAGGCTTCATCCTAAGGCTAAGGAGTTTGGCTATGATTTCGTAGGGTGTGTTGATCAGGATTATAGGTAAGAATTCTCTAATCGATGAAGCTTGATTAATCTTTTTGATGAGTGCAATACGAGCTTGGTTGAGGTTTTAATATGTTGAGAAGTGTCTACTCTCTTGTTCATAATGTCGAAAAAATTGTGAAAGTTAGTTTTTATATGTTCCCATGAAGAGTGGTAGAAAGCCATACTTAACCTATCAGGGCCAACATATTTTTGTATACCAAGGCTCATCATGGAGAAGAAGATCTTAGGTTTAGTGATAGGATCAAGAGTGGATTTGTATATGGTATTTTCTTGAGGCATAAAATATCCCAATCGAACCCATGATTACCCGAAAATGGATGGCCATTGTCAAAAAGTTGTATGAAAAAGTTGATTATGTGTGCAGTGATCATATGGTGACCATGTGAGTGTGCATCAATATTATCTAGGTTGTATATGGTGGATATTCTTTTTCTATAGTTAGAACATGCATGGAATAATTTAGTATTTTTATCCCCTTCCTTGAGCCATATACACTTAGATATCTATTTCCATAATATCTCCTCCATGCCAGTAAGAGTTTTGATATTGTTCTTGATGTTTTAGTATGTTTTATCATCTGATGGATTGTGTGTGAAAGATAAGAGTTGTGTTTCTCTGGTCTTGATTAATGTCTGTAAGTTCCCAAAGGAATTCCTATTCCAATGTCTAAGAGTGTTCCTAACAGCCTTAATTTGTAGTGGATGATGAAACAACAGTTGGTGTGTATGTTATGCCTAGTCCAGTATTCATGTATGACCTCAAGGAAGCCTGAATGTTTGGTCCATAAATGTTCAAATCTGAAAGGTTTGTAACCCCATATGCCAGAGGATGTATGAACCATCACTGGAAAATGATCATAAAAACTAGATAATCGAACCATTGTACTTGCAAGTGGATATTGGTGGTTCCAAAATTTTGTGCAAACAAAGTGATCTAGTATGGCCTTATTTGTTCCCCGATGCCATGTCCATATATTGTTGGTGTTTGATATATCACAAAGATGATCTTGTGCAATGTATATCCTGAAGAATGCATTGTGTATGTGATGTGTGTCAATGGATTCTATAGAGTTATGCTCCTCAGAGCCGCATGTGAGTTTGAAATCCCTCCATTAACCATGGTAGAATATGATGTTGTCCAACCAGGTCGAGAAGTTTTTACATAGGTCTTTGTGTTGGCCTGCTTCACCATATATACCAGTGAAAAAGCAAGAGAATTTGTTGATGTTATTATGGATTTTAATTGTGATATTGTATCTCCCGATGTTAATGTATGATATATCCATTTGTTGGCTATTCCATCCAATGAGGACACCAACCCTGAAGCCAATAGGTGGAGATTGAATCCATGGATTGATATGTTGGCCTCCTATGGATCTGAGTTGAAAGTATGTAAGGTGTGTTTTAGTCTCTTGAATAGTGATGAGGTCAATTTTATAATTGAATATGTGTTGTCTAATATTATTTCTTTTGTTGCCATTAGTTGCACCACAAACATTCCATGATGTGAAACACATATGTAAGGGTTTTAAAAGAAAACACACTAAACTATAAAATGCAAACAAGTAAAATAAGATAATAAATTAGAATATTGTATATGTAATAGAAATAGAAAGTCAACAGAGTAAACGGACTACTAGGACTAGTGAATGGTGTCTCTTTAATCGTGGCACTTCATGTAGCATTCTAAATTGTGGAGGAAGTTTTTAGCATATTCATGATTAGAAAAGGACATTCCATGGTAGTTGAAGAATGTAGAGAACTCCTCAATAGAGTTCCATGTAATCGAATCTGATTGTGTTGCTATATCATGACAAGAAGGATCCTGATGAGACTCCTGATGAAGGTTATAAGTATATGTATAAAAATTAACATATGAAGGGGGTTGTGAAATGGCCTTACCGTGTCATCCACAAAAAATAAATTATGCTTCTTCTATGAGTCTGGGGTGAACATCATGGCTCTGTGATTGTGTATCTCCTAATGGTTAGAATGAATAGCAGAAGATATGGTAAAAAAATTTGATGCTTGTAGGTCTTTAATGATGGCCAACTTAATCTTGTCCTAGTTTTTGTGTTGAGGTATCTTGGTTCAGTCTGTAGTTGTGGACCGTCCTTTGAGGTGGACCAGAGTTGGTTGTGACATGGTAGATGTAGTTATATAAGATAATTGGTGTTACTTGGTTGCGGGGGATGTATCATGTGGTGTTAGAGATGGGGTACAGTACGTTTTTGGTCTAGACATTATTTTTTTTTGAGTGTTTACAGTTGGATGAAGAGGGATAGTTTTAGGCTTGGGTTGGAAGAACTAGGATGTTGGGTGCTTGTTGTGCTCTTTGAAGAGGGTGAGTTTTTTGTTGGGATGTTCGGCTTGCAGTTTGATAGTATAAACTACTGAGCCACAACGAAGGTTGAGTCAGTTGGCTAAGATGGTTCCTTTGTGGACAGAGAACATATGAAAAAACTTTATTGAAGTCTATCAGTTGTAGAGTGTCTGGGAAAATGAATTGTAAGCTTCATTGAAGCTTTGATGGAACTATGATAGTTTCATTGTGTGGTCAACACCATGTCTGTAGGTGTATTTATGGCCAGTTTAATAAATAAGGTTGGAAGGGGACTTGCATTTTAAGTCAAGGGTGTGAGCTAGTGATATAATAATGGATCAAATACCCACTTGGTCTTCTTTCACATGCTCCTTTGGTCTCCTCTTTCATGGTCCATTAGTCTCCTCTTCTATGTCTTTTTATCTTCTCTTCCATGTCCTCTTCCATATCCTTTAACAATTGAATCAGCTCCTCTCCTCCTCTAATCATGCTTAACGGCATTGATCTCTATTGCATCTTCCTCATTGATTTCCTTTCACCATTAGCAACAATCACAACAGTATCGGGAAGATTTGACATTGTCAAGTTCCTATGTAGTTATTGTCAATTCGAACAACACATGTGCCCACATCACATGTCCTTTGAAGAGTCTCCACACATGTCATGGTAAAGCCTTTTTGTCCAAGTAGTTTGCCAATCACTTTCAATTTATACATTTGTCCTCGCCAACTCGATTTGGTGACATCCATAAGATGTTGGAATACACTGATGTTTGGGAAGGCTTAGTCACTACTCTTCAATCTTGTAAAGGTTGGGTGTGTGGACATGTTTTAACATGAAACTTTGATCCAAGGCTTTCCCCCATCATGCTTCTAATGGCTCTGATGCTACTACCACTTTACTCTACCATCTTGGTAAGGATCCGCTTGATGTGATTGTTAGCTTGCCCACCCTATTCAAGCATGGCTTTCTTATTCCTATTCCTTGTACCTTGATGGCTCGTGAGTGTATTAAACTGCCACCGCCTCTTATGAACCATCTTGAGATCAACGTCAATCCTGTTGATTTTGTATTTTTTATTGGTGTCTATGCAGTAAAGAGAATCTTACTTCTTTTTCATTTGTGGTCTGCCGAATCTATGAGTGTTGTCCTACAACAAGTAGCTTCTTGTCCCAATGATGCTTGGGTTTGTCTTTTTTCTCCCTACATGTGTTCTCCACCACTTTTCTCTTATGTCTTCTCAAGAACACTCAACATGAACGCATGCCTCACTCCAACAGTTTATGATCCTTAAGGTCCTAAAAACATGGAAGTCGGGAACTGATGGTATCTAATAACTCCTTGCCTGGATATTGACCCACCAATGTCCAATTGTGTGTGTACAATATGTTGAAGTCAGAGTTATCCCATGCCAAGACAAAGATCGAGTATGGATAATTTTATGTTGTCATTTGAGTTCTCTCCTCTAGCGGCATTGCCCCCTCTAACCTCATTATTAATTTGGAGCTTGAAGAGAAACACCCCCAATGCCCCCTCTTATGGTACAACCTATGTCAAATATTTCGTGATATCCCTTTTATTGTTTCTTGTGTTATGGTTGAAGCCACAATATTATCCTTCCAAAAAGGGACAACTTGTGTGCATTATAGACTTTGTGCACAACACCTTCTTGATTCTACATGTGGTGCAGCATCGGCCATTAAAGATGACTTTTTGAATGTAGTGTCAACTGTGGTCAACCTTTGGCTTTTCATTCGTTTTCCTTCCTCCCTAGCACCCTATGTTCTCAATTGCCATTTGACTCATCTTCTCAACATGAACAATGACATTTTGCCTATCAAGGTTGGGACGATTTGAAATTGCATTGTTTTAAAGATTGTAATTAAGGGTGTCTTTCTTGGTATAGTCAGTCATCTTAAGGATCGTCAATTTGGTGTTGGTATTACTAGGTGTATTGAAGCCTTTATACATGTTGTCACTTGCCTTGTCCATGACCAAAAAAATTTAACCACTCTTATGATGGCCCTTGTTGACTTTAGTAATGCTTTCAATATGGTTGACAGATCCACCATATTTCAAGAGTTCTGACTTCATTGGCTAGCTATTACACATTAGGTTGATTTGGTAATAGCTCCTCAACTCCTCTCTACATGGATCAAAGTGAGCATGTTCTCTCTGTGACTGATGTCTAGCAAGGTGATCCTTTGAAGCCCTTTCTTTTTTGTTGGCTCTCCATCCTATTATTTTGCAACTATAGGACGAATGCCAAATTGACCTTATTGATTTCCATTTTGATGATGGCTACCTCATTGGTGATATTGTCTAAGTCTCCAAGGAGCTATCTATTATCCAAGAATGAGGCTCAGACTTTGGTCTTTATATCAATATCAAGAAGATGGAAATCTTTTGACCTTCAAATAATTCAAGGCAAAACCCAGGGTTTGGTATGTTCCCTATGAACGTATCTCATCCAATACGTGGAGTGAAGATTTTAGGAGGTCATGTTTCCACGGATCTAGGTTTTTTCTTAGAGCTTCTCAAGGAATGTGTGGCTAAAATCCTCTCCAGGATGGATCATTTGGCTTTGCTTCAGGACCCACAATGTGAGCTGCTTCTTCTCAGGTCATTTGTTGGGGTATCCAAGTTGTTGTTTTCTCTTCAACATGGCACCCCAACATCTATCGTCTCTGTATTTCATGGTTTTGTGTGTCGAATTTGCAAATGTCTAGAACACATTGTGGTTAGAAATGGGAAATGCTTTGGTGATCTACAGTGGTAGTTGGCCATGCTTCCTATGCACCTTGGAGGGTTGAGCTGTTGGTATGTATGCCCTGAGAGCCAATCATGGGATGATTGGTGGGATACATTAAGATTGATTTGATAAACATCAAAGGCAAGCTTCCAATTCTTTCTGGTTCAGTCATATGAGATAATGATAGAACAAATTGAATGTCTAAAGAATGACAATATTCAATGATGTATGCTTTTAGTTTGAGGACCTGAACAATGAGATCATACGGATGCTAAGAGTTAGTACATTCTTATTATGTCCCTAGTCGGATGTCATTGTGGAAGGTAGATAGACAACAATGACACAAAAGACTAGATTGTGGTGTTGGTTGATGACAGAATCTCATTAGTCATGATATGGAGATATCAAACCAAACACATAGGTACTTGTTAGAGACCAAGTGTACTGGACAAACCCACCGTGAGTTTGACACATGGAACCATGAGATGGTAGTCACAGTCAATTCTCACAGTGATGGTGGGGAGTATGATTCTTTGACCTGAAATCACTACACTCAACACATGTCATTGGGTACACTTCGACATCATCAAATGTAGTCCTGAAACATGGGTTGTTATAAAGGTGATGATTGGGTGGCTTTGACACATGGGGCTTTTGAGGGGTGAGTGATAGATATGGGATTTGTCCCTCCTGAGGGAGTTTGATATCCATGGCCACTTGATGAGTAGGATTGAGATAGGCGTGTGCACGCATGTGTGAATCAGTATGTGATATTGATGTCATACATGTCTCCTCCAATCTACTCTGAGATCGAGAAAGTGAATGAACATTGAAAGGATGATTGTTCCATACCTTGAGTTTATTCAGGATGTCAATGACAAAGGAATTATACATTTGTTGTAACACCATTCACGGATTGTAGGATTGAAAGTTGTTCTCCAACTTTCTATTTCACTTGGGTAGCACCGATGTGCGACTAGGCACCACTCTTTGCTTGTGAAGTCATAAGTGTTATGGACTTTCACTACCAACATTAAATGGACCTATAGGGTCACACACATAGGATTTAACATGGAAGAGGAGTTTATCCACAAACAATGTTTATATTGATTACTAAAGGAGTTTAGTAGTTCAATTAAACACTCAATCGATTGATAGCTCAAAATCATAGTGTTCAAGGTGTTGGACCGATTGATTGGAGTATCGGATTGATTGAAACTGTGATTGACTGATTTGCACAAGTCTGTTGCCCCAACTGATCGGCTCATGTGATGAACCGATCGGCTCAGGTCGATGAACCGATCGGCTCAACTAGTGAGATGATCAGTCCATGTGCAATGAGATGATCAGCTCAATTGTTGAACCGGTCAGCTCATGTGACCAACTGAGATCGTTTGGAAAGTCAGAAGACTATTTTGCAAATACAATTTGTTTCACTTGTACAAATTCGATTTGGACAAGGATTAATATTTGATTAATCGGAGGCAAATTTGAAAGTCAATTTGAGTTGGATCAGGACCATGAACCGATCATCTTAGAGCCCCAGACGATTGGCTCAGGTCCCAAACGATCGGCTCAGGGTATGAAATGATCATTTCAGGGTGTGAAACGATCGGTTCAGCTGGTGCAAGTTGGTTGTTTTGTGGAAAATCTCGAACCCTTCTACTCCTTCTCTAATCCCACATTGCCTGGGATAGAGAACCATGTCCCATGACCCTCCTATATATATAGGGGTATTGGGGGCTTCTCTGGTAAACAACTCAGAACACTAGTTGCTCTATAAAGTTGTTGTTCTCTCTAGTTTTGGTAATCGAGAGAGCCCGAGCAAGTGCTACCCGATAAGGGAGGCATAGCAAGGGAAAGATAATTGCAGAAAAGCAACTAGTTGTAGGAGAGTGTATTGGTGACTAGTACGCCAACAGGAGGGTGTGACTCCTTCCAATTCCTTGTAGGATAAGGAGATCAGAGTTCCAGGTGGTCTGTGTGGACTACTTCAGAGGCGGGAGACTTCTACCGCTCGAAGGACATCTATCAATCCCGACAGTCCTGATGAGACCAGGAGCTACACAGACACCGTCCAAGACTGGAGGTGAAGACCGAACAAGCCGCAAGGTAACATCTCCGAGCAAGCCTCGGGACAAGGTATGCCTCTACATACCGTCCTTCCTATTGTATAGATCCTGATGCGATTCCTTTATTCTGTGTTTGGGAGAAGAAATTTTTGTTTCTGTTGCCTTCTTTGGTTCCCCTAAAACCCAATAGTGGTATCAGATCCATGTCAACTGCTCTATACTTTAGGATTATCGGTGATTGATTTTGGTTTGTCGCCTTTATTTATTGCATACGATGCGAATAAAATTGGCTTTATGCATGTCCAATCTTAAATCCACAAATCCCAATATACATATATGATATGTAATATGAATGCACTCGATACGCGTTGCCCTTATGCAAGTTTTGTGGTGGATGTATAGCGTGGTTATGGCCAATAAACCCTATGTATGTGTTCTTGGTTGTATGTGGTTGCTTGCATCTCAGTATGCACACCGATTCCCTATCTACTTTTCCTAATGTAACTTGAGATAACTCGAGATTTCTTTCCTACCTTTGCTCCCCCTGAATGTAACTCAGGGTTTCCCTTTTCAAATGTAAAATAGGATAGATTTTTATTTACTATTATGTCAAAGAACGGTGGACAACCTGACGACAACCAAGACAATTGGTTCAAGGAGTGAACCGATCGGTTGGCGATCCAGACGACCAGTTTGAGGAGAGAGATGATTAGGGGGCGGCCATGAGGAGATGCATGATGACCAGGTGAACCGATCAGTCAGAGGATCCAACCGATCGGCTGGTGGCACCCAGACGACCAGCCAAAGCAAGCAGATCATTCATGTGATGAGTTGATCAACTCATACGGCTATAGCACTTCATCATGGATAGGTTGCATGTCATGTAGACCTAGATGACCGTGATTCCTCTTGGCTCAAGGAATCACATTAGGATGGCCATAATCATCGCTTTTATCGTTTCACATGTTTTCTGTGGGATATAGCATGTATATGATATGTACTATATATTGTGGTGATTGGATATATATATATGTACCTATAAAACCAAATCCCTCATGTAAATATTAAGTCTTTAAGCCTTCCATTAGCGTCACACATGAAAAACTTGACCAACCAAGCATAGATTATGCCAAAGCGTGGTGCGTCGTCTATCTCGTGGAAGTGTGAAGGGTTAGCATGTAGGTTCTACCAAAGTAGGGTGCATGTTAACCGTGTCGGCTTTTGGGTTAGACTTAATTGGTGATTCTTAGAGCGTCTAATCCCAGAGGCACAGAATGTTCATGCCAAGGTGTTGTGCATGTTCATTCATCAAGAGTTGCATATGATACAATTGGCATGATGGCCTACCTAAATAGTCAAGATTGTGGGCGATCAGCCAAAGCTGACTCATGACTTGATGAAATACGGATCTTGACCCACTAGAAGATTGTACGCTACAATCTTCCGAATTAATGGTGAGGGCTATCAATTTGAACAAAATAGTGGGAGTGATAATTAATTAAAGTCATAATTATATCGTCAACCTTTCAAATCAATCAAATAAGTCAAAATTGAGTTTTGGACTAAATTGCATATATTTCCTTTTGTAGTTCAAATGAAAACAAACAATAATCACTTTTCATTACGATTGATCCTTGAAAAGGACAAGCTGAATGGGACTAACTTCCATGACTGTTTTAGGACATTGAGAATTGTTCTCACTCAAGAGTGAAAGCTCTATGTCCTGGATACTCCAATTCCAGAGGAACCTGCTCCTACCACGCCAAAGGTAGAAATGGATGCTTATAAGAAGCATTATGATGATGCCATTGATGCAAAGTGCTTGATGTTGTGCTCCATGAACCATGAGTTGCAGAGACAACATGAGAACATGGGTGTCATTGAGATGATTTAGCATCTCAAGAACATGTATGAAGATCAAGCACGGCAAGAGAGATATGATGTCTCCAGGGCGTTGTTCAAGTGCATCATGACAGAACGAGATCCAGTTGGTCCTCACACGCTCAAGATGATTGGGTATGTGGAGAACCTAACGAGACTGGGATTTTCCCTGAGCCAAGAGTTGGACACTGACGTGATACTGCAATCGCTGCCAGAATCATACAGTCAGTTTGTGATGAACTACAACATGAACAACTTTGACAAGCCGTTGAAAGAGTTGTTGGGCATGTTGAGGACCACCGAGACATAGATGAAGAAGGACAAGCCTAAGTCTGTGATGATGATCAGCAGCAAGAAAGGCAAGTCCAAGCGCAAGGGCAAGGGCAAAGCTAAGAAGGGTTCTGATGCTAGCCAGGAGCCCAAGGCATCTTCATCTCTCAAGGCCAAGGGAGGAGTGACCAAGAGAGGAAATTGCCACCATTGTCAAAAGCCAGGACATTGGAAAAGGAATTGTCCACTCTAACTGGAAGAACTAAAGAAGAAGAAGGCGACAGACGTCTCCACCTGAAGGTGTCATGAAATAAACTTGTAACACTTTTGAGGTATATGATACCAAGATGTAAAGTGTAAATCACTCAATAAATGGGGCAAGTGTTGCCGCCATAGATAGGAGTACTTTAGTTTATTTTCAGCCTTAAAGGCATGTAATAGAGTTATGAACTGCTATTTCATATTTGTCAATAGAAACACCTTTATTTTTGCATATTGTATGACAACGATAGCAATTAATAAAGTTGATGTTTCAATTTCAAAGATATGATCTTTATGGCAATGCCTTGTTTCTCTTGTGGTACTTGGTATGCATAAGATAAAATGATACTTGAAAGTTATTGATAATTCAAACAATCAAATTAGCATAAATCATGAGAAATTCATTTCTAGTTTCCATATGATGGATAAATCTAGACTCTTTTGGTTAGAGAACCAGTAAGAGACACGAATCTCTTAGACATGATCAGTCAATCTTCACTAATAGTAGTGGGAGAATGATTATCCTATTAGGTATAATACATGTGATGTATTTACATACCTATTAGAGTTAATGCTAATACTTCAAATGGTGCTTAGAGAAATACCAATATGAATATCTTGAAGTGTTCAAGAATATCATAGATGAAGTACGAATTATCAGACACCTGAAATTAACATATTTCTTGTACATGTACACTAAAATCATACATAGAACCAATTTACATCCCTTAATATACCTTCGACAAATTATACTTCTAAAAAAAGTTCACAGATTATTAAAAGCCATTATTTTCTCTTATCTCTCTTCTCATTCATTACTACTTACTTTTTGCTACTTATCCTTCTCATTTTAATCATGTAGATTAAACATCCCTAAAATTGAAACATACAAGGTACAAATAGATTATTCATCATTCTCGCTATCACTGTAAAAATTTATCTCATATCGCACTTCACTCATATTGTATTTCTCCTTTTGTTCAAAACACACTTTTTACATTTCAAATTTATATCTTACTCTTTACTCCGAATCATTTCCATATTGTTTATCTACCTTTCAGATTATCTATCTTTAAACCCTGGATTACTATCAGTGCTAGTTTACTCCTCATAGTGCAAATCTCATGATCTTGTTTTATAAAGATGCTAGCATTCAAGGTCAAATCACTAGTGACATCCCTTGAACTACTACAACTCTAAACATTCTAGGGTTTGGTCCTTATCAGTAGCATGACATTATTGTGATGTGACTTTGCTCCCTTAATTTGAAATTCAAACTTTGGATCTCACAAGTTTTACTAAAGTCTTCTTTATCTTATCGATTGAATTTCCTTTCTCTTATTTGGCCATTCAGATAGATTACATTCTCAATTACCCTGCTAGGGTTTCATCATCATATTGTGTGTCATTATTACATTCACTATATGTCTCTACCACGGTGGTTATGCATCATATATGATTCATTTTCTTATCACTTCATTCCCACATTGCTCCCATTAAGGAAGATATGAAAGAGAAGATGATTTTGATACTTAGAATTCTTATCTTCAAACATTCAATAACACATTTCTCATATGTAGGTTTAATTAATTATCAACAAAGATACTTGACTAATTAGCACTTTCTTGAATCTCACAACCTCTTTCTTTTATAATCTATATTACTCCATTATGTTTCAAACCTTTTCATTACTTTCCATAATCCCCTTACCATATACTGCTATTCCACATATCATCTTTAACTTCTAGTTTTCTCTTATGATCATGTTGCTTCTTTTAGGTGTATGATCATATATACCATGTTGCACATATTTCTTTTTATCCTTATGCTAATGTAAAGTTGAAATTCTAAATCCATAATCTTTCTACCAGTTTCAACTCATGTTTAATACATTACATATCCTTCATTTTAAATCAAATGGCTCATGCATGGGTCAAACTTAGTATCTCCTTTAATCAAGTTTTTACCTCTTGAATATAGTTTACCTTTGTATGACTTATTCATTGGTTAAGCTACACTTTTGTTCTTCTTTTAGAAATTAGTTTTTTGTTCTATAGAGACTTAGAATCCAAAGGTAGTAGGATGAATGTATTAACTTCACAATAAAGGTATACATTCCATGCTCTCAATTATATCATAACCCTCATTCCTTAATCAAGCTCATTATTTCCAACATTTCTCTTTGTTTCAACTAAGTTTCTTATCCTAGTTTTATGATTTACATGCTCATCTAGTTCTCTTCACTTTAACTTTTCTGAAGACGCTTCACTTCTATGTACTTATCGAATACTTAACTCTTTTCTTCTATTTTCCCTTTGCTTTGGAGTACATAAAAACATTGTACTCGATTATATAATCCATTCATCATGATTGATTCTTACTATCTTGGCCCTTACATACTTTTCTCATATCTTTTCCATATTTCATATTTAGAGTTCATATAATACTAATGATTAAACTTAATCAGAATCTTATGTCGTGTTCCTTTATTCCCAATTAAGGGTTTCTCATATGAGGCCCCAAAATTGGATCTCAGACATCAGTTTCAAGTGATTCTTAGCTATTCTAATCTTTCCCATATATTTCAACATCTTAGTGTATGCACATTCTCACTATGATGTGGGTCTAATTTATCCAGAGTCTACTCTTATTATATTTTTAATAGGAGTCATTAGATCCTAGTAACGCATCCTGCCAGCCGGACCAGGCCGAACCTGCAGTCCTGAAGCCAAGAGCTACTTAAGATTAACCAACTCCTATTAATCTCAAACATGTGGAAAGAATATCCACTTAGGAAAGTTCATTCAAAGATCATTTCTAGTCTACTTGATACAAATAATGTAATAAATAAATGTTACAACTGCATAGTGTACAACAAATCTTAAAGACCCATATATATTTCAAAATACTGAATATCTGAATTTCAGCATATAAGAGCTTTTCTACTCATCTCCAATAAAACAACAATATGAAATGAAAGTTCTATCTCATTTTATATGTATGCTCTTAATTCATGTTAATTATCTTGTTTCTAACCCTAATATTTCTAGGGTTCCTCTTTAGACCATCCTTCCACTGTATACCTGGCCAGGGTATACATGAAAGAATAGACAGAGTAGCTTGATATTGGTTGATCCAAGTACTCAGATACCGGGCCATGATATCCAAATACTCAAATACCCAAAGCTAACATCATAGCATCTCCTATCTGCCACACTTATGACTCTAACTTACTAACTTAATGGTCCCTGATAACTCAGCCTAAGATCTGATACCAAAGCTGCTACACCCTGATCTCACAATTACCACTAATCATGATATTAGGGTATAAATTGAGGATCTAACGTAATACAAAAATCACCCTTAACTTTTTCTTCCTTTTCAAACTCTTTGTTTTCTCGCATTGAACCACATAAACTAACTTTACAAGAGAATTAAACTTTCATTTCTCTAATATAATCTCAGCATTTAATGATACACATCCATACATTAATTATGTTTCTCACACTTCCATGTACATACAACATGACAATCATATGCATTCTCTCCTATTAAGGAAACAAACATACAAAACATCATTTACAACTCTCTCTCAGATCTATACAAGGACCTAGAGTGATAGGGACCGAGTGAACTTAACTATACTCACACTTAACTCTTGTGGCAGATCTGCTCTGAGGCAATGATATATTCATCAAGTCCATGTGATTTCCCTAAAAATTTTGAGTAGAGGGGTGAGCCTACTCACTCAGTGAATGAGTACTTCAAAGAAACAGTCTAAAGCACTGATATAATTACAGATATACATTTGAGCAATTGATATCAATTATAACAGCAGAAAGCTTTAGAGAGTCTAATAATTGACAATCATAAATATGGCAGGATACTCTAAATATTTATAAGAGTGAATCAATATATGAAATGCTTGATTGATCATTAAGAGAACTAATAATTCAAAAACATACAAAGAATAATTGAATAACTGTACACACTTGTTTGACCTCTCATTCATTTTATTATTCCCTGATCATATGCAGTGTACTCTACATATGAAGACTTGTAGTGCACTACGATCACACCATACAAGACTTAGCGGACAAACCCGAGAAATGCTAAGTCGGACTAAACTACTGGTCTGCAATAGGTAAATGGCTCTCTGGCCTAAACTGGACTCCTCCTCTAACCTGAGCACACAGGCAGAGAGTCAAGCCACCTCTTGGCTTTTCTGTACTCTAGTGCCACTAGGACTTCTGGTTGATGTTGGACACTACAAACTATAATTTAAGGATACTTCTACTAGGGCTTCGTCCCCTGTGCCACCTGATAGCATTTTTTGACCCCCATATACTGGACGCTGCTAGGGTTAGGTCATTTCACCCCTAAGGCGTAGACCTCACATAGAGGTTCTACGGTGTTCAGGGCTCCTAAGTCTATTATTTTATTATTCCTAGAAAGCTCTTTCTACATTGTACCCTTCTCTTACTTATACTTGACTCTGGTATCTTTATGGTGTCGCATATACTTATTTGATAATACAACATGTATATCATTCTAAACTTGGCAGAGCAGTATATTCAAAACATTGTAATATACTGAGTAATCAACATATTATACATGCAGGCAGACTAAAATTCTTAAATAAACAGATTTCATGTCCACTTGGCACATACACACTAGAATCATGCATAGCAACCCAAATCTTGAGTTGTGCATCTCATAACTCAATTAAGAGTTAATTACTTATCATGACAAGAATTATTAATAATAATTGAGAACATTGATATCACAATACTTGATTCATTGAACACCCTACCCTTAGGGTTTCATTTAATCACCACAAATGCTACAAAGAAAGGTGTAATACATCTATCATGTACTTTTAAAATCTTTAAAACACATGATACATGGGATCTTAATCCCTTATCATATTATAAGGAATTCTCATACCTTCACATCATTATCATGATTACTGGATCTGGGTATTCAAACCCTTAGATCATCACATAGCATTGTTACCTCTGTAACAGGTAATCATTACCTCTAGGTCCTTATACCACGGTATTCATTTCACTGGTTGTACAAGTATTCTCATGGCTTACAAGGCCATCACACATCTTGTAACCTCTCACTAGGCAGCAACTTATTCACATGGCTCCCATAAAGATTTCATGTGACATAAACATTCATTGAATAAAGACTACTATCAACAAATCATATAAAATCAATATATGTATGAAACCCTGGAACTTAGTTGAATTTGGGTTTCCATGCCATTCACTAGGATATCATGCATCAATAATAAGATTGAATAAATAAAGTCTAACATGTCAAGAAAATCCCTTCAAATGGATTTCACGATATCTATTCGCAAATATCCAACTTTCCTCGCATCTAGGGTTTCACCCTCTTTACTGAGATATCAAACAAACACTATTCACTTTGAACGAAATACACGATAGTATCTGAAATATATGTACTATGAATTTTGATAAACAATCATTCATAACCAAGGGGATCTATATAAGCAATTTTCTCTATTTACTTATACAACAAATTTCAGTCATAGATAAATTCCCTATATTTCAGTTTACTCTTATAACCTCTGCAAATACTTAGGGAATTCTCATTAGGATGTATTTTATACATTTCTAATATGATTTTTTCATCTAAACTTCATCCAAATAGAGGAAGAATCAATTTCATATCATTTTGCAACAACTTAGAACAAATAGACAATTCAGGGTTTGTAGTCGCATACTAGAAATAAAAGATTATGGATGAATTAACCAATTTTCATGCAATATACTATTTAAAGGAAGTTCCCACTCACCCTAAGGTGTGAAAACACCTTAAAAATGTAGCTCATCCCTGAAAATCTGGATCTCATATCAAATCCCTAGCAATTCACCCAATTCTTCTTCCTTTCAACTCGGAAACCCTAAAAAATGAGGGATTATGAAGAAAGAGTGAGAAAAGGAGAAGTTTTGATACCATTTTGGATCAAACAAGAGGACGGATGGAATTTTGACATGTGAGATAAGATTCACCATGAAACTATATCCAAAGAAGTTAAACTTAAATGATTTCATCATTCCTCAAACCGCAAAACCCTAGGTCAGCATCTCCATCAATTTCTCCTCTCAAACCCTAACTCTCCCTCTCTCTCTAGGATTTCGTTTCTATGGATTATATCATGAATTATGAGAGCTCCTTGTGTGTTAGATTGACAATATAGAGCAATTGAGCTGCTTGGGTCAATTGCACTTTGACCCCTTACTATACTTTTTCTTATTTCAGCAAATTTTTTTCTATCATAAAAAGGTTTCTATAAATTCGTGTATTTCAGAGATCAAACCTCATATAAAAATTATGAGAATTTATCATGTTGTTTATAATTTAGTTAAAAATCTTTAGTTAAATTTTGATATCATTACAAGCTTTCATTAAATAATTAAAAATCGAATAGTGCACTACTATCCGGAATTCTACAAAAATGTTAGTTACTATAATTCGTCTACTGATAAGGTCTAAACACATCCAAAAATTATGAAAATTTTATATGTTGTTTATGATTGAGTTTTATATCTCCATTTAAATTTCAGATCATTTTTATGTACCAATAAATAATTAAAAATCAAAAAATATACTATTGAACAACATTCTCTCAGCATGGTCGGTTGAAATATATCTTGACCGAGAATGACTTTTAAAGAACATCCGAAAATTCTAAGATTTTTCACTGAAATGCACGATTGAGTTATACATACTATATAAAAATTTCAATTAAATCAAATTCATAGAAAATATGATAAATTATTTACCGTACTACTATCTTGATCAAATTCCATACTCATGTACCATCAAAACCCTAATTTCAGCCAACTAGGGTTTATATTTCTCAAACACTAATTTCTCAAACAATAGAACACTTAACGTTCATATTAGGTTTAAAAAATCATAATTGAATTATCATCATTAATTAGATTTAAGAAATGATCAATCCAATTAAGCATATAACCATCTAGGTAAACCCTAGTTTACCAATTAAGCTCGGATACAGTCATAACAGTAACCCTAATTGAAGAATGGTAAATAGTAAAAGAGGAGTGTTAAGTGTGATATGCACTCTCATGATTTGAGATTTATTAATATCTATAAATATCAGATGGAATAAGTATATATTTTATGATAAACTTGTTTTGAAACTGATGAAGGACATGAAATGTCTATATGCTTATATTGTTGCTAATTCTAATGTCTCTGTGAATATTTGTTGAGAACTGTGATGTGGAATGAACTGATAAGAAATATGTTTAGATTGAATTGGCATGCATTAACTATGATTGAGAAACACTATTTTGGGTACATTTTGGATGATGAGATATCGTGTTGGGTTGATAGCCCTCTAATGATGACTGATATGAGATGATATGGAAACGGAAAGAAACATATTTGTTGCAATTATAATTTTTTTGTGCTTCTTGTTTCAATCATATCTTTCTTGTTAACCCTAATCTTCTTTATGCCATTCTAGTTGTAGGAGAATATACACATATTATAATTGATGACTTGTATTTTTTTCAAGATGAGTAAGGTGGATTAATAGCAAGCATAATGATGACACATCTAGTTAGGTGTCCTGAATACTGTGACTTTCCCTCGAGGTCCATGGTGGAGATTTGAAACGGATCTCCTTGTAGTAATCAAAGAATTATGACAAGGATTTTTGATCGATCGATACTTTAAAGGTTAGACCACTAAGATTTAGGAGTGATTCATTTGGCCCTAAATCCTTTGATGTGAAAGTCTATGTCCATGAGGAATAGACTCTGATGAAATGGAAACTATGAAACATGTTAAAAATGATGATATGTGATGCTCTATTACGTTGATTCCTATCTTGTGTTCCCAAGATGAGGATGTGAGCCTCTGTAGGAAACCATGCGATGAACCAAGGTCAGTTATTGATATCTTAAGTTGGTCGACTAGGCCCTAAGGTAGTGATAGTGAGTTGTTGACATGAGAAATGGGCATGGTGAATATTCTACTTGGTGAGCAACGAGCCAAGTAGTTTTAGGGCAAATGAATAAAAGATGACAAGAAATGAAGAATATATTGGTATGCATGCCAAGAGAGCCATATGATGTGGAGTGTGGCATTAGATACCTAATGTGATAATAATAAAGGTATTTTCATCTGTTATGTTGGTCTCAGTCATGAGATCATGACACATACATACTACATGTCTAAAGAATGATGTTACTCAATGATGTATGTCTTGAAGTACGTACTTGAACAATGTGATCATATGGATGCAAAGAGTACATACATTCTTGTTATGTCCCTAGTCATATATTACTTATGGAAGCAAAATAGACAACAGTAATACATAAGACTAGAGTGTGTGTTGACGGTTGACATAATATCATTAGTCATGATATGCGTGATCAAGTCAAGCACACGGGTACATGTTAGAGAATAGTGTATCAAACAGGCCCACCATGAGAGTGATACATGGATACCATGCAATGGTAGTAAGAATTATCTCTCATAGTGATAGTGGTGATTGTGGTTCTTAGACCTAAAGTCACTACATTCATCACATGTCATTCGTATACTTTGACATATTCCAACATAACCCTGAATGAGGATTGTCATAACATTAATGATTGGGTAGATGTGACACATGGCAATTGAGTGTGAGTGATGTAGATGGGGTTTGTCCCTCCTGTAGGATACCAATATCTAGGGCATATTGATAAGTGAGACTGAGAAATGTATGATCGTACTCATGTGATTCAATATGTGATATGTGAACTCACATACATCTCAGACATTCTGCTCTAGTTCAAGGAACATGGATTGAACGTTGAGAGGATGATGATTTCATGCATCGAGTTCAATCCAGATATCAGAGACAAAGGAACTATACTATCATGAAAACACTAATCACAGATTGTAGGTTGAAGTTGTTCTCCAACTTTCTGAATTACTTGGGTAGAAAGATATGTGACTAGGAACCACCCTTAGCTTGTGATAACATAATTGGTTATGGACATTTACTTTCAATGTAATTTTGGACCTACATGGTCACACGAATAGGATACACTTGGATTAACAGAGTATATTCATGAATGATGTTTAGTTTGAGTACTAAAGGTGTTTAGGTATTCAATTGAACAATTGATGTTCAAAATTGACCAACTGGACTCTGAACTGGCCGGTTGAAGTGTTGAATCGATCGGTTGGAGTGTCAGGTCAATTGGAATCAATATTGGTTGAACTTTGCCTGAACTGGAGAAGTGAAATGACCATTTCACTGTGTGATACAACTGGTTCACCCTCTAGGTCACTTGATTCAGTTGTCAATTCGATTAGAATAAGGATTGATGTTGATGTCATGTTTAGCATTAATCGGGCATTAAATATAAATGTGATTTAGAATAGGAAACTACGCAAACTGACTGGTTCACTTAGTGAACTGACCAACTCATGCACCAGCCGACCAGTTGGGAGTGTAAACTGACTGGTTTTCCATTTATAGGTTCCATAAAATTTATTAATATGGACCCTTTGACTCCCACACGGACTGAGAATCCTGACCCTAGCCTCTACTATAAATAGAGGGGTACTAGGGGCTTCCCAACACACACGAGAATTCATTTCTCTGACAATTGTGGTCCTCTATAGTTTTAGTAACCAATAGAAAGCCTAAACAAGTCCTACCTATTAAAGGGAGGGATAGTGAGGGAGAGAACAATTGAGGACAATTGTGGGAGAGCATGTCAATGACTAGTACACCCGACAGAAGGGGAAAACTCCTTCTCATTGGCTCTGGTATCAACGTTGAGTTCCCAGTGGCCCACGTGGACTACTCTAGAGGCAAGAGGCCATTGTCTGCTACTTGGAGGGCATACTCAACTGCGATCTGTGGTGTTGCACTAGGAGGCTGGTAGAGACAAGTTTTTGAGTGTTGCTGCTACTGAAGGAGTGTGTTGTTGCCTGAAGAAGAGGAAGCATGATGCTACTATAAGGGTATTGTCGCTAGAGTTCCTCCAGGACTACGTATAGCCTTGCAAACCTTCCTAGCTAGATACATTGTTGTTGACGTGATCTTGCTATTTTGGGAAACAAACATTTAATTTTTTTGTTTCTGTTTCCTATATCTGCACCTGATTTTCCTACAGTGATATTAGAGCCACCTCAATTTATGGTGTATCTGGTATTCAAATTGATATGATCAGATTTATTTTATTGCATACGATGTGAATATTAAGCTAGTTAATGTGCATATCTGATTAAATTTCACATACGCTCCACAAATATATATATATATATATATATATATATATATATATATTTGTGTGTGTGTGTGTGAAATTTACACATATCTCCCTAAAATAAGTTTTGATGGTGGATTTGAAGCATGGTTATGGCCAATAACCCTAGATATGAGTGTGCATGGTTGTGATTATTTATTCATGTTATTAATGGGTCTCAAACTAAGCCTCTCTCTCCTTTCCAAATGTAAACTAATGCTCTTCTTCCTATTTCCCCTCATATGCAACTCGAGGTTTTCCCTTATACAATGCAATAAGAAATAGGATAGTTTAATTTATGTTACGTTGTGAGAAGACATTTTGCACCAGACGAACCGACCGGCTCATGAGACAAACCAATCAAATAGAAGAGGTGTTCCAATAGGAAGATAAACCGATCGAATGGTAGCCCAATCCATTGGCTAGAGGAGTCTAGATGCCAATTGGACCTGAGAACAAGATGATCATTTCAAGAGCCCAACCGAGCAACTGGGAGGCGAGCCTACTGGCTCAAGAGTTGAACTGATGAACCTAGATTAGTTCAAGCACATATCTTCATCAACAACATGTTGCATATGATGTAGACCTTAGGTGGTAGTAATTACTTGTGGCTCTAAGGAATTACAGTAGTATGGCCATAACCATCGCTTGTGTATTTATTATTGCATGTTGTCATTAATGGTTATAGTATGTATATGATACGTATTGTAAGTATGTGGTAATTGGATATGTATATGTATTTATATATAACATCCATCAATACAATATTAAGTCTTAGATGCTTTCCATTAGCAACACACATGAAAATCTTGATTCAATAAGCATGGACACCCCAAGGGTGGTGTGTTATCTGTATTGTGGAAGTGTGATAGTAATAATGTGGGCCTGCCAAGGGGGTGCATTATTATCTTGTTGGCTTTTGGGTCAGGCTTAACTATGTGGTCTTAATGAGACTAAGTACCAGAGCCATGTAGATGACTATGGCAAAGAGTTGCACATACCATCTATACAAGAATTGCATATGATGCAATTGGCCAAAATTTCCTATATTAATAATTGGTTGAGGACGCTGGCGTTGGCTGGGTAATAATTCAATTGTTTTGGATCTTGGCTCACTAGAAGATTATACGTTGCAATCTTCTGAATTGATACTTGAGGGTTATTAATTTGAAAAAAAATATTGGGAGCAATAGTTAATTAAAAGCCTAATTAATATTGTTAACTTATCAAATTAAACAAATCAAAAATGTTTTGAAAAATTGCAATATTTCTTTGTAGAATCTAAATGTCAAACACAAACACGTTCTTATTATGATCAGTCCTTACTCCTTAAGAAGGAAAAAACCAAACGATATTGATTTCCACATCTGGTTAAGGACTTTGAGAAGTCTTCTCAATCATGAGTGAAAGCTTTATGTCCTTAAAATATTAAAGCCAGATGAACTCGTTCCAAATGCACCTAAGGCTAAGGGTATTCTTACTAGAAGAATGTCAATGATGCGATAGACATTGAGTACCTCATGCTTTGTTGTATGAACTATGAGTTGCATGAACAACATGAAAACATGGACATTCTCGAGATGGTAACACATCTTAAGAATCATGGAAATCAAGAAAGGTATAATGTCTCCAAATCATAGTATGAGTGCAAACTGACAAAGGGAGGTCCAGTAGATCCCCATGTACTCAATATGATTGGGCATGTAGAAAGACTGGGATTTCTTTTTGATCAATAGTTGACCACATATATGATTCTACAATCATTGTTTGAATCATATAGCCAGCATATCAAGTGCTACTACTTAAATACTTGGCTAAACCAATGTTAGAACTACTTGGCATGTTGATGCCAAGGCAAGAAAGAAGAAGGACAAATCTGTGATAATGATCGGCAGAAGTGGGTCAAAGAGCAAAGCTGAGTCCAAGAAGTGTTCTAAGGCTAAGCTAAAATCCAAGTCTTCAACACTCAAATTATGGAGAATGGTAAGTGCAAAGGAATATGTACTTTCTAGTTAAAGGAACAAAGGAAGAATAAAGAGATAGAGATCTATACTTCATGACTTGATAGGAAATAAGCTAGAACTATAAGGAACAAGAGTAACTATCACTACAGTTAGAATCTATCATTCATGGTCATATAATAGAATTATTGAATTGCTATTATGCACCTGCTATTAATGAACACATCATGTATATTGTATGGAAAGTATAAAGTGATGTTTCATATTAAAAGATGAGATCTTGTATGGCAATGTCCTATGTCTTATAAACTATGCTTGGTAGTTATAAAGACAAATGTGTATGACACATATATTGAATGACTTGATGACTCAAACAATGAATACATATAGCATTGTCATCTAGAGTGCATAAATTAGAAATGCATTTCTAGAATCCATATGATGGTTATCTAGACTATTTTGGTTATTTAACCAATAGAGACATGCAAGTCTTATTTTTTGTACAACATGATGAAAGCATCTTCACTAAATGTAGTGGGAGATCGACTGTTCTATTAGGGCTCATACATACTGATGTGTATAGACCTTTTAGAATAAATGCAAAGGTAGTTACTAGTACCTCATTATATTTACTGATTCTATCAGTAGATGTGAAAATATATATTTAATGAAATGCAAATATGAATCTCTTGAATATTTCAAGGAGATTATAAATGAAGTACGTAACTAATTTGGTAAAAGTATTAAGATACTTCAATACGGGTCAATGTTGAAATATTTTAACCAAGACTTTGAGAACCTTTTGGGAGATCATGATAATGTATCATGATGAACTCCACCTGAAACACAATGATAGTGTATCATGAAAGTGTATCAGAAAGAAGTAATTACACCTTGTTAAGTCATAATGCGATTATCAATAAAATACTAGCTAACCTTCCTATTTCTTTTTGGCACATTCTTTACAATAAAACAATGTACCGTCTAAAATAGTTCAAAAGACACCATATGAGATATGGCATGGAAGGTGTCCCGATATGTCTTTTATATTGATTAGGGATGAATTTTTATATAAGAAAATAGTTTCTTGAAAAGCATTGTCCACAAAATCACATAAATGTTATTTTGTTGAATACTACTCTTATTCCAATCCAACAAAAAAATGTTTGTTGATTGGATGGTTGTATTCCTAAGAAGGAACTTGGTTCCAAAGCAATCATTGGAAGAAAAGTAGAACTCAAAATGTTTGAGACAAATAAGAAAACATTAAACCTAAAGAGGTACAGTAGGAACATAGAGAATCACAAGATGTTGTGGAATCTCAAGTTCTTTATGTAACACACAAAACTCATAGTTCTGGTGGAACACGCCTTGAGTTTGAAAGATTATGAATCTTATAACTCAAGAAGGCAGTGAGTTGATCATATATGATGGGTCAACTACCTACCTAGAAGCTATTAAGGGATCAAAATATGAAGCATGGCTCGAGGCCATGAGATCTAAAATGGAGTCATTGTACACCAACAAAGTATGACCTTGATGGATCCACATGAAGGGGTAAAACCCATAAGGTGTGTTTGGGTCTTTGAGATAAGACCAACATGGAAGGGTATATTGGTTGCAAAGAGTTTCAAATAAGTTCAAGGTGTTGAACACGATGAAGTCTTTCACCAGTTTCCATGGTTAAATCCATATGGATCATGCTTGTTGTTGCAGCTTAGTATGACTATGAGGTTTGGCATATGGATGTTGAAACCACATTACTTAACTGGAATAATTAAAAAGATGTGTATGTGACACAATCTAACAGTTTTATAAATTCATTAATGCAAATAAAGTCTATAAGCTACAAAGGTCAATTTGTGGATTGAAGCAAGCAACTTAGAGCTGGAATCTTCTATTTGACAAGATAGCCAAAGGGTTTGAATTGTGTCAGAATGAAGATGGAATTTATGATTACAAAGATTGAGTGGGAGCATATTTATATTCCACATTATGATGGGGAATAACATCCTTATCCTACAAATGTTAAAATCTAGCAAGGAAAGTGCCTTCTACATGAGGGGTTTAGGAAAAACATCCTATGTGATAGGAATTGAGATCTATAAAGATAGATCTGGAAAGATTCTTGGACTAAGCAAGAGCACATACACTAGAAAGATGTTGAAGGGGTTCAACATGCAAGACTCATTGAGAGAAAACATGTCCATGATACATGGAGTTAGTCTCTCAGGAGCCCAGTGTTCCAGTCTTGTGAAGAACATGAACACATGGATAGATTCCATATGCATTTGCAATTGGATATATCTTGAATGCAATGTTATGTATCCCATTATCTCATATGTAACGAGAGAATATCCAGTAATCTCATTTGTATTGGGCATGATGAGAGGATATATATATACCTATCTAGAAATCTCATATGTATTGGACATGACGAGAGAGTATATGTCAGATGCCAGTGAGAGTCATTGGATTACCATAAATAACATCCTTAGGTGCTTGTGAAGCACTAAAAGGATCAGTTCCTTGGTAATGGAAGAGTTGGGTGTAAAGAGTTACACCGATGCAAGCTTTCAAATTGACAGATTAATTATTGCAATCTATATTTATGTTTGACCTTAAAATAGAACTATAAGTTAGAAGAGTATCGGGCTAATGACAATTTTTTAAATCTACAATGAAAGTCGAGTATCCTGTGTTATGAGAAAAACAAAGGATACTTTATGGATCAAGAAGTCCATATGAGTGAACTTGTGGGAGGTTCCAACCACTGATGACATAGTAGAAATATTGTAACAACAATGGAGCTATTGGTTAGGCAAAGGAATCTCAGATAGCATACTCTGACACTTCCACCTCATACAAGATGTTGTACAATGAAGAGATGTGAAAATTGCAAAATATTGACTTGAAGCAAATGTTGTTCAACCCACTATAAAAGCTCTTGCACAGTAGAAACATGATGGACATGTTAAGATCAGTTGGAATAAGATTCAGAGGTGATTGGCTTTAAGTGCAAGGGGGGTTTGTTGGTATGTATCCCAAGGAGCCAATCATATGATAATTGGAGTGTGGCATTAGATACCTGATTTGATAATAATAAAGGTAATTTTGTCTAGTATGTTTGTCTCAGTCATGAGATGATGACACATACCTACTAGATGTCTAAAGAATGATGTTACTCGATGACGTATGTCTTGAAGTACATGACTTGAACAATGTAATCATACAGATGCTAAGAGTACATACATTGTTGTTATCTCCCTAGTCAGATATTATTGTGGAAGCAAAATAGGCAACAGTAATACATAAGACTAGAGTGTGTGTTGACTGATGACATTATCTCATTAGTCATGATATGTGATATCAAGTCAAGCACACATGTACATGTTAGAGAACAATGTATCAGACAAGCCCACCATGAGAGTGATACATGGTGACCATGGAATGATAGTAAGAATCATCTCTCATAGTGATAGTGGTGATTGTGGTTCTTAGACTTGAAGTCACTACATTCATCACATGTCGTTCGGTATACTTTGACATAATACAATGTAACACTAAATAAGGATTTCCATAACAGTGATGATTTGGTAGTTGTGACACATGGGGACTGAGTGTGAGTGATGTAGATGGGATTTTTCCCTCCTATAGGAGATTGTTATCCAGCGTCTCTTGATAAGTGAGACTGAGAAATGTATAGACGTACTCATGTGATTCAATATGTGATATGTGAACTCACATGCATCTCAGACACTCTGCACTAGTTCAAGGAACATGGATTGAATGTTGAGAGGATGATGATTCCATGCCTCGAGTTCAATCTAGATATTAGAGACAAAGGAACTATAAGATCATGGTAACACTAATCACGGATTGTAGGTTGAAGTTGTTCTCCAACTTTCTGAATTACTTGGGTACTAATGATATATGACTAGTCACCACTCTTTGCTTATGATGTCATAATTGGTTATGGACATTCACTTCCAACATAATTCTGGACCTACAAGGTCACACACATAGGAGATACTTGGATTAAAGGAGTACATTCATGAATGATGTTTAATTTAATTACTAAAGGTATTTAGGTATTCAATTAAACAATTGAGGTTCAAAATTGACTGACCTCTAAACCAACCGGTTCAAGTGTTGAATTGATCAGTTGGAGTGTCAGGTCAATTGGAATCAATATTGGTTGAACTTTGCCTGAACTGGACAAGTGAAATGACCATTTCACTTGTGAAATGACCGGCTCACAATGGGAAACAATCATTTCACTATGTGAGACGACCAATGCACCCTCTGGGTTGCCCAATTCAGTTGTCAATTTGATTAGAATAAGGATTGATATTGATGTCATGTTTAGCATTAATCGAACATTGAATACCAATGTGATTCAGACAGGAAACTATGTGAACCGATCGGTTCACTTAGTGAATCCACTAGCTCATGCACCAGGCTACCTGTTAGATGTGTGAACCATCTAGTTCTCCATTCGTAGGTTCCAAAAAAATCATGATTTTAGACCGTTCTACTCCCACATAGACTGGGAACCTTGCCTCTATTATACATAGAGGGGTATTGGGGGCTTCCCAACACACATAATTGAGAATTAGTTGCTCTAAAAATTGTTATCCTCTCTGGTTGTGGTAACTAATAGGGAGCCCAAGCTAGTCCTACTTTTTAAAGGGAGGGATAGCAAGGGAGAGAACAACTGAGGACAATTGTAGGAGAGCTAGCCAGCTAATAGTACGCCAATAGAAGGGGACAACTCCTTCATGTTGACTCTGGTAGCACAACGTGGAGTTTCCGATGGCCTGTGTGGACTACTCTAGAGGTGGGAGGTTGTTGTCTGTCGCTTGGAGGATATCATCAACAGCTATCTATGGTGTTGCACCAGAGGTTGATAGAGACAATTGTTTGAGTGTTGCTACTACTGAAGGAGTGTGTTGCTACCTGAATAAGATGAAGCATGATGCTACTGCAAGGGTAATGTCACTGGACTTGCTCTAGGACCAGGTATAACCTTACAAACCTTCCTTCCTAGATACATTATTGTTGACAAGATGTCACTATTTTGGAAAATGTGCAATTAAGTTTCTTTTTATTTCTGTTGCCTATATATGTGCCTAATTTTCCTACAGAATATGAGTTTAAATGTTTGTTCATGCTTTTACTGCTAGTTGATAGAGTTGTTGTTGTTGAATATGTTTCTTATTGTGGAAATTAAACATTATTTTATAAATATAATTTGTTTCCATATTCTTATTTTTGGTTTGGAATCTAATCTTAAATATCGACAAGTGGTAGAAGTTGAGATTTAGTATCCACTCTAAATATGATGTAGATTTACTTGTCATATGAATAGTCATGTTTGGTAGATAAGTCCTATGTCTACTTTAGCTTTAGGATTGTAGGATGTGTTTCTGGTCTGGTTGGTTGGTGTCACAAAGATGATGTTATTGTATGTATTGATTCTAATTGTTTAGATCTTGACCTATTAATCCTAAAACTTGATTTCCGTTTTGAAGTAATTGACATCTACTCATTTATTCATAGACATGCTCTTAACAGATGTTTTAAAGTTGGAGTTAGCCTAAGGGAATGTCATATCTGATTCATTAGAATATCATCAAAAATTGGATTTGACTAAATGCTAGAACTGTATCTTAAACTTTTCAATATCTGTAAGTTATTTTTTGTTCAATATACTTAATATGATGTTGATGCATATACTCAGCTTGAGTGGGAGGTATATACTCACTAGGGTTTTATATGGGTCTCATGAGGTTGTTTCAAATGATTTTAGGTACATTTCCATCCAAGAGAGAGGTTGTGACAAGGACGATGTGAACATAATCATCTGGATTGGAATGTCCATGTACTCTCTCTTTCCTAGGATGGACCGTATACCAAATTTATTCTTTTGTGTACATGTAATGGATGTAAACAACAATATATGAATAATGAGATTTGATTTTGGTAATAATGAAGTTGAATAAGAATTGTTATAAATGAATTTGTTGTCCTTGATGTGACATTGTGGTTTATGAGGTTTTATGAAAAAGGAGAAAGGAAAAGTTTACACATGTTTTTTTTGTATATTGTGTTAGTTGTGTTTGTGGAGAATTAAGTGTTTTGCTTCTTAATCTAGATTTAGATTATGGGTTTATTTCTAATGGTTGGATTTTATGCTTGTCAACAAAGAGGTCTTGTCATTTAGAGCTTCAAGTTTAGTAAGTTCATCAGATATGATAGAATACACATTATGCATTCCTTATACTCTATTTATGTGTCAATGCTCATGTGATTAAAATCATGTAGGTTAACCACTTGACACCATAAATTATTGTACTCTTCATAAACCAATTGAATATCTAACTATAACAATTTTATTGGAAGGGCAATGTTGGTTGCCCACTAGAAATAAGATATCCCTAGTTTTGTTTATTGTTACTTTGAATAATGTTTTTATATGGTATCATAACATATAAAAGTGTCTTACTTCACATATGCAATACATATCGCTTGGCCACTCACTTCACACACAAATTCAAAACCAGATACATCGTTTATTTTAACCATGAGTGAAAAATCTTCCATAATCACTCCTCAAACCATGGGAAGTCATATTGAACTATTGTTAACATTAGAATGATAAATTTTCGTGAGAGAAATCTTTAATCATATAACACATATAGAAACAATAAGATAAATACTTTGATAACCATATCAGGAAACACACAATTATTCAATACAACATAGATATACACAATGAAATAAGTTTTTTTGTGTATTGCAATGATAGAATGCTATGCTATGATCTCTTCCATCCATCCTTGTTTTTGCACCATCACTAGATTTTTTCCAGTTCGTCATGGAGGTAACAACCAAAAGTGATATATGTAATGCCAATTTTATAAATATGATTCATTTACATAAAATTGGTACAGTGCAATTAACATCATCACATTAGTGGAAATCATGTAACTATATACATTATAATAATTAGAATTTTGGTTGAATTGTGTATCATCCCAACCTGATTTACTAAACCAAAATGCGTAGAAAAGGATGCAAATTATCTAGATATGGGTATTTGTATGAATAAATTATAAGATAATATGATTGAAAAGTAGATTAGTTGGAGGAAATGGATTCTTTAATATTCTATTAGGATAAATGTCACAACCAATCAAAACAAAACATGTTGAAAACCACGTAGGTTGATGCTAACCAATTAGGCTTGATTGTAAGTTTGATTAAAATTCAATTGAACCAACCATTATATAGCATTGAGACACTAACATCAATATCATCAAATTATAAAAAAAGCTTGCTAAAACCCTTAATAAACAAGAGTTGCTTGGTTGTGAAAATACACTTAATATAGACGAAATAATATTAGTTGCCTGTAATCGATGAAATCAATGTAATTTTGAAAGTAATTGCATCAATAAATTCACTAATAATAGAATAAAATCGTATATGGTAGACAAAATGTAGCATTGAAAACCTCATATGTCATATGAAGTAATAGAAATGTTAGAAGGAACCCTTAAGGTCTAGCCTTAACCTCCTAGACCAACATTCTATCTAGAAATTGACGCAGTAGGCTCACATTAAGAGCAGTTATGTCACATTTTAGAGAAGAAGCATCATTATCGTGATGCATTTGAGATGAAATAATCAAACACGAATGGTTATGTCATAAAATGCAATTCAGTATGAACTAATCACATAGCCAAGATAATGCATGTCTAAGTATCCTTATGAATGTAGAAATGCATTGCAAGATGCAATAAGAAATCATAGGTGAGAATGAAAACATGATAAAGTATAACAATCAATATGATTACAAGCTACACTTTGCAATCAAAGAAAAGAGATGTAGAACATCAGTAGTCACACGAGCTACATACCTCAAAAAATATGAATGGAAGTCGTTGGAGTCCTGGTAGGCACCTTCTCTATGAATAAGCATGGATACAATAGGAAGGTTGAGTAAAAAGGGAAACAAAAGCATGTCGCATGTTATATAAAAGAGCTTGTCCATGGAGGCAGATGGGGTAAAGAAAAATTTGCATTCATCCCTAGGCTACAGGGTTGGGCTTGATGATGCCATGCCTAGAAAACAAACCATGACCACAAAAAGGTGGGGAAGGGAATGGATGAAAAAGGAAGTAGGGTAAGATAATGATTTGACCCAATGAGGGAATAAAGGAGTAATATTATGCTACCTATAGCACTGATGCAACACACATGACAAGCTTTTGCAATCGTCACATGTTGATAGGCTAACTCTAGTTTGTCAACATCGATAGGGCTTGATCAAATGTTCAAGTTGTAGCTTCTCCTTGCAATCATAATTTTCCTGACTTCCAAGTAATGACATGATGGTGACGACCCTTGGTAAGAAATAGTAGAACATGTGTGGTATGTCCCTTCTTGGAGATATGATCCCTAGCCTCGACCTTACTCATTGGTTTTGTATCTATCAACTGCATCACGGGAAGAACAACTGCTACCAGGCGCGGAATGGAAAGGTAAGGCAAGTTGTCCATTAGTCTAATATCCTTATCTACCATCTCTTTGACCACATTTAAACATCTTCTCAAGGAAGAGGCGACAGAGAAACCCTAGCTTCGGCAAGGGGTTCTCGTGTTGCTATAAATTAGGGACAATGTTAGTGGAACTTCTACCCCTATATTTACACATTGTTCTCCACCTCCTTGTAGGTGGGATGACTTCAAATGTATCCTCGGGTGAGTTTTCATCTCTGCTAGATAGGTCGAATTTTCCACTATATTTGTTTTTCTTGCATTGTTTCTTCCCATTGCATAATCATACTAACTTTTATGTGTTTTTTTCTGATCTTCCTCATACTCATCGAGGACGACTCTTGAAAACTTTGGATACTTCTCTACACCACCACCTATTCCCTCCCATAATTTTCCCCAAATTTTTTTTGAAGAAGTCGGGAGGCTATCTTATTCATCCCGCCCTCCCTTTGCGAGCAAAATTAAATGATAAGGTACAATCACTAATCAAGCTGGAAATAGGAAACATGGTAGTACTACTACCATTACAATCTTTGGTAAGAAAAATCTTAGTCCCCATGGGGGGACTGGCATACTCAGTGTATGCTGAATTGTTTTGGATATTGTTTCTTGCCATATTGTCTGCTACTGAGTTGCATTCCCAGTGCACATAGTCCACCCTCCATCCAGGTTGCCTCAGGCGTTGAAATCTCCAGATAAGCTTTGCGTACCTCGAATGTTCCTCCACTTTATGATTAATCATCGTGACCGCAGTGAGGGAGTCTGACTCTATGAAAATGGCTGGTTTGTCATTCTCAGTAGCAGTTTCTGCCACCATCAGTATACCTTCAAGCTCCGCCTCTACCAAGTCTGTAGTGTGCAACCTGAACACAGTGCCGCCTGCCCATCTGCCTTGATCATCCCGACCTACAATGGCACAGCAAGCCTATTTGCCTTTCACGGCAGCTTCCATATTAAATATAATGGTTCCATGCCCGGGTTTCCTCCAGGCGGACTGATCCTTCATCTTTTCCATCGGTGGTTGGTCGGGGAAAGCTTCAGTGTGTGCTGCTATGTGTCTTCTGATGTAGTTAATTTGGTGCATAGCCGACGTCATCACTCCTTCGAACGTTTGCTTGTTCCGGGCAGCCCAAATACACCAACATGTAATAAGGATTTGAGTGTACCATGGTTTTTCATGTTGCACAATTGATTGGACCCAGTGCCTCACGCTGTCTATGGAGTAGAAGGACTCCGGTGGGGACTCTCCTGAGAAGATGGTATCCCAGATCTCCCTCGCATAAGCACAATCCCACACTGTGTGGAGCAGAAATTCTTCACCACCCAGGCATCTCAAACACTTGTTACAGAAGGCCAGGTTACGTCTCACCCTCTTGCTATTTGTTAGGAGTGCATCATGCATCATTAACCAGGTAAAGGTTTTGACACAGTTAGAAAGATCTGTCTTCCAAAGCTTGGTCCAGTTGCCATCCACCCTGGTCCCTTTCCCCTCTCTTAGCTTCTGGTAGGCAGATCTAGTGGTGTACTGGCCACTCTGTGTAAGATCCCACACTCTAACGTCTTCGCCGTCTATGGGGGTCGGAGGTTTCATCTTTACAATCTTCTCTACAATGTGGGGTGGAAGCCAGTTCTCCAAGAACTCCGTATCCCAACCACCATCCAGGCCGACAATGCTCAAAACCTTCAGGTCCTCAGGAACATGTCTAAGAGTAACCTCGTTGAGAATCGGACCATCCTTTATCCACCTGTCTCTCCACGCATTGATGGTTTCTCCATTCATCAGAATATGCAGGGAGTTTTTGTTGATAAAATTGTCACCGCCGAGTACATCCCTCCCAAGTCTTGATATGTTGGCCCCATAGCTTCCCCCGCTCCTCATCTTCTGCCTCATATACTGATTCCATAAGGATTCCCGGCCGTTGTTAATTTCCCACAGGTGTTTATATATCAGTGCTAGGTTCCAATCTCTCATGCATTTCAAACCCAGGACTCCGTCTTTCTTGCTGCATGTCAACTTATCCCAGGCCACCAGAGCTAGGGGATGAGACTTTTTGTTACCACCCCAGATGAACCTCCTGATACTACCGTCCACTCTATCACATAACTGCAATGGGATAGTTTTAGATTGCATAATGTAGGCAGGAATAGCTTGAAGGATAGATTTTGCTAAGGTCACTCTTACAGCCAACGATAAGCACCTGGCAGACTAGGCGGAGGTTGTGTCGTTCACCTTGTCGAGAATATCATTGTAAGTATGTTTGTCTACTCTCTTCTGAATGATTGGGACACCTAGGTACTTCCCCAAATCATATGTGTGTTGGAACCCGCTCAGATCACATATTTGTTCCTTTGTGTCCCGTTTCACACTCCTTGAGAAAAAGATCCTAGTTTTGGATAAAGAGACCGATTGACCTGATGCAAGTTCAAACTGCTTGAAGCACTCTAGGATTGTGTTCATATGTGTCGTCTCGGCGTGGGCAAAAAGGGTCAAATCGTCAGCAAAGCAAACATGGGAAACTCTTGGTCCCCTAGCTCCCATTCTAATCGGCTTCCAAGAACCCTCTGTGACTTTCTGGTTTATAAGTTGACTTAGTCTCTCGAGGTAGAGAACAAACAGATAGGGGGAGAGGGGGTCCCCTTGTCAGAGGCTCCTGCTTGCTTTGAAGGTGCCGTATGTGTTGCCGTTCTAGGAAATTCTAGTAGAACCCTTGGTAATCAACGCCATGATATAATCTATGATGTTTTGTGGCATATTGGTTCTATTGATAGTATCCAAAATAAACTCCCAGGACATTTGATCGTAGGCCTTAGTCAGGTCAACCTTGATGGCCATAGTCTTTGCCCCTATCTTCCTTCTCATCGAGTGTATGATTTCCTAGAATAGGGAGATGTTGTCGGTGATACGTCTTCCTGGTACGAAGCTGCTTTGGGCCTACGACACCCAAGTGGGAATGTGCACTTTTAGGCATTCCACGACTAGTTTGAAAATGATCTTCAGGGCTACATTGTTCAAAGAGATAGGTCTCAAATTCTCACATCTTTCAGGGGTCAAGATTTTGGGGATAAGCACAATAGTAGAATCGCACAGCTCCTCAGGAACACTTCCAATTTTGATGGCTTCCTAAACCGTCTTCACTACGCTTTGTCCGACGATCGCCCAGTTCTTCTGAATAAAGTGTGCAGTGACCCCATCTGGACCAGCCACCTTCACAGGATCTAGCGACTTCACCACCGTAAGGATCTCAGTAGGGCTGGGGCACTCGCCCAGACTATTCTTTTCCTCATTAGTGAGTGTTTCAAACATGCCCGGCATGGCAGCGCATCTGAGAGTAGGGCTCTTATCTGGTGCCGTGAGAACACCATGAAAGTGTCTAACCACAAGGTCCATTAGCTCAGTGTCCCCTCTTATCCACTCTCCTGAGCTATTCCTCAACGCAGTCACTGTATTTCTCTGCCGTCTTTGGTTAATAAAGTTATGATAGAATCTGTTGTTGTTGTCCCCCTTAAGCAACCAGTTGATATGAGACTTGTGTTTAAGATCTTCTTCCTCCTCTTTGAGAATAGCGTCGAGCTCATTCTGCATATCGCAAGACAAGGCATCAGATATAGGATTATAATGAGTGGCCATATCAGTCTGGAGGCGATTTATGTTCCTGACGAGGCGGTCTTTTTTCTCCCTTTTTTTTGCGACGCTTTCTGTCCCAATCACCTATAGGCCCCTGAGCCTCAGTGAGTGCTTCGTTGAAGTTCAACTGGCTGTTCCAGAATCTCGTGAGCAGGTCGGCGAACCCCGTAGTGTTTTTCCAGGACGCATGCGTAGTAAACATGTACTGGTCTCGCACCCTGGATATGTTCCGGACTAGAAGGGGATTGTGATCAGATCCCATTCTGGGCAGGTGCTCGATGATAGTGTCGGGGAAATTGGAATTAAAGGTGATGTTACCAACTGCTCTATCCAACCTCTTTTAGAGTAGGTCATGCCGATAGGTGAATTTCATCCCAGAAAAGCCAAGGCCAGTAAGGCCGGCCTCCATAAGAGTATTCTGAAAGATGGTCGCTTCTTGGCTGTTGAAGAAATCACTGCCGCTTTGCTCATTCAGGCTCAAAATGGCATTAAAGTCACCAAGAACTAACCATGGATCTTCAAAACGTTGGCCCATCTGGACGATGTGATTCCAAAGCAGTTTCCTGGTAGAGATCTAAGGGCTCACGTAGATGGCTGTTATGTAGTATGCATTGTTAACTTTGCACGTGAGAAACTGTCTGTGGAAGCATACGATGTCCACAGAACAGGACCCAGAGTTCCAACAGAACCAGATACCCCCTGAATAGCCCCTGGCCAAATTAGTTACCCACTGTGTGAAGCGATTGTAATGTATGTGTATCCTACTGTGTGAATTTTCTCTTAATGTAGTTATTCCATGACAATGTGTGTATGACTATTGTCTGTTGGTTTTGATATGGAAATTGTTCTGAGACAATGATTTTGGCCCTCTAATTCAAAACTATTTGTTGTTTTTGATATGTCAATCATATGACATATGAATATCATATGACATTCATTGTTTTGTCGATATAAGGAAAATGCATTTTCAATGGTTGTGATGTGAAAAACTATTTAAGAATTATATTCGTCTTATAAAATCTTCTCTCTGACTTTGCCAAGCTAAGCTTGTAGGTGGTATGATGTCTTTGAAGACAAATAATTCCTCATCATATAATATAATGTTATTAGGTCGAGTAAGCATTCACCATTCTCTGTGATTGCTAAAATTTATGTGGTGCTACTAAGTATTATTTCAAAATCAGTTTATCCTACAAAATACACATTGAAATTGCTAATGAAAGTCATCTCCCTATCTGATCAAATGACCCTGTATTTATTGTAAAAGAATGTGTTGCTTATGAAAACCTATCAAGCACCACCACTATTACAAATATCCTTGTGACATAGTCCATGCATCAATAAAGTTTTTTACTATATTCGTCCACACTTGTTAGGGTATTGGTAGAGTTTGCAGAAATCCTAGAGGTGGGCACTTTTCAAATTGGTCTTATAATAGAGTTTCCAGGAAATAACAACATACATATTTGGGCTTAGCCACCTCCACAACCAATTGGCCTAGGTTTTGCTAAATCACTTCTAATGGCATACATGAAATTTTCAATGTGCCTCATTTTCTCTCCTTTATAAATGGAGTCCCTGCCACCAATAGGACTAGGGTGGTCTTTCTCAAAGCATTGATTATAGGGGTATTATTCCTGAAGCTTTTAAGAAACTACCTTAAGTTGTACCAAGTAGTTTTATCTACCAGAAGAATATATTTTTTGTACCAGAAGAATATTTCTCCCTTGCTACTGTCACTGCCTATGAATAACAACAACTGGTCAACTAGTTATTACATGTGGCCATCTGATTGGTTTCTGTAATTTGTTGGTTGTTTGTTTGGCTTTTGTGTTATTTTGCTACGTGCTTTCTCTACCATGTTGTTTATTTTACCACTACCACATTTACAATCCTCTCATTGTAAACATGCAATAACCAATATTTCATGATCAAGATTCATATGATTAGAATGGATAAATTATGGGATCTAAAAGATACTCCATATATCTATTGTTTTTCTTATATATAAAATTCATATATACTTATATATATCCCTTTTCTAACAAGATCGTTCTACTATTATATATATAGATATATATGTGATTTACCTACTAGTAGTGGTTAAAGGAATAAAAATATGGAATAGTTAATTAACCATTAGATCTATAATAACATATCATCATGTATCTATTGATCCAATATTTTTTAAAGTATGATTGGTAATGTATTAATATAGAATTTACACTATATAACAAATTGGTTGCCATTGTCATCACCTCTATCCATCTATGTCTTTTACCTAAAGACTATTTTCCTTCTTCATATTGAATAAAACATAGTCAACAATACAATAAGCAAGATATCATAAGTAATATTAATATGATCAGACTGAGTAGCTCTAAGTACCCGTGGGATATATATATATGCACATTTATTGGATTCTTACCTCAGTACCTACTCCGATAATCATGATCACGATATGTATTAGTATAATATTCTTCTATGATATGTCCTGGGTAATGAATTTTTAGCCTACAATGTGAAGACTTTTTGCTTATGAAATGCTAAATAAGAGACTTTATCTACAATTATCATAACGAAAATGTATAGACCTATCCTTCTCATATATTTTAAATATAGTTTCCTTCCCCATAATTGAACCTATGTTGTATGTACTATTTACAAAGTATTGATCAAGCTGTTAAATAATCCCTTACTTGTATGCTCACTTGCATTCTGTGAGTTGTCGGTTAGGGAACACATGGATGATCGATCATATATATTGGTCAACATAAGAGTTGTATATTATAGTGATGTGGATTGTTTTTGTGTGGAATATATTATTGTGTATAGTTTGTTTGGATTATGTTGTTGTCAATTTGTCCAGCCTCCAACCTCCTAACTTTTTTGTCAATTGTACTGTTGATGATTTTTCCAACCTCCATGTTCCATACTTTTTTGTTGTGATTTGATGACCATGGTTTGATTTTTTTTCCCATTGCCTACAAATGTGCATGGTCTAAATTCGTTGTTCCTGGATTGGATTGTTCACCCTTTCATCATGCATTTGAACCCCCACTTGCATGGCACAAAATCTATTGGTTAACCAACTACCTTTCTATTTAGTGTGCACACCTAGGTTTTAAACGGTTGAATGCATTTAAACTTAATTTGTGTTAATGTGTATGACTTATCATATTGGTCTACTATTCATTGACTTACCTAGGTTAAGGTTTTTTTCATACACCCTCACAATTGTGATATATTGCAACACATTTCTAGCATGTCTTCCACATACCCCAAGCTCCATATTGTATGGTCAAGGGAGTCTGATGAGGCTCTAGTTGCTTCATTAAGGAGGTAGTATGACATAGGTAGATGTATAGATGGGCAGTTTACTAGGGAGGCTTGGAGGGAGATGCTTCGTGACTATAAAAGCAGGATTAGGAGATAACATTGTACATTAAAATAGGTCAAAACTCAGTGGAAGAACCTAAAGAAGGAATTTGTTAAGTTGAAGAATGTCACCAATAAGAGTGGTGTCTTATGGGATGAGACCAGGTACAATCCCATACTTCCTGACACTCTGAAATGTAGGGAGACGCTCAAGGTATGTAGAATAATACACCGATGTAACATTTATGTAGTGCACATAAATTTAACCTCCTAATTGAAAGTGTTTGACAATCAAGGAAACAAGGATTCAGAGAGATTGATTAGACACGCCTTCTACCATTACCATGTCATCGAGTTGATGGGGGAATAAACATTTTTAGGGGCCACCATGCAATTTCTTCTAGAAATAGACGTCTGATGCCGGACATTGCCTCTGGGGATGATGTTGTTGTTTACTTGGTTGTATCTGAACTCCTATCAACATAGATAGCACTAGAGTTGTTGTAGACATGAGTTATTTTGGCATGTAGAGTGAGGGAGACAACACCAGAATGGATAACCAAAGTGTTGGGGAAAAGACTCCTCCAAGCCACATGTGTACGAAGCGAGCGTCAGTGACACATGAGTGATTATCACTTTCTAGTGAAGTTGTAATCGTATTCACATAGGTGTATTCAAAGGTGCGCGAGTTAGGAATCTCTGTGGCAACCAGAGTTGTTGAAAAGGAATAGTTTGCAACAATTTTACATCATTTCCATGAAACTTTCCCTAGTGTCATTGTGCAGGTTTTTCAACTCTTGTGAATGCCATCAAGGAGGCAACAAGCCACATTATATACCTCAGCCTTCACCAAACCCCAAAAAACTTATGATATCATTGTGAGACCTTTGGGAAAGGTGCTACAATGGTTTCCCCCCATATGGGTTACTAAAACGCTGCCACCTTTCATGTCTCCCTCTTATGTGTCATCTCAATAAGGACTTGCTTTGCAGTCCCCCCCTTTTCCATTCAGCACCACATCAAGTATGTCATCCATGTGGCATTCTAGTAGTGATGATGGTGGTAGAAGCGTCCATACCAGAGGCTATGCACTATAGTCAAAGTGTTGCATCATAACATTCCTCATGGTGATGATTTTCATTTTCAATTTCAATTACCTATCGAGAACATTGTCAATGATGCATGTTGTAATATTTACTATGTTTGGGAACATTAGGTACTTTTTATGTTGTAATATTTTTACTTTGTTTGGGAAAATTCGGTACTTTTTTCTATTGTAATACTTACCATGTGTGGGAACATTTGGTACCTTTTTTGTTGTAATATATAATTCCATTATGATACTCTTTCATGTTATCTTTCATCAACTTCTATATCATGCTTATCTCCACTTTAATTGTAGTCATCATGGCTGGTAGCGATCATACACGAATACCAGAATCGGTAATACATCTTTTGGATAATGTTTTTGGACCAACAAGCTGCATTGCTGACTCAATAGAGAACGCCATCATGGACAATTCTAGTGATGACAACATAAGAAATTCAATACCTAGGTCAATTAGTGTTAGGAGTGGGCACCAAAAGGTTTTATAAATCATGAATGGACATTAACATAGGGCATATGACTTCTACTGAATGCTACCATAGACAATTTTAGCCCTCATGGACAAGCTTGAGAGTCGTGCCTTGTCACAAAGTAGTAGAGGTGTCTCATCGGTCAAGGTCGTATGCTACTTTATACATATGGTTGGCCATCGCCACACCAATTGTGTGTTAGCTAAAGACTACATCCACAATGGTGAGACCATAAGTATCACGCATGCATTCCACGATTACCACCAATCATGAGAGTAGGGCATGACTATGAGGATTATACTTAATACAAAGTTCACTCCCATTTTTTCCCCTTTTTTTCCTTTATTTTGAAACTCTTTGTTTTCTCGCATCCAATCACATAAACAAACTTTATAAGAGAATTAAACTTTAATCACTCTAATATGGTCTCAACATTAATGATACACATCCATACATTCATTCTGTATCTCACACCTCCATGTACATACGACATGGAAAACAAATACATTCTCTCTTATCAAGGAAACAATGATACAAAACATCATTTACAACTCTCTCACATCTATACAAGGACCTAGAGTGACAGTGACCGACTGAACTTAACTAATCTCATACTTAACTCATGTGGTATATCTACTTTGATGCTTTGACCTTCTTCAAGTCCACGTGGTTTCTCTAAAAATTGTGAGTAGAGGGATGAGCCTACTCACCCAGTGAATGAGTACTTCAAAGAAATAGTCTAAAGCACTAATATAATTATAGATATACTATTGAGCAACTAATATCAATTATAGCAGCAATAAGCTTTAAAGAGACTAATCCTTCACAATAATAAATATGGCAGGATACTCTAGATATCTACAAGAGTGAATCAATATATGAACATGCTTGATTAATCTCAAAGAGAACTAATAACTCAGAAATATACAAGAATAATTGAATAACTATGCACACTTGTTTAACCTCTCATTCATCTTATTATGCCTTGAACCCACATGAGGTGTACCACAACATGTGAAAGAATCACAGCAAGCTACGATCTCACTGTACAAGGCTTAGAAGCATGTCCGGGTTCCTAAGCCTTTGTCTTGAGTAAGACCCCGTCTATAGCAAGCTTCGGTACGTCTACCTCTCAGCGGAAAATGGGAGTAGTCGGATATATCAGACTCCACCTCTCAACCTGGGTACTCAGGCGGTGAGTCAAAGCCCTCAGGTTTATTGTGCATTAGTGGACCTACTGACCACTGATCACTCAACATGTAACACAGGTACCACTGACATCCCTAGTTGGTGTTGGGTACCACACAACTGTAAGGAGTCTGCCCTACTGGTTAAGACCCCCGCACCCTACTGGTGCACTCCAGCTTACCTCGATTTGGACTACCTCCAGTCGGGAAGTCGTTTCCTCCTCATAGTGCAAGCCTCATCCTATGAGGATTCTACAGTGTTTAGGGTATCTACATGTCTAATTCACTCTTTAATTTCACAAATTAATCATCACATCAACATATCTTTGTTCATCTTTGTAAATTGTTCATTTCACAAACCATCTAATAACATTTACCACAACTGTATTGTTAAGCATCACCACATCTCAAACTGAGAAACATTGATATCACAATACTTGTTTCACTGAACACCCTATCATTAGGGTTTCATTTAAACTCATTCACTTATCACATAACTCGCATAAGAATTATATACATCGCACATCAAGAATAATATCGAATCAAGATGTTTAATTGCAAACCTCCAACTTTCCATTCATTTAGGGTTTCACCCTCCTTACTGTTATATCAAACAAACATTGATATCATCGAATGAAATCCAAGATGTTATCTGACATATATGTAATATGCATACAAATAAAACAATCATTCGTAACCAAGGAGATTTAACTAGGCAAACTTCTTTATTCAATTATGCGACAATTTCAGCCATAGCCGAAAATCTTAGATTTCAATATTTTTATGTAACCCTTACAATTACTTTAAGAATTCTCATTTTGATGGATTTCAATCATTTCTAATGTGATTTCATAATCTGAAATTCATTACAACAGATAAATAATCCATATCATATCAACTTGCAAAAGCTAGATCAAATGGACCATTTAGGGTTGTACTTGCATACTAATTAATTGAAAATTATTAATGACTTAACTGATTTTCATGCAGTTTACTATTTAAAGGAAGTACCCACTCACCCTAAGGTGTGAAAACACCTTAAAAACATAGCCCATCTCTGAAGATTTCAAATCCATATCCAAATCTTAGCAAAATCTGTGGTTTCTTCTTCCTTTTAACCCTAAACGGGGTGTTCTGTAGGTTGAAGACAAGATCAAAGGTTAAACCAAACCTTAAAATCACTAGTTCGGGGATTCCAATCAAGGGGAAGCAAGGAGAAGGAGGAATCAACGGTTAAAACTACTTACCAAGTCAATTCTATAATAACCCCTTTGGATTTCTACTGTTCTGAATGTTCTTTCCCAAAAATCACCCTAGAAATCACCCTCCATATCTTCGTTTCATCCAGAAAGTTGTCTGGGATGATAGAGGATCGAATCATGGTTCCAACACACTTCATTTCGTTGAAAATGGATAACTATTTCTTGAGATATGATTGTTTTACGATTGGCTGTTCTTGGCGGTGTCGACCACGGTCGCGGTGTCGATGCAGTGTCAGTCATAGTTTACACCGCGATTGTGGTTTTAACACAGCGTCGGTCGCAGTTTATACCGCGGCCGTGGTGTCGACGCAATGTCGGTCGTGGTTTACACCGCGGTCGCGGTGTTGACGCGTGTCGGTTTCGATTTTCAGTATATGCTTACTAAAAATGGCATAACTCACTCATTTTAACTCCGATTTAATTTATTCTTTTTTTGTTGGATTTGTAATTGAATTATCCACAATTATACCATATTATTTTGATAATATATTCAAAGTAAAAATCATTTATTAATTATTTCCTTCAATGTCATCAACTTTCTTCTTGCACACATGTATGGGTCAATGCTATGTTAACCCCAACTCGAATCTTTATAGTATGCTTAAGTCATGATTATGAGTTGCCCAAACAAGTATTTAAGGTCACTAAGGTTAATGTAAAGCACAACATAGAATATTACTAGCAAAAACATGACAAGCATTAATATTATCTTAAATCTCTAGGATTACCAGCAAAGCTAGGAACAGGTTGTAACAATTCTCCCTCTCTAATAAAAATTTCATCTTGAAATTTCTAAAAGAGGAAAAGATACTTGTTGAACATATCCATATGCACTTTCCAAGTAGCTTCTCTTATACATGATTCCTCCAAAGAACCTTTACTAGGGGTATCTCTTTCCTTTTAAGCTTTCAAATATTACAGTCTAGAATTTTATTTTCAACATTGAGACATTTGGTCCTCTTCAAATCACAACTTTTAAAAGATCTAAAATGTGTGAAACATAATTTCTCATCTCATCATCATATGGTACTATTAACTTGCCATTCATAATACCACACTAGTGAGCATACTATCACAAGATATAAATCCTTTTTACAATATCACAGGGTATCAACCCTTATCAACACAAGAGGATTACACCTCATCTAGGGCTCAGCCATGCCCAAAGGTCATTAAGACCATCATACTATTACTTGCAAGATCATTATTATCTTTGCACGCCTTATAACAAGGCTAAACAACATCACTTACATATAATACACTGGATCAACACAATATTGCATTAATGAGCTAGGAGATCTTCATAAACAATCATAGCAGGGTTATATTAACATTAAGAACATTCCTTTATTACATCAGCATGTAAGTAATCTAGATATGATTAAACCTCATCATATTCATAATGCACACATTTAGCATAAGAAAGTATCAACCATGTGGCTATGATAACCATTAATTAACATATTAAGATTATGATCATATTAAGGAGGTTATTCTACCATCATTCCATCATATAAGAATGTTAAACATGAATACTCATCTTTATCTATTTGTATTAGAGTTAGGTTCAACAAGATAAAGTATGTTAATGTTACTAATCAGCACTTATACCCAAACCTTTACTCACGACATCCCCATTGGATCATGGATGCATAAGGTGAAGCATCACCATCACAATCCATACTATTCTCAAGTATGAACCCACAAATAATCAAGGTGTAACCAATGGGTTATAGCATACTAAGGTTTCAACAATAGTAACAGAGTACTCCATGATTGTATTATTCAATCAAGGACTATTCATACCCAATTACCATCACTTAGTTATATTAGAGCTAGGTATAACAAGCTATACCTCATTATGGTTACATATCAATATAATATGGTTATCATCCCTTCTATTCAAATGAGTGAATAGGTAAGACTACCTTATTCAGGGTAACCCTCCATTTGTTTTATCATCATTTGACCCATATCACCATACCACAATTGTACAATACTAAGATGGATTACTGATATGAATGACTACAACTATCAGACACCTAAAATTAACATATTGCTTGCACATGTACACTAAAATCATACGTAGAACAAATTTACATCCCTTAATATACCTTCAAAAAATTATACTTCTAATAAAATTCACATATTACTAAAAGCCATTGTTATCTCTTATCTCTCTCCTCATTCATTACTACTTACTTCTTGTTACTTATCCTTCTCATTTTGATCATATAGAATAAACATCCCTAAAATTTAAACATACAAGGTAAGAATAGATTATTCGTCATTCTTGATATCACTGTAAGAATTTGTTTTAGATTACACTTTGCTCATCTTGCACTTCTCCTTTTGTTCAAATTACACCTCTTATATTTCAATTTTATTTCTTATCCTTTGCTCTGAATCATTTCTATATTGTTTATATACCTTTCAGATTTGCTACCTTTCAACCCTGGATTACTATATGTGCTAGTTTACTTCTCATAGTGCAAATCTCATGATCTTATTTTATAGAGATGCTAGTATCCAAGGTCAAACCACTAGTGACATCCCTTGAACTACTACAACTCTAAACACTCTAGGGTTTGGTTCTTATCAGTATCATAATGTTATTGTGATGTGACTTTGATCCTTAATTTGAAATTCAAACTTTGGATCTCACAAGTTTTACTAATGTCTTCCTTATCTTATCAATTGAATTTCCTTTCTCTTACTTGGCCATTCAGATATATTACATTCTCAATTTACCCTTCTAGGGTTTCATCATCATATTGTGTGTCATTATTACATTCACTAGATGTCTCTACCATGGTGGTTATGCATCATATATGATTCATTTTCTTATCACTTCATTCCCACATTGCTTTCATTAAGGAAGATATGAAAGAGAAGATGATTCTAAGACTTATAATTCTTATCTTTAGACATTCCCTTATTACATTTCTCGTATGTAGGTTTAGTTAGTTATCAACAAGGATACTTGACTAATTAGCACTTGCTTGAATCTCCTAACTTCTTTCTTTTATAATTTATATTACTCCCACATGTTTCAAACCCTTCCTTACTTTCCATAATCCTCTTACCATATACTACTCTTCCACATGCCATCTTTAACTTCTATTTTTTTTCTTATGATCATGTTGCTTATTCATGTGTATGATCATGTATACCATGTTGCACATATAATTTTTTATGCTTCTACTAATGTGAAGTTGAAACTCTAAATCACTAATCTCTATACTAGTTTCACCTCATGTTTAATACATTATATATCCTTCATTTTAAATCAAGCACCTCATTCATGGGTCAAACTTAGTTTCTCTTTCAATCAAGTAAGGATGAATGTATTAAACTTAGTTTAATACATTACACATCCTTAATTTTCCTTCCTGAATATAGTATACATGTGTATGACTTATTCATTTGTTTAGCTACACTTTTGTTCTTCTTTTAGAAACTAGTTTGTTGTTCTATAGAGACTTAGAACCCCAAAGGTAGTAAGGATGAATGCATTAAACTTTATAATAAAGGTATACATTCCATACTCTCAATTATATCATGTAACCCTCATTATTTATATCATTTCTCTTTGTTTCAACTAAGTTTCTTATCCTAGTTTTATGATTTACATGTTCATCTAATTCTCTTTACTTTAACTCTTCTGAAGACTCTTCACTTCAATGTACTTATTGTATACTTAACTTTTTTCTTCTATTTTCTCTTTGCTTTGGAGTACATAAAAGCCGTGTGCTCAACTATATGATCCATTCCTCATGATTGATTCTTACTATCTTGACCTTTACATATTTTTCTCATATCTTTTCCATATTTCATATTTAAAGTTCATATAATACTAATCATTAAACTTAACCTGAACCTTATGTCATGTTCCTTTATTCCCAATTAAGGGACTCTCATATGAGGCCCCAAAGTTGGATCTCAGATATCAGTTCCAACTAATTCTTAGCTATTATAACATTTCCCATATGTTTCAACATCTTAGTGTATGTACATTATCACTATGTTGTGGGTTTATTTTATCTAAAGTCTACTCTTATTATATTTTCAATAGGTGTCATTAGATCCCAGTAACGCACCCTTCCAGTCGGACCAGGCCAAACATGCGGTCCTGAAGCCAAGAGCTACTCAGGATTAACTAGATCCTACTTATCTCAAACATGTGGAAAGAATATCCACTTAGGGTAAAGTCATTTAAACATAACTTCTGGTTTACTTGATACAAATAATATAAACAATAACCGAATCACTTCCTTATACACAACAATATAAAAGAACCATATGTATTCTACAAATTGAAAATCCAAATTCATACATATAAGAGTATTTCTATTGATCTCCAATCAAATAAGCAATATAAAGCAAGAGTTGTATCACATTCTATGTTTAATCTCTTACTCCTTCATTACTTTCTAGTCTCCTAACCCTAAGATTTCTAGGGTTTTTCTCTAGCCCATCCTTCCTCTGCATACCTGGCTAGGGCATCCAGAGAAGAATAGATAGAGTAGATTGATACTGGTCAACCTAAGTATTCAGATATCGGGCCAGGGTATCTAAATACTCAGACCTCCCAGAGCTATAGACACATCACCTCCTATCTACCACACTTATAACTCTAACTTTCTATCCTAATGGTCCCTGACGACTCATACTAAGCTCTGATACCAAAAGATTGTCACGCCCACATCCCATGATTACCACCAATCATGAGATTAGGGCATGACTATGAGGATTATACTTAATACAAAGTTCACTCCCAATATTTTCCGTTTTTCCCTTTATTTTAAAACTCTTTGTTTTCTCGCATCCAATCACATAAACAAACTTGATAAGAGAATTAAACTTTGATCACTCTAATATGGTCTCAACATTAATGATACACATCCATACATTCATTTTGTTTCTCACACCTCCATGTACATACGACATGACAAACAAATACTTTAACATCCCTGACCTGGGTTATGCCTTAACCCTGGGAGTTTTTCTTAAGTAAGTCATTTAGACTCTTGTATTTATCTTTTGAAAAGTAATTAAGACTAAAGGAGAGCTTATGTTTTAATTTTGGTCCTATTTGAATAATGTTGAAATAATATTTACCTATTTTGGACTAAAGTGCAATTTACCCAATTTAAGGGGTTACCTTGCAAATGTTACATGATAAATGTTCCTCAAGTGTTATAGCATCATAATAATGAGAATGATGCTGAGGTATGGCTTTTATAAGCCTAAGTTCCAAGAAGGAGCTTGTTTGAGTAATGCTTGTATATTGAATGCTAGTTTTGGTGTAATTTGCAATTTACCCAAAACCTAGGGTTGGATATGTAAAATGCCACCTCTATTATGTCCCTATTGTTTCTTGGTATCATTTATATAAAAGAAAAAGAAAGGGGTGTCTTGTTTGAACCACATTTGAGGAGAGATAATCTTGATAATAAAATAATCAAGAAATAAGCATAAATGAAACCCTAATTTATTTTGTAGCAAAAATAAATATATTAATTGAAGTGCCCATCAATTAAAAAGGTTGTGGTTGAAATACTATAGTGCAAGGACGTCTAAGTGCCTTGAGTTGCACTGAAATATCTTAAGAGGTGAAGAAATCCACTCACATCTGTTAATTAAAAAGTAATGTCCACTAAAAATAAATAATAGTATTATAATGATTAAGGTGCTTAAAGGGTTGCTTTTAATTCACGGATAATTGAGTGAAAAGGAAGACGTCTTCGAAGGCAAGGAAGGTAGGGGGCATGTGGTAAGAAAATGGATGAATTTTATCCTACTATCTCTCTCTTAGAAAATCAATTACATATACTCGATTTTCTCCTTACTTGAAAGGCTATTTTGCAAACCACTTTCTTCCTTTGCTTTGGCCAATGACCAAGAAGCTTAAGAGCAGGAGGAAAATGTTCCCCAAGCTGAAGGTAAGCTCCATGATCATCTTCAACCTTGAATTGATGGTTGAAATCGGATTTCAACATTGATTTTCTTCTCTTCTCCGTCCAATGCTCAACCTTGGCTATCTTTTTGCATCCAAAGAGTTGGAAACGAACCTTGGATAGTTGAAGGATCTTATTTAACCATTAGAGACGTGAATCTTGAAGCTACTTTGAAGGTTGGTTATATAACTTGAACCCATTAATGTTATTATTGATTTCAATTCCTCATCCTATGTTGATCTTTTATTTCTTCTTGAATAATTGATGAATTCATCATATATATGATAGTGGAATTCGGAGGTCTGAAGCTTGATGATGATGACATCATCTTAGCACACACCACAAGAATATCAAGAACAAATGTTTTTGTTTTATGGTCAAACGGTTTCAAACTATTTAGAGACCAAACGGTTTCAAACTGTTTGGTGACCAAACGGTTTCAAACCGTTAGAGACCAAATGATTTCAATAGATTCAAGTATCAATTGGTCTTATGAACTAATGACTTCAAACAAATAAAATTATATTGATTTCAGAACCCAAACTCAATTGATGTCAAGACCCTTGATAAATTAATAACCAAACCCTAATTTAGGGTTAAACGGTTTCAAGTGATTTGATCAAACAGTTTCAATTCTGATTTGACCAGATGGTCTCAGACCGTTTGAGGATTAAATGGTCTCAGACCGTTTGAGGATCAAGTGGTATCAAACCATTTGAAGGTGTACACCAAGACCGTTTAAAGGTCTAAACGGTCTCAAACCATTTGAAGGTGTAGACCAAGACCGTTTGAAGGTCTAAATGGTTTCAAACCATTTGAAGGTGTAGACCAAGACCGTTTGAAGGTCTAAACAGTCTCAAACCGTTTGAAGGTGTAGACTAAGACCGTTTGAAGGTCTAAATAGTCTCAAACTGTTTGAAGGTGTAGACCAAGACCGTTTGAAGGTCTAAACGATCTTAGACTGTTTGGAGGTTTGGTCCAAGACCGTTTGAAGGTTTAATTGGTCCAAGACCGTTTGGAGGTTTGGTCCAAGACCGTTTGAAGGTTTAATTGGTCCAAGATCGTTTGGAGGTTTGGTCCAAGACTGTTTGAAGGTTTAATTGGTCCAAGACCATTTGGAGGTTTGGTCGAAGACCGTTTGAAGGTTCAATTGGTCCAAGACCATTTGAAGGTCCAATTGAATCAAACCATGTAATTACTATTAATCCCATAATTGGTTGGAGAACATCTTAAGGATTATTTCAAAGGAAGTACTTCTAAAGTACTTAGGTGATTATTATAATTAGAGTGATTATCCCTTGATGCCCTATGAAAGTAATGCACTATGATAAGCATAAGTGCATGTACTTAGTGAGAGGTTAAATCAACCTAATAAGGTATGATGATGATGTTGTGTGTTCCTAAGTACATGGAACAATGTAAGTATGATTTAATACTTAAATAATGTTATGTGCTCCAAGATATGTGGAAGCACTAAATTAGTGTTTGTATTAATGAGGTAATCATAAAACCCTAATTAATGGAGAGTGGAAACCCTAATCAAGAAGAATGGGAAATCCTAACCCTAATTTTGGGTAATGGGTTGAGAAACCCTAATTGAAATGAAATAGGAAACCCTAACCCTAATGCAAGGTGATGTTATGTGAAACCCTAATGTAGGGTGATGTTATGTGAAACCATAATGTAGGGTGATGTTATGTAAAACCCTAATGTAGGGTGATGTTATGTGAAATCCTAATGCAGGGTGATGTTATGTGAAACCCTAATGCATGGTGATGTTATGTGAAACCATAATGTAGGGTGATGTTATGTGAAACCCTAATGTAGGGTGATGTTATGTGAAACCCTAATGAAGGGTGATGTTATGTAAAACCCTAAAAGATGGGAAACCCTAATCCTAATGAGGTAATAGTGATGTTATCTTTGTATTGCATAATGTTGTTATGTAATGGACATGATTTTTATCAAGTATACTAACAATGCATGTATAATGAGATGATGAGCACAACCAGGTATGAGCTATGATGTTAATGGGCCTTGTGAGCCATTATTTTATTTGTTGCCTAGTGAGAGGTGACAAGAAGTGAAAATGCCTGGTGAGCTATGTGAGATGCTTGTGTAACAAGTATCATGAATACCTTGGTCAGATGACCTGGAGGTAATAGTTACCTAATAGTGGTAACCATGTTCAGTGATGAACTAAGGGTTTGAATACCCAGATCCAGTAAACATCATGATGATATTGATGATGGTATTGTTGAGGGATATGAATTCCCAGTAATGAGATAAGGGATTGAGATCTCAATGTTTTATAAAGTTTTGATGAGTACTTGACAGAAGTATTACATGTTTTCTTTGTAGCATTTGTCATAATAATTCTTGTTTGAAAATTTGACCGATGCTAAAAAAATATGGTAATGTACTTAAATAATCAAGTGGAATATTATCATGTAGAGCCCTGGCCATAGATCCATCATCGTCAGTAGCTGGTGATGGTGAAATGGATTCTCCTGTTGGTTAATCTGGAGCGTATATTGTTGAGTATGTGGGGTTTCTCCTAGCCGAAAATGAGGAGGATTAGAGTGCAACTTCGGTTGTAGACTCAAGATATGTATAAGAGCATGGTAAACAGGCCAATGGCTTAGTGTGATAGAGTATGAATGCGTTCATGGCTCAGAGAGCACGGTGAACTGGCTCGTGGCTCAAAATTACTAGCGTCGGGACCTATACCAAGGTGGGCTAGAGAATGGGTAGCCTATGAGAGCTAACCCTATGACTGATGTCACTTAAGCAAGAGACTACAGTCCTGCTTGTGGTCTCGCACTGACCGATACGGATGAGGTCAAGGATTCTGGCTCTTCCTTTGATCTTGTATGGCACCGGCTTTGGGTTTCACAACTGAAGGTTGGATTTGAGTGGTACGGATCACTTCCTCAGGGCATAAGTATGATTGTAAAATGTAATCAGCCGTGTAGTGTATTTTCTTAAGGATGAAATATGGAAATCATTGGTTGATGTTACATTGCTTACTATATCCTAAACGGATAGATGTTATACATGTTCTTCATATTCCTTATTAAAATGGATAGATGATTCACTACTTTATCATTTATAGTTGTAATGCTCTAAAAGATGATATTACTCTATTCTACCTAATAATGATTAAATCATGCTAATCAATAGAGATTCCTCTGTTCAGTTTATTACTGTTTATCTGCAATAATAATGTTTCTGGCGAAGAGTTATATCTCTCGTTGGGACAATTTCAATTGTCTCACCCCCGTGGGTTCCAACCTTTTTAGGTGGACGAGGACGAGGAGGTAGAAACCATACAGTAGGGGAAGTACAGTAGCATCAGGGATAGCAGTAACATCTCAGGTGGATATAATGACTGTTGTGTCTTATAAATATGAGTCCTATGTGTTGTCTCTGTACTCTTAGGTCCTTGGAGTCAGTAGTTAGTGCTTTTATGATCGATCTACTATTTTGGCATTGGATGCCTCGTGGTTTATGTTGCTTATGTATATATTTAATAGAGCAACTGTTGTATATAATTCTCAAGAAGAGATGGTACATGGTATGTACTTTGTGGACCAGAATGTATATATAATACTTTGGTTCTTATTATAAGAGTTTCTTAAAAATGGATCTCTTTGTAAATGGTTTTAATTTTTAGTGGTTTTTTTTAATCTACTGCTAATGATTTAATTCTTCTTAATTGTAACAATTTGTTTATCAGTTTGGCAACGGTCGTGTCAATTTTAGTGGTATCAGAGCTTAAGGTTCGTTGAGTCTACAGAGACATAGGATTAAGGTTGTTGAGTCTGTTCTAGTGTCTTTCAATTTATCTGATAGTGACTTCTACTCTCAGGAGAAGAAGTAAAGCTTGAAGATGGCTGGATCACCTGAAGAACATGATGCTGAAAGCAGTGCTGCTACACCAGGAGGAGGTGTAAGGGATCAAGCTAGAGAAGAACTAGCACCTAAACATCCCAAGTTTGACCAAGCTACACTAGAAAACCCAGATTTCCATGCTATGTTCGGGCATTTCATGGCGACTATGACACATATGGCTGATAATATGCCACCACCTGCACCTAGGGCACCAGCTCATAATGAGGAACATGGAGCTGGAAAGACTTTTAAACGACTTCGATGGGTAGGAGCCATCGATTATGCTGGAATAGCTGACCCAACAGACGTAAATTTGTGGCTAACTGAGTTGGAAAAGGCCTTCAAAATCCTTAACATCCTTGAAGCAGAGAAGGTTAGGCATGCGGTGTAGCTGTTGAAAGGGAGTGCTGGCCATTGGTGGGCCATAGAATAAGGCAAAATCCCAGGTGTTGAAGTCAGATGGGATGAGTTCTGACGAGAGTTTTTTAGTAGATATTTTCCTAAGACTTACTTGGATGAGAAAATCTCTCAGTTTGAGTGGATGATGTGATGATTTTGAGTCGCATTTATTGACATGTTTGATATGTGTTTTATGCATTTATTAGTCATTTTCATGGTTAATGTTGTATAATTCATTCACTTTGGTCTATGCTACTTCTTTATGTCAAATTTCCCCTATTTCAGCATTTTGAGTATTAATTATCAAAAAAATACATTTTGTGTGGACTTATGTGGTTTCGTGTGTTAATTTCAGGAAAAACAAGTATCTGCTACTGTCGATACCATCGACAGTGGTCGATACCATCGACCGGACCACAGGTTGCCAGCCGCAAGGACCAGAAGAAAGTCGATACTATCGACAGGGATGTCGATGGTATCGAGATACCATCAGGTTGCTGGCGAGAAGTGAGTCGATACTATCGACACATATGTCGATACTATCGACTAGTGGAGCTACAACGACGATAAAAGGACAAAATCGACGCCTATGAATGTCGATACAATCAATCCGCGTCAATGGTATCGAGATGACATCAGGCACAAAGACAAAAGAAAAGAAAATCAGTCGATATCGCGCTAGGTCAATACCATCGACCCGCGTCAATGGTATCGACACCGTCAGATATGAGTTTGTTTCAGATTGATCTTAATCGGACAGATGTGATTAATTGGCGACCTAATTCGGTAAATATACCTAATGACGGCACTGAAGAGGGGATCATCACGTCATTAGCCACTACACACATCCTGAGAAGAGGTGGAGAGAAGAACGGAGCCGAGAAGCATGCCCCAGCCGATCCGTACGCCGAAGAAGACGATTTCCACCACCGAAAGGCAGGAGAACGTGTATTCCACGCCAAGGATCACTTGGATCTTCTCCGTTCAGGGGTTTCACCAGTTAATCACGTTTTTCTCCATGTTTCCTTTTTTCTACTCCACGTTTTGCTTTGATATGAACATGCGGGGCTAATTCCATTTGTCTTTAGGACTGGGAGTAGCCCGGGAATTCATTGTATGAAAATTTTATCATATTAATTCATATCTTATCTCTTAAATCCGTGGTATAATTCATTTTCTCCAATATATTGTTATGCTTGATCACCATAATAATAATCTAATGCCCTTAATTGCTTTGAAAGAAGAATTAATGGTTGAAAAGAGACAGAATTTACATTAATTGACAAATCCCTTGAACAAGGTGGTGTAAGATTAATGGTGGATACCGAGAGGTCGTTTTTAATGCACCTGGTTTAGGGTATAGGTTACTACGACGGTGGAACCGACCTAGACATAGGTAGTGAATTGTACCACGACAGTGGGCAATTCTGATTTCAGGTCACTACCTGGATAGAGAGATAAAATTGAGTGACTATATAGAATTTAATATAATGAAAAACCCGCGGTGAAACCGCAATCCTAAAGATCTCCTTTTGAATTGATTAAACCAAACATTTAATCGATTGCTTTGTTTTGTTTCATTTTTATTTTCTTTTAATTTTAACAACAACTCTCAACTATTTAATCGGCTTAGTTGATCGTGAGTAGTTAGTAGGAGTCTCTGACAATTTCACATATCCCTGAGTTCAACTCGGGCCTCACAAAGGCCTATATTACTTCGACGCGTTCACTTACGTTTTTGCGCACAATAAATTTGCGTCAAGTTTTTGGCACCGTTGCCGGGGATACGGCAAACTGTCGGCACTTCGAGTGTTACAAGAGGCCACTCTAGGCCACATTTTTATTTTTTATTTTATCATTTCAAAAATTCATAATCTATTTTCTAAATATTTGCAATCGTCAAGCACTGTACTAAAATTAATTTTTCTATTTGCAGGTATTGTGCATGGTGCAGACGTGTAGTACAGACTACACAAGTCACGCACCAGAAGTTCCGCTGCTGGGACCGGAAGACAAAGGTGAGTATAATCAAGACCATCTTGAGGATATAGATTCTGAACCCAAACAAGAAGAGATGGACAAGCCACAGACAATATGGGAGAAGATCAAGGCTTCTTCCTCATCCGCTTCCAAGGGGCCGATCAAGAAGCAAGCGGTTAATATTCTGACATACAAGATTGATCCGGCTTTAATCAACTTGGTGAAGTCGAATGCTTTCCATGGGCTCAAGAATGAAGACCACGTCGCGCATATAAGTCAATTTGTGGAGAATTGTGATATGATAAAAATAGACAGATTTCCACAAGATGTGCTCTACTTGAAGCTCTTCCCGAGTTCTCTAGCGGGAAACGCGCGAGAGTGGTTACATAACCTGGACGATGAATATGTGGAATCTTGGGACCACATGGTGGAGGTTTTCTTTGAACGGTTCTTCCTGCCCGAGAAGACCAACGATCTGATCAGAAAAATTCACAATTTCACTCAGAAGGCAGGAGAGACCTACTCGGAGATGTGGGAATGCTTTCAGATTATGTTAAGGAGGTGCCCACACCATGGTCTGGATAAAGAAGAGCAGGTTAAAATCTTCTATTTTTCTCTTTCTGAGCATGATAGAAGTAACCTTGATTCAGCAGGGTCAAGATTTTTCTTAAATAACACAGACACGAGGTGCTGGGAGATTCTGAAGAATATGGCGAAAAAGCAATCTTGGGGAGATAGGGATGCACCAGAACAAGTTAAAGTTGCAGGTGAGTCTAGAGCCATAAAGGAGCTGAATGACAAGCTAGATCTTCTAGCCACAAAAATGCTAGCCAAGGAAGGTGCATCGTCTGATGAGGAAGCCCAAGTCAAATTCATGCAACAACAGGGCTATAGAAACAATGATTATGCTTGGAGGAGGGACAAGAAGTTCTCATGGAAGGATCTCAATAACTTCCTACAAGATCTTGATGCAAAGCCACAACCTAGAGCTGAAGATAAAAGCACCGAGTTGCTTAGTCAAATGGTGCAGTAGAATCAGGAGATGATGAGTATGTTCAGAAAGTAACTACAGTCCCAGGGTGATATTTTGACCAAGTTTGGGCAAACACTGCAAAGTCATGGAGCACAAATGAGGGCTCTAGAGACGACCGTGACTCAAATTTCAAATGAAGTGGCGGCCATAAATCATGCCAATCAGCAGAGACAGGTTGGGAATGTAGATGTTGTTCAATCACATCATCAAGTAAAATATATGTCTGTGGTTAATGAGGCAGAACCCCCAGTGGTAGAGGCTCAGGATAAAAGTAAAATGATGTTTGATACGGAGGCTGTACCGGAAATACCGTATCCTCGCAGTCATTATGGACTACCAGGCGGATACACTCTATTCAGAAAATCCCGCCAAGAGCCCATGATGATCGTGCCCACACCTAGGCAAGAAGAGCAGGTGAAGGCCATTTGTCAAGGTGAAGATACATCCACTGCGAGAGAGGTGCCAATGCAAGTTACACCTGTTGAAGATAATCTACCAAAGTCTACGTCAGGGGGAGTTATTGATACAAGCTTAGGGGAGCTTGCCCCGAAAAGCTCATATGTGCCACCTCATAAGCGTCTAAATGAGGCAGTTGTGTCTAGTCTGGACAGCCCGAGGCCGAAGAAAGAGCATCGACACTATAGGAAATTCTTGGAGATGTTCAGAAAACTCCATGTAAATATTCCGTTAGTGGAGATGATAGAGAAGATTCACGCCTACGGGAGGTTTATCAAAGAAATCATCAACAAGAAGAGGCGGATTAAAGACACAGATGTTTGCCGGATGAATGAAATGGTGAGCTCAATCATCCATGGGAGTTTTCCACAGAAGAAGAAAGACCCAGGAAGCTTTTATATTCCATGTTCGATAGGCGATCGACACTTTCCATGAGCTCAGTGTGATTCGGGCGTGAGCATTAATCTTATTCCACTATCTACATTTCAAAAGCTTGGGTTGAAGGAAATGAAGAAATTAGCAGCAACTGTTGAGTTGGCGGATGGGTCCATTGTAAAGCCATACGGAGTTTGTGAAGATGTACTCGTCAAGGTGGACAAGTTCATCTTTCCGGTAGATTTCGTCATCATGGATATGCCACAGCTTCAAAGTTGCGAGATGCTATTAGGTAGGCCGTTTCAAGCAACGGTCGATGTAGTCACTGCAATTGGGAGAGGTACGCTGACGTTGGGAATTGGTCAAGATCGAGTGGAGTTCAAGCTGCCGCACGATCCTTTGGGCACCTTCTCTGAAATACCAAGTTGATGAGGAGCTTCAAGTCGTCTAGCCTAAGACGTTAAATAAGGGCACTTGTTGGGAGGCAACCCAACCATTGGTACTTTAGTTTAGTTCCTTTACATTCATAGTTTGATTTGTTTTAACTTAGTTTGTAGTGTAAAAAAAGATACTGTGATCGTTTGCTACATGTGCAGGGCTGAGGCAGATTCGATACCATCGACCCTTGTGTCGATGGTATCGACCATGGTACAGGTTGGCGACTGTAGAAATCACACTGCGTCGATACTATCGACGGCATCGTTGATGGTATCGACATACCAACAGGCAGATCGCAAGCAGAGGTCGATGGTATCGACATGGGTGTCGATACTCGCGAGATCTCTGGAGATTTTCAGAACAAATCGTCTCAGTAAAGTCGATACCATCGATGGGCAGGTCGATGGTATCGACACATTCATAGAAAGAAGGCGGCGGCTGGGCCTCGTGAGGGTTTTCCCTAATCAGAGAGTCGATACTATCGACTCACGTCGATAGTATCGACACGCCACATCAACGATCCGCGAGGAAAGATCTACGGCGATCGCAGCAATCAGGAGTTCGATCAGGGGGATGAGTCGATACCATCGACTCGTGTCGATAGTATCGACGCGTCAGCAATCCGGACCCCACAGATCCAGCCATCGACAACCGTCGATACTCGCGGTGGTACGGATTGTGCTACCCGTGTCGATACCATCGACCCGCGTCGATGGTATTGACAGGCATACAGCAGCGCCGGCCACGGCTATATATGAGGAGGATTTGCGTCAGATGACATCAAAACTCCAGAGCAATCCTCCTCCACTTGTGCCGAGCGTATTCCAAAGCTATCCAAGCCCGACGACGAGCAACACCGAGCACGTTCTTCATCGAGCGGAGATTCACTTCTCCGATCTTCACCGAGCTCCCTTTCTATTCCTCTTTCTGTTGCGATCATGGTGCATGTTGCTAGTGCATCGTCGTCTCGCGCCGACCCAATGGAGATCCTAGAATTCGTGCCACCTCCGACCGCGTCAATCGCACGCCTGCGGTTGATCCATCCATCCATGGAAGTCAAGAATATCTACGAGGAGATCTTAAAGAGGAAGATCGAGCCGACCTGTTATGTTGAACAGGATACCATCCACAACCTGGGGTTCGAAGCCAACCTCGACTACGTCCAGAAGGGTCAGGCCCGACACATGGGAAGACGGCCTGACGAGCTAGAGTTTCATGCAGATGGCCAGCCATTCTTTGGCGAGTGGCCTACGTACAAGGAGTTGGTGGCTGAGTTTATGGCGTCACTGGACGTCTGCGTCGTACCCAATGACGTCATAGCCACCGACCGTGAGTGGATCAAGGGTCGGGTGTCTTTCCGGCTGTACAATAACGACTACACCCTTACACTCTGGCAGTTCAACCAGATCTTCAACTGGAATCACTCGCGGTCAGACTACCGGCGACCAGACAACCGCACCGACTACAATGCAATCTTCACCGAGCTGGTGACGGTGCCACTGGGCAAGTCAGTGAGCTACCATAATTCTGCGGTAGCTGATTTCAAGCACCCCTTCATCCAGATACTTCACCGGATGCTGAGTTCTACGTTGTTTGCTAGGGGTGATCTGGCCCTCAGCAAGTTTCAGGAGACGGACCTATTTTTCTTGTATAAACTCCTGAAGCACCAAGAATGCAACTGGGGAGCTTTCTTTTTGCAGCGGGTTTTGGTGGTGAAGAGGAGTACACGGAAAGCGCCAATTCACTTTGGCGGACTTATCACCAAGCTGGCCTCCTACCTTGGGTTGAATTTCCAGCAGCTTACTCCTCTCTCCAACAGGAGTAAGGTGAACTTGCAACATCTGCACCGCTCCAACCTCATCCTTCTTCGAGATGGCTTGGCGTATGCACACTGCCACATCAACCATGCTTACCAAGAATGCTCGCTTCCCGATCCGGTCTTCAACATCGAAGGGGCACAACACTTCTGATGGCCTATCATAGCCATTGATGACTCCGATGAAGACGGCGGCAACGACGACGATGACAACAATGATGATGAGGTTGCAGAGGAAGAGGAGGCCTACACCCCTCTTTGGGCACGAGTGGCACCACGGAAGCGTCCTCGCATGCATCCGGGTTCATCTTCATCATCGCAGCCTCCACCACCACCACCGTCCTCGTAGCCAAGCGAGGATGCCTACTCGATGCAGGGCATGTATGCTATGTTGCACGAGGTACAGCAGACGCAGCAACATCACTCTATGATGTACACCAGTATTCAAGAAACTACAAATTGGTACTGGACATTCAAAGGGCAATGTTCAAGAATGAGCGTCTTCTCCTCAACAACCAACAACAAATTCATGATCGGTTGCATAGGATGGAGATGCAACAGCAACCCTTTTACGATCACTATTGGAGCCAGAATTACTTTGGAGGCTATCCACAACCTCCACCTAGGACCCAGTTTGATCTGAGCTTCCAGGGGGAGTATCCGTCTTGGGACCCTACGGCTCCACAGTACCAGCCTCCGCCTGAAGAGTAAATCGATATCTCTGTTCCAACCTTTAAGATTGTTTTTGACTATGAGGCCATAGTCGAATTCAATCTTAGTGGGGGTGTTGGAACAACTCTATCTTTTATTTTCTCTATTTTTAGTTTTACTGCTTTTGTTTCTTGTCATTCGTTTCTTGCAATCTTAGTTTGTTTGTAGGATCCACATTCTATTTGGTGTAATCGTGGATGTCTTAAATTTTGTGTCATCTCAGTTGCATGTACATGGGAATTAAGGGAAATTTAAAATTTGAGTGTTCGCAAGCTTGAGTGTTGTTCAACTTTGATCACTTAACTTAGAAAATGATTGGTTTTGTCAACTTTAAAATAGAAAATCACAACTGTACATTCCTAATGATTCATGAAAGTGGACGGAATTGGTTGTTTGAGCCTAAACTGACCAAATGATAATGAGACTTTAATTTGAAGTAAGAGAGAAAAACCTCTTAACTACCACATAGGTCAGTAAGGAGGGACACATAATATTTTTCTTTAAAGGTTCAGTCAATTAGTCTTATGATATGTTCACCTCATTGTTTTTCACAATCCACCATAAGATTTGGAAGTAAAGTACGGTTTTAACTTTTTTGATTGCATGTCATGTAGATAGGACTTGCATTGCAACCATTTTCATATGTTTTGCATGAAAAATGAAAAAAATAGAATAGGTTTACATGCACATTACCTTTAGGTGCATGTCATTTAGTTGCATTCATAACTTTTATGCATAGAGTATATCATGTACCTCATTTGTTCTTTAATGGTGAATTAAATTGTTCCATACCTTCTAAAGAGAAATATTCGAGTTATTTAAAAAAAAAGTCCAATAAAGCATTCATTGTCAATTATGGATATAAGGGTTTGAAAAGAAAAAGAGAAAAAAAAATCTGAAATTGAAAAAAAAGTCATTTAGAAGCAACTAGAATAAGAAGGAGAAAGGAACATATTCTCACCTGCATTTTAAGATGAGTAAGTACATGATATAGCTCAATTAGATATCCATCTCGTTTTGAGACGGAATGTTAGTGCATGCATCATTCCACCCCATCTTAGGCATTAGGGCATTTTTCATGTGCATTTGCATCATTTAGGGCATTTTTGTTTATGCATGTGAAACCGTATAATACTTCTACTTCTTCCATGAGCCACCCATTCCATCCACCCGTTGCTCGACTTGGTAGGCCACCGTGAACTTATCCTCACTTGTGAATATCAGGAGAACTGCTTCCATATAGATGGTAGTTAGGGCGAGCAACGTAGTATAGGAGATCACAAGATGCACTAAGTCTGGACCGGCGAATTCTATTATGTTAACTGCCTTATGTGATAGTGTTCATCAGTTTTTAGGTTGATATCTTTTATGAATGATTATTGTTGCCTTTAGGGTAATTATCATTATGTGGTTAGCGAGGGCCGATATGCGAATGTCCGGTGGGAGTCATATGGGATGTTTTTTGTGATGCTTTGTTCTTTAGTTGACTTTGGCAATTCTATTCTAAGGTTTAGTTGCTCGAGGGTGAGCAATGTTCAAGCTTAGGGGAGTTTGATTCGATGATTTTGAGTCGCATTTATTGACTTGTTTGATATGTGTTTTATGCATTTATTAGTCATTTTCATGGTTAATGTTGCATAATTCATTCACTTTGGTCTATGCTACTTCTTTATGTCAAATTTCCCCTATTTCAGCATTTTGAGTATTAATTATCAAAAAAATACGTTTTGTGTGGACTTATGTGGTTTCGTGTGTTAATTTCAGGAAAAACAAGTATCTGCTACTGTCGATACCATCGACAGTGGTCGATACCATCGACCGGACCACAGGTTTCCAGCCGCAAGGACCAGAAGAAAGTCGATACTATCGACAGGGATGTCGATGGTATCGAGATACCATCAGGTTGCTGGCGAGAAGTGAGTCGATACTATCAACACATATGTCGATACTATCGACTAGTGGAGCTACAACGACGGTAAAAGGACAAAACCGATGCCTATGAATGTCGATACCATCGACCCGCGTCGATGGTATTGAGATGACATCAGGCACAAAGACAAAAGAAAAGAAAATCAGTCGATATCGCGCTAGGTCGATACCATCGACCTGTGTCGATGGTATCAACACCGTCAGATATGAGTTTGTTTCATATTGATCTTAATCGGACGGCTGTGATTAATTGGCGACCTAATTCGGAAAATATACCTAATGACGGCACCGAAGAGGGGATCATCACGTCATTAGCCATTGCACACATCCCGAGAAGAGGTGGAGAGAAGAACGGAGCCGAGAAGCACGCCCCAACCGATCCGGACACCGAAGAAGATGATTTCCACCACCAAAAGGCGGGAGAACGTGTATTCCACGCCAAGGATCGCTTAGATCTTCTCCGTTCAGGGGTTTCACCACTTAATCACGTTTTTCTCCATGTTTCCTTTTTTCTACTCCATGTTTTGCTTTGAGATGAACATGCGGGGCTAATTCCCTTTGTCTTTAGGACCGGGAGTAGCCCGGGAATTCATTGTATGATGATTTTATCATATTAATTCATATCTTATCTCTTAAATCCATGGTATAATTTCATTTTCTCCAATATATTGTTATGCTTGATCACCAAAATGATAATCTAATGCCCTTAATTGCTTTGAAAGAAGAATTAATGGTTGAAAAAAGATGGAATTTACATTAATTGACAAATCCCTTGAACAAGGTGGTGTAAGATTAATGGTGGATACTGAGAGGTCGTTTTTAATGCACCTGGTTTAGGGTATAGGTTACTACGACGGTGGAACCGGCCTAGACATAGGTAGTGAATTGTACCACGACAGTGGGCAATTTTGATTTCAGGCCACTACCCGGATAGAGAGATAAAACTAAGTGACTATATAGAATTTAATACAATGAAAAACCTGCGGTGAAACCGCAATCCTAAAGATCTCCTTTTGAATTGATTAAACCAAACATTTAATCGATTGCTTTGTTTTGTTTCATTTTTATTTTCTTTTAATTTTAACAACAACTCTCAACTATTTAATCGGCTTAGCTGATCGCGAGTAGTCAGTAGGAGTCTCCGACAATTTCACGTATCCCTGAGTTCGACTCGGGCCTCACAAAGGCCTATATTACTTCGACGTGTTCACTTGTGTTTCTGCGCACGATAAATTTGCGTCAGTGGATAAGGCAAGGACCAATGAACATTAGTGAGTATGAAGCTAAGTTTATGGAGCTTCTACAGTTCTGTCTGCACATGGATGCTACAGATGAAGAGAGGATTCGGCATTTTGAGAAGGGGTTGAACACTGATTTAACCACACCGGTGTCTGCTCTAGAGAGTAGAGAGAGGTTTGCCACCTTTGTGGAGTCTGTTAGGCAGATAGAAAGGTTTGTGACTGAGAAGCTTCAGGCTAACAGTAAGAAGGTGTATACCCAGTTCCAAGGATAGAGGTCCGAAGGTTTTAAGAAACCAAGGTTTTCTGCACCAACAGCACCACCGAGGTTTAATACTGAGACACAGTGGACATCCAGCAAGGGTAGAGGTCATAGTTTACCATGAGAGGGATCCCACATCTCAACATCAAAGTCAGTAACAGGACCATCTAGACCACAGTGGGAGAACAGAGTTTGTTATAAATGAGGGAAGATGGGACATGTGATGAAATATTGTTTAGTCAGAGACGTGAGTGTAACCCAACCACCGAGGCAGAGTCAACAAGGCTCTTAGAAGCGATAGTTTAGCAGTGGCACTCGAGGATGTGGACAGGCATCCCAAGCTGGCCCGTCTACATTCAACAACAGGGCAAGTGGTCGACAACCAGCAATGACAAGATTCTATGTTATGAATCAGCTGAAAGCAATGGTCAACCCACGAGTTGTAACAGGTCAGATGGAATTGTTTCATTCTGATATGTCTTCATCCTGCTTTGTATCTGTTTTAATTGATCCAGGTGCTATGCATTCCTTTATCACTCAAGAAATGATTCATGACTGCAATATGATTGTTAGTCATAGAACAAATAGTTTGTTATTAGAAACTCCATTAGTTGGATCTACAGTGTTGCGGGAGGTATGTTCTCCATGTGTTCTTTCTTTTTCAAAACATAGCATTCAGGTGGATCTTATACCACTTGAGATGCATGGGTTTGACATAATTCTTGGGATGGACACCCTAGAAAAGTATAAGGTTGTCTTGGATTGCAATTCCAAGCAAGCTATGTTCACAGACGATGGTGATACATTGATCTTTCAAGGGGACAGAAAGATTCTTCCAACCTATCTAGTGTCGGCTATGGTAGTTGAGAAGTTGATGAGATAAGGATGCTTTGCATTCTTGGCCCATGTGGTAGATACCAGGGCAGAGAGTTTTAATCTTTCTGAAGTTTTGTTTGTTAGGGAGTTTGAGGATGTGTTTCCTGAGGAACTTCCAGGTGTTCCTCCACCCCGAGAGATTGATTTCGAGATTAATCTAATCCCAGATACACAACCAATAGCTCAAACACCTTATAGAATGGCATCTGCTGAGATGGCATAACTCAAGAAATAGTTACAGGAGTTGCTTGAAAAGGGTTTTATTCGACCGAGTACATCACCATGGGGTGCTCTGGTTCTTTTCGTTAAAAAGAAAGATGGGTCTATACGACTATGCATCAACTATAGACAGCTAAACAAAGTAACCATATAGAATAAATATCCTCTGCCAAGGATAGATGACTTGTTTGACCAGTTACATGGTGCAACTATCTTTTCTAAAGTACATCTGAGGTCAGGATATCATCGGTTACACATCAAGGAGAGTGACATACCTAAATCAGCCTTTAGAACAAGGTATGGTCACTATGAGTTCATAGTTATGTCGTTTGGACTAACTAATGCACCAGCTGCATTCATGGAACTCATGAACAGAATCTTTTGACCATTCCTTGATCAATTCATAATAGTCTTTATAGATGACATCCTGGTTTACAGTAAATATGCTCGACAACATGAGCAACATCTTCGGCAGGCCCTGACTTTACTGAGAGAGCACAAACTATATGCCAAATTCAGTAAGTGTGAATTCTGGTTATCAGAAGTGTCTTTCCTAGGACACGTAGTATCTGCCTCAGGTATCTGTGTTGATCCTAAAAAGGTAGAATCTGTCTTGGAGTGGGAACAGCCAAAGGCACCAACGGAGATACGCAGTTTTCTAGGACTGGTAGGTTACTATAGGAGGTTCATTAAGAACTTCAATTCTGTAGCATTACCCATAACCAGGTTGATCAGGAAGGAGGTTCCTTTTGTCTGGAATGACAAGTGGCAACATTCTTTCCAGATGTTGAAAGAAAGGTTAACCAGTGCACATGTGTTAGTGTTACCTGAGCAGGGAAAGGGATATATTGTTTTCTATGATGCTTCTAAGAATGGTCTAGGATGTGTGTTGATGCAGGATAATCAAGTGATTTCTTTTGCTTCTCGACAACTTAAGAAACACGAGGAAAATTATTCGACACGTGATCTAGAATTAGCTGATGTGGTTCATGCGTTGAAGATCTAGAGACATTATCTCTATGGAGAGACATTCCAGATTTTCACAGACTATAAGAACCTAAAATATATCTTTTCACAACATGAATTGAACATGAGACAACGCCGCTGGATGGAGTTAATCAAGGACTATGATTGTACAATTGATTATCATCCAGGGAAAGCTAATGTAGTGGCTGATGTACTAAGTAGAAAATCATCATCACCAAACATGGACAAAGCACAGTTGAACTCTTTAGTGTGCTTTAAACGAGACATGCTAGTATCTTTGAGGCAAAACAATGTACAACTTAAAGTATCCTTGTTAGCTGGACTGTTAGCTGAGATGCACATAAAACCTACTCTGAAACAACAAGTCAAAGAGGCACAACATGTTGATACTGTGATTCAGCAGATTAGATCAGAGTATGGTAGTGAGAAACATGATGGATTTCATGAGTCAGATGATGAGGTAGTCTGTTACCATGGTAGGATGGTAGTACCTGATGCCAATGACTTAAGGAAGTTATTCATGGAGGAAGCTCATTCGTCAATGTATGCATTGCATCCAGGGAGCACCAAAATGTATCATAACTTGAAAGATATGTATTGGTGGCCTAGATTGAAGAAAGATGTAGTTGAGTTTGTTATGTGGTGTCCACTGTGTCAGCAGGTTAAAGCTGAACATCAGAAGCCCACAGGAACAATGCAACCTTTACCGATACCACAGTGGAAATGGGATCACGTAACCATGGACTTTGTGGTCCAGAACAGCCAAAAGTCATGATTCCATTTGGGCGATAGTTGATAGGTTGACCAAGTCAGCACATTTTCTTCCTGTCAAAACAACCTATACTACTGAAAAACTTGCGCAGATCTATATATATGAGATAGTGCATTTATATGGGGTTCCAGCTACAATTGTTTCCGGTAGCGGTCCCCAGTTCACGGGTCATTTTTGGGAACGACTACATAAAGCTTTGGGTACGTATTTAAGATTTAGTACCGCCTTTCACCCACAGGCGGATGGACAATCTGAGAGAACTATACAAACTTTGGAGGGCTTGCTTAGGGCATGTGTCCTTCAGTTTGTAGGAAGTTGGGATATACATTTGAGCTTAATAGAATTCGCTTACAACAATAGTTATCAGCACAATATTGATATGGCACCATATGAAGCACTATATGGTAGACGTTGTAGATCTCCTTTATGCTGGTATGAAATAGGGGAATATCAACTTTTGGGTCCTGAATTAGTGCAACATACAACTGAAAATATTAAAGTAATACAACAACAATTAAAGGCTACACAGGATAGGCAGAAATCATACGCTGATAAACGACGAAGACCTTTAGAATTCCAAGTTGGAGATAGAGTATATCTCAAGGTCTCACCTTGGAAAGGTGTTCTTAGATTTGGGAAGAAGGGAAAGTTAGCTCCTAGATTTATGGGGCCTTATCTAATCACTGAATGGATTGGAAAGGTAGCCTATAAGTTGGAGTTGCCATCTGAACTACATAGATTGCATCCAATATTCCATATATCCATGCTGAGAAAGTGTCACCCTGACATAGAGTTAGTTTTGCAACCTGTGGAGGTAGAATTAAATGAAGATATATCCTATGTAGAGGTACCGGTGTTGATTCTTGATAAAAGAATCAAAAAGTTGAAAAAGAAAGACATTTTGCTTGTGAAAGTTCTCTGGCATCATCATGGCGTTGAAGAGGCTACGTGGGAGCTGGAGGAAGAGATGAGGAGGAAGTACCCTTCTCTTTTCTCTTGACGATTTCGGGGACGAAATCCCTGTTAGGGGTGGATAATTGTAACATCCCTGACCTGGGTTATGCCTTAACCCTGGGAGTTTTGCTTAAATAAGTCATTTATACTCTTGTCTTTATCTTTTTAAAAGTAATTAAGACTAAAGGAGAGCTTATGTTTTAATTTTGGTCCTATTTGAATAATGTTGAAACAATATTTTACTTATTTTGGACTAAAGTGCAATTTACCCAATTTAAGTGGTTACCTTGCAAATGTTACATGAAAAATGTTCCTCAAGTGTTATAGCATCATAAGAATGATAATGATGCTGAGGTATGGCTTTTACAAGCCTAAGTTCCAAGAAGGAGCTTGTTTGAGTAATGCTTGTATATTGAATGCTAGTTTTGGTGTAATTTGTAATTTACCCAAAACCTAGGGTTGGATATGTAAAATACCACCTTTATTATGTCCTTATTGTTTCTTGGTATCATTTATAGAAAATAAAAAAGGGTATCTTGTTTGAACCACATTTGAGGAGAGATAATCTTGATAATAAAATAATCAAGAAATAAGCATAAATGAAACCCTAATTTATTTTGTAGCAAAAATAAATATATTAATTGAAGTGCCCATCAATTAAAAAGGCTATGGTTGAAATCCTATAGTGCAAGGACGTCCAAGTGCCTTGAGTTGCACCAAAATATCTTAAGAGGTGAAGAAATCCACTCACATTTGTTAATTAAAAAGTAATGTCCACTAAAAATAGATAATAGTATTATAATGATTAAGTTGCTTAAAGGGTTGCTTTTAATTCAAGGATAATTGAGAAGGAAATTGAGGGAAAAGGAAGATGGCTTCGAAGGCAAGGAAGGGATGGGGCATGTGGCAAGAAAGTGGATGAATTTTATCCTACTTTCTCTCTCCTAGAAAATCAATTACATATACTCGATTTTCTCCTTACTTGAAAGGCTATTTTGCAAACCAATTTATTCCTTTGCTTTGGACAATGACCAAGGAGCTTAGGAGCAGGAGGAAAATGTTCCCCAAGCTGAAGGTAAGCTCCATGATCATCTTCAACCTTGAATTGATGTTTGAAATCGGATTTCAACATTGAGTTTCTTCTCTTCTCCATCCAATGCTCAACCTTGGCTTGGATAGTTGAAGGAGCTTCTTTCACCATTAGAGACGTGAATCTTGAATATTTGAAGCTACTTTGAAGGCGGGTTATATAACTTGAACCCATTAATGTTATTATTGATTTCAATTCCTCATCCTATGTTGATCTTTTATTTCTTCTTGAATAATTGACGAATTCATCATATATATGATAGTGGAATTCAGAGGTATGAAGCTTGATGATGATGACATCATCTTAGCACACACCTCAAGAATATCAAGAACAAACGTTTTTGTTTTATGGTCAAACAATTTCAAACCGTTTAGAGACCAAACAGTTTCAAACCGTTTGGTGACCAAACAGTTTCAAAACCGGTAGAGGTCAAACGGTTTCAAACCGTTAAAGACCAAACGGTTTCAATAGATTCAAGGATCAATTGGTCTTATGACCTAATGACTTCAAATAAATCAAAATCTATTGATTTCAGAACTCTAACTCAATTGATGTCAAGACCCTTGATAAATTAATAACAAAACCCTAATTTAGGGTTAAACAGTTTCAAGTGATTTGATCAAACAGTTTCAATTCTGATTGGACCAAACGGTCTCAGAACGTTTGAGGATTAAACGGTCTCAAACCATTTGAGGATCAAATGGTCTCAAACCGTTTGAAGGTGTAGACTGAGACCGTTTGAAGGTCTAAACGGTCTCAAACCATTTGAAGGTGTAGACCAAGACTGTTTGAAGGTCTAAAGGGTCTCAAACCGTTTGAAGGTGTAGACCTAAACCGTTTGAAGGTCTAAACGGTATCAAACTGTTTGAAGGTGTAGAGTAAGACCGTTTGAAGGTCTAAATAGTCTCAAACCATTTGAAGGTGTAGACTAAGACCGTTTGAAGGTCTAAACAGTTTCAAACCATTTGAAGGTGTAGACCAAGACCGTTTGAAGGTCTAAACGATCATAGACCGTTTGGAGGTTTGGTCCAAGACCATTTAAAGGTTTAATTGGTCCAAGACCATTTGAAGGTTTAATTGGTCCAAGACCATTTGAAGGTTTAATTGGTCCAAGACCGTTTGGAGGTTTGGTCCAAGACCGTTTGGAGGTTTGGTCCAAGACCGTTTGAAGGTTTAATTGGTCTAAGACCGTTTGGAGGTTTGGTCCAAGACCGTTTGAAGGTTTAATTGGTCTAAGACCGTTTGGAGGTTTGGTCCAAGACCGTTTGAAGGTCCAATTGAATCAAACCATGTAATTACTATTAATCCCATAAGTGGTTGGAGAACATCTTAAGGATGATTTCAAAGGAAGTACTTAGGTGATTAGTATAATTAGAGTGATTATCCCTTAATGCCTATGAAAGTAATGCACTATGATAAGCATAAGTGCATGTACTTAGTGAGAGGATAAATCAACCTAAAAAGGTATGATGATGATGATGTGTGTTCCTAAGTACATGGAACAGTGATATGTATGATTTAATACTTAAATAATGTTATGTGCTCCAAGATATGTGGAAGCATTGAATTAGGGTTGGGATTAATGAGGTAATCATAAAACCCTAATTAATGGAGAGTGGAAACCCTAATCAAGAAGAATGAGAAATCCTAACCCTAATTTTGGGTAATGGGTTGAGAAACCTTAATTGAAATGAAATAGGAAACCCTAACCCTAATGCAGGGTGATGTTATGTGAAACCCTAATGTAGGGTGATGTTATGTGAAACCCTAATGTAGGGTGATGTTATGTGAAACCCTAATGTAGGGTAATGTTATGTGAAACCCTAATGTAGGGTGATGTTATGTGAAACCCTAATGCAGGGTGATGTTATGTGAAACCCTAATGTAGGGTGATGTTATGTGAAACCCTAATGCAGGGTGATGTTATGTGAAACCCTAATGCAGGGTGATGTTATGTGAAACCCTAATGCAAGGTGATGTTATGTGAAACCCTAATGTAGGGTGATGTTATGTGAAATCCTAATGAAGGGTTATGTTATGTAAAACCCTAATTGATAAAGATGGGAAACCCTAATCCTAATGAGGGAATAGTGATGTTATCTTTGTATTGCATAATGTTGTTATGTAATGGACATGATTGTTATCAAGTATACTAACAATGCAGGTATCATGAGATGATGAGCACAACCAGATATGAGATATGATGTTAATGGGTCTTGTAAGCCATTATTTTATTTGTTGCCTAGTGAGAGGTGACAAGAAGTGAAAATGCCTAGTGAGCTATGTGAGATGCTTGTGTAACAAGTATCATGAATACCTTGGTCAGATGACTTGGAGGTAATAGTTACCTAATAGTGGTAACCATGTTCAGTGATGAACTAAGGGTTTGAATACCCAGATCTAGTAAACATGATGATGATATTGATGATGGTATTGTTGAGGGATGTGAATTCCCAGTAATGAGATAAGGGATCGAGATCCCAATGTTTTATAAAGTTTTGATGAGTACTTGATAGAAGTATTACATGTTTTCTTTGTAGCATTTGTCATAATAATTCTTGTTTGAAAATTTGACCGATGCTAAAAGAATATGGTAATGTACTTAAATAATCAAGTGGAATATTATCATGTAGAGCCATGGCCATAGATCCATCATCGTCAGTAGCTAGTGATGGTAAAACGGATTCTCCTATTGGTTAATCTGGAGCGTATATTGTTGAATATGTAGGGTTTCTCCTAGCTGAAAATGAGGAGGATTAAAGTGAAACTTCGATTGTAGACTCAATATATGTATAAGAGCATGGTGAACAGGCCCATGGCTCAGTGTGATAGAGCATGAATGCGTTCATGGCTCAGAGAGCACGGTGAACTGGCATGTGGCTCAGAATTACTAGCGCCGGGACCTGTACCAAGGCGGGCTAGAGAATGGGTAGCCTATGAGAGCTAACCATGTGACTGATGTCACTTAAGCAAGAGACTACGGTCCTACTTGTGGTCTCACACTGACCGAGACAGACGAGGTCAAGGATTCCAGCTCTTCCTTTGATCTTGTATGGCACCAGCTTTGGGTTTTGCAACCGAAGGTTGGATTTGAGCGGTACAGCTCACTTCCTCAGGGCATAAGTATGATTGTAAAATGTAATCAGTCGTGTAGCGTATTTGCTTAAGGATGAAATACAGAAATCATTGGTTGATGTTACATTGCTTACTATATCCTAAATGGATAGATGTTATACATGTTCTTCATATTCCTTATTAAAATGGATAGATGATTCACTGCTTTATCATTTATAGTTGTAATGCTCTAAAAGATGGTATTGCTCTATTCTGCCTAATAATGATTAAATCTTGCTGATCAATAGAGATTCCTCTGTTCAGTTTATTACTGTTTATCAACAATAATAATGTGTCTGGAGGAGAGTTATATCTCTTGCTGGGACAATTTCAATTGTCTCACCCCTGTGGGTTCCAACCTTTTTAGGTGGATGAGGACGAGGAGGTAGAAACCATACAACAGGGGAAGGACAGCAACATCAGGGATAGCAGTAACATCTCAGGTGGAGATACTGACTGTCGTGTCTTATAGATATGAGTCATATGTGTCGTCTATGTACTCTCAGGTCCTTGGAGTCAGTAGTTAGTGCTTTTATGATCGATCTGATATTTTGTCATTGGATGCCTCGAGGTTTATGTTTCTTATGTGTAGATTTAACAGAGCAACTGTTGTATATAATCCTCGAGAAGAGATGGTACATGGTATGTACTTTGTGGACCAGAATGTATATATAATACTTTGGTTCTTATTATAAGAGGTTCCTGGAAATGGATCTCTTTGTAAATGGTTTTAATTTTTAGTGATTTTTGTTAATCCGCTGTTAATGATTTGATTCTTCTTAATTGTAACAATTTGTTTATCAGTTTGGCGATGGTCGTGTCAAATACATTCTCTCTTATCAAGGAAACAATGATACAAAACATCATTTACAACTCTCTCACATCTATACAAGGACCTAGAGTGGCATGGACTGACTAAACTTAACTAATCACATACTTAACTCATGTGATAGATCTACTCTGATGCTTTGACCTTCTTCAAGTCCACATGGTTTCCCTAAAAATAATGAGTAGAGGGAAGAGCCTACTCGCTCAGTGAATGAGTACTTCAAAGAAACAGTCTAAAGCACTGATATAATTACATATGTACTTTTGAGCAACTGATATCAATTATAGTAGCAGTAAGCTTTAAAGAGACTAATCATTCACAATAATAAATATGGTAGGATACTCTATATATCTACAAGAGTGAATCAATATATGAACATGCTTGATTAATCTCAAAGAGAACTAATAACTCAGAAATATACAAGAATAATTGAATAACTGTGCACACTTTTTTAACCTCTCATTCATCTTATTATGCCCTGAACCCACATGAGGTGTACCACAACATGTGAAAGAATCACAACAAGCTATGATCTCACTGTACAAGGCTTAGAAGCATGCTCAGGTTCCTAAGCCTATGTCTTGTGTAAGACCCCATCTGCAGTAGGCATCGACAAGTCTGCCTCTCGACGGCTAATGGGAGCAGCCAGATATATCAGACTCCACCTCTCAACCTGGGTACTCAGGCAGTGAGTCAAATCCCTCAGGCTTATTGTGCATCAGTGGACCTACTGACCACTGATCACTCAACATGTAACACAGGTACCATCGACATCCCCGGTTGGTGTTGGGTACCATACAACTGTAAGGAGTCTGCCCTACTGGTCAAGACCCCACACCCTATTGGTGAGCTCCAACTTACCTCGATCTGGACTACCTCCAGTTAAGAAGATGTTTCCTCCTCACAGTGCATGCCTCATTCTGTGAGGATTCTACAGTGTTCATGGCATCTACATGTCTAATTCACTCTTTAATTTCACAATTCAATCATCACATCAACATATATTTGTTCATCTTTATAAATTGTTCATATCATAAACCATCTGATAACGTTTACCACAACTGTACTGTTAAGCATCACCACATCTCAAACTGAGAAACATTGATATCGCAATACTTATTTCATTGAACACCCTATCATTAGGGTTTCATTTACCTCATTCACTTATCACAAAACTCGCATAAGGATTGTATACATCACACATCAAGAATAACATTGAATCAAGATGTTTAATTGCAAACCTCCAACTTTCCATTCATTTAGGGTTTCACCCTCCTTACTGTTATATCAAACAAACATTGATATCATCAAATGAAATCCAAGATGTTATCTGGCATATATGTAATACACATACAAATAAAACAATCATTCGTAACCCTTACAATTATACAACGATTTCAGCCATAGCCGAAAATCTTAGATTTCGATATTTTCATGTAACCCTTACAATTACTTTAAGAATTCTCATTTCAATGGATTGCAATCATTTCTAATGTGATTTCATAATCTGAAATTCATTACAATAGATAAATAATCCATATCATATCAACTTGCAATAGCTAGATCAAATCGACTATTTAGGGTTGTACTTGCATACTAATCAATTGAAAATGATTAATGATTTAACTAACTTTTGTGCAATTTACTGTTTAAAGGAAGTACCTACTCACCCTAAGGTGTGAAAACCCCTTAAAAATGTAGCCCATCTCTGAAGATCTAGAATCCATATCCAAATCCTAGCAAAATCTGCAGTTTCTTCTTCCTTTTAACCCTAAACGGGGTGTGCTGTAGGTAGAAGACAAGATCAGAGGTTAAGCCAAACCTCAAAATCACTGGTTCAGGGATTCCGATCAAGGGGAAGCAAGGAGAAGAAGGTATCAATGGTTAAAACTACTTACCAAATCGATTCTATAATAACCCCTTTGGATTTTACTGTTATGAACGTTTTCCCCAAAAAATCACCCTATAAATCAACCTCCAGATCGCCCGTTCATCTAGCAAGTGGTCTGGGATGATAGAGGATCGAATTGTGATTCCAACACACTTTGTTTCATTAAAAATGGATAAGTATTTCTCGAGATATGATCATTTTACGATTGACTGTTCTTGGCAGCGTCAACCGCGGTTGCGGTGTCGACGCAGCGTCGGTCGCAGTTTACATCGCGGTCACAGTGTCGATGCAGCATCGGTTGTGGTTTAGACCTTGGTCATAGTGTCGACGCAGCGTCGGTCATGGTTTACACCATGATCGTGGTGTTCGCGCAGTGTCGGTCGCGGTATCGACGCAGCGTCGGTCGCGGTATCGACGCAGCGTCGGTCGCGATTTTCAGTATATGCTTACTAAAAATGGCATAACTCACTCAATTTAACTCCGATTTGGTTCATTCTTTTTTTTATTCATAATTGAATTTTCTATAATCCTACCATATTAATTTTGATAATATCATCAATTGAAAAATCATTTATTAATTATTTCCTTCAATGTCATTAACTCTCTTATTGCACACATGTATGGGTCAATGCTATGTTAACCCCAACTCGAATCTTTATAGTATGATTAAGTCATGATTATGAGTTGCCCAAACAAGTATTTAAGGTCAATAAGGTTAATGTAAAGCACAACATAGAATATTACTAGCAAAAACATGACAAGCATTAAGATTATCTTAAATCTCTAGGATTACTAGCAAAGCTAGGAACGAGTTGTAACAATAAGTAGAAAATTTCATGAATTTTTCAAAGGGGTGTGTGCCTTGCGTCATGAATATGTTGTGATACCAACTAAAACCACAATGACCTGCCATCGCATCTTGGAGAGCCTAATGTTCTACATGTACTTCAAGGTAATAGTTATCATCAACCACAATGATGCATGCCAAAAGTTATTTTATAAACTGAGTTCGACATTACTCATATTTTAGGATGCCATTGGGGTGATTGACTGGCCATACATTCCTATTTTGGTGGATATAGAAAAATATAATCGTTAGCGAAACATGAAAGGGTTGTCTCACTAACTGTCATGGCTACTGTATACTTGGACATGAAGTTTACATACATTCTAATGTGATAGAAGGGTTCCATAACAGACATGAGGATCCTTCAGTCACCTACAACAACTGGCAGTTTTAGAGTATCACATGGGAAGTACTATCTGGTCGATGCAGGATACACCAACACACATCAGTTTCTTTCCCCGTACTAGAACACAACTTACCATATACCTGAGTACATAGGCAACATACACTCATACAATAAGAAGAATGAGATTTTCAACCATCAACGCGTATAATAACATGTTGTTGAGAGAGCATTCAGTTTGTTGAAGAGGAGGTTTGCTTACCTAAAAAAAGGTGCAATGTAGAAAGTGTAGTCACGAATGCGTATAGTATTAGAATGTTATATACTCCACAATTTCATATGACACCAACGAGATGGTAAAATTATGATGGAGGAAGTCCTGGAAGGCAGTTCAATGTCTGGCCTCCCAGATAATGTTCTGGACTTGAACTCCCTCCAATAAACAACCCAAGCTGATGCATGGGAGGATGATGTGTTGTGTGAAGGAATATCCAATTTCCTTTTGTGAAACATGGTGACCTAGGTTTGTACTTTAAATGTATATGTACTTGTTATGCTATTTAATAAGTGCCACATCATTTTTAAATACACTTTTTCAAATCAAAAGTTAGATTTGTCTTATGCTTGCTATGTTGTTGAAGTAAAAGTTTATCCCTGATTCCTGGTGTACGTAGTCTGCAATGGAGAATGGAATGGTGATGAGTGCAAAGTCATCACCTTTATTTGTACATTTTTATCCTTAATTGACAATAAATTGTTGGCTATTCGATAGTTTTAACACCAAATATCTTAGCTTAGCTATTTTTCTTATTTTTGAGTTTTACTTGATTTATATAGGTTTTGTAGGAAATTATTCACATTACTTCAAATACCCAAGAGAGAATCAAAGGCTTAAAATTCCTATTTTCAGCCTCCCAAACAACCAATTCATTCCCCAATTGGTCGGCTCAATAGAACAAAAAACACCTTTCCTAGAATTCCAACTAATCGTCTCATTCCATGAACTGATCAATTCACTCACCCAAGGAACTGCATTCCAAAACTCAATAGGTTGTTTCATAGCACCGATCCGTAAACTCAACCTTCCAAGTTAGTGTCTGAAGTGAGCGGTTCAATCAATGAACTAGTCATCTTAGAAGCTAAAGCATGTGTTTCAAGTTCAAAAATGGCAACTCAATTCATTAGTGACCAAGGACTTGGTCAATCGCTGCCACCACCCCTTCTCTAGGGTTTTGACCCACTTCCCTTGACATGCACCTCCCCAAATCTAAATCAAGTAGTTCAACTATGAATTTATTGGTCCACAGTCTACGAGCAATGTTTTCCATCCGCTAGACAGGAGTCTTCTAGACTCCCCCATTAGGGTTTACATCCCTCATTCTCTGTATAGAAGGGGGGGGACTCCAAAGAGAAAGGGCATCTCTTTTTATGTAGTTTTTGCTTTTGTTATTTACATTATGTCTGAGTAGTTCCCTTCTGGGGCATGGGGACTAGCCCCATAGCCTATTATTTTTTGATGTACTCTACTCCTAAAAAGAATGATTTCCTTCTGCTTATGTTTTGATCATTGGATGAATTGATATATTTTTGTGGGGGCGATATGATCGTAGATCTCCAAAATAATGAACCCATAATCCCTTAATTGTGATTGTTATCTTTTTATCTTTTTATCTTGTACTTGTTTTTTCTGATAGAATGATTATATTCTTTTGGGGGTACCGGGATCTTGGGCCCTTATAAAAATATAAACCCATGATCTTTTGATGTGATCACTTGATTTAGATCATGATCTGTTATGCCCATTTTACTTATTTGTTATAGACTATGATGACATGATCACATGATCAATGGGTTCGAACGTTGTATAGGAGTCACATATATCTTGATGAGATTTCATACAATTATGTTTTGGATGGTTGGATGCGGATCTGCAAATGTCGGGATTAATGAGTCTATGGGAAGTCCTGTTGTTGTGCGATTGTACTCTGAAAGGACACAACCCACATGGTCCTAATTTGATTATTGAGATTCAAGAGTTGTTTTGTTGAGTAAAAACATGGTTATTGGTGGTGATCTGCCAGAACCCCAGTTCCTTTTATCATTTGATCTTGACTATTTTATTCTAGCACTTTTGTTCTATTCTTAGCATTAATCAAACTCTCAACAATTGGAATTTTCTTTCTCATTTTAGCGATGGCTTGGGATTCCAATCATTTTCTTTTTGTGTCCCTTAAAATTGATATCTTACTATACTAAAGTTGATTTGGTACTTGCATCAAGTTGACAACCTGGTTAGAAGGTTAAACTCTAAGACTTTTCCTAGTGATTGGTGTACGATGACACACATCAAATGCTCTCATATCCGTGTGGACTCCCCAACACTGTGAGAGTATACATGGATGGCAAAGATGTGGGTCATGATTGATTTGAAGACAAAACCCCCACAAGCTACATTTTACATGCGATAGGGGTTTGGTTCAAACTGAATGTCATATGATATTTCATGCAATGGATGCAAGGAATGGTCTACTTCTTGTGATTTTGTATGCTCTGTGAGATCAGACACCAATAGGCTAATAGAAGAAATCAGTACCCTTGGAAGGAGATGAGACTATCTTCACTTGTGATTGCACCTCCCGACAGATAATGGTTCCTCAACAAATGAGGAAGGATATAATAAGTCATGGAAATATTGTATTTATGCCTCATTTGTGTATGGTTTGAAATCCCTTTTCTATTAAATGCATATGACTCTTAAGAGGAAACATGACTATCTTCATGAACGACTACACCTACAGGTAGTTAGTGTCTCCTCAGTCAAGGAGGAGTGACTTAGTTGTAATGTACTTGGCCCAATCCAAAAATGGCATGAGTTGTATGTTTGAACTATCATTTGTGTTCAAATTCTCAATTTTGCAATCTAGGTTATGACTCCCACATTACATTATTGATGAATAATACAATTTTAGATGTCAATGGGTCCATCAAAAGTGCAACATTGACTATGTGGTGATGTTGTTGCATTGCGGGTCAATAGTGAAGATGCGAGGTTGTATGAATTTGGCATCCTTAGTGAATGTCTTGGGGAAATGTATTAAATATGTTTGACAAGGTAGGTTCACTGTAACGATAGTCACCAAACTGACAAACAAATCTTTACTAATTAAGTGGAATAAACATAAATAGCGGATTAACAAAAATCACTAAAATTTAAAACCATTTTGCAAGGAGATCCTTGTACAGAAAACTTTTACTGAAAAGATCCAAAACTCATACATATCATGATTACATTGTACAACATTGTTTCATATTATCTCGAAGACAACATATAACAGTTGCTCTATCAAAACACATACTGGAGAAACATAAAACCTCGAGGCATTCAAGCCAAAACCTCAGATCGTTCATGAAACCATAACGAACCAACTCCAAGGACCCGAGAGTACAGAGATGACACATAGGACTTATATCTACAAGACATGACAGATAGTACACTCAACCTGAGCTGTCACTGTTGTCCCTGTTGTTGTTGTTCTTTCTCTACAGAATGGTCTTTACCTCCTCGTGCACGTTCACCTAAATATTTGGATCCCACGGGGGTGAGGCAATTGTAATTGTCTCAGCGAGAGATATAATTCTCCGCCAATAATGTTATTATCACAGTTAAATAGTATTAAACTGAGCAGAGAATAAGCAGTTTAGAATATTTTCATATTTTAAAGCATTGCAACTATCTGTGATAGAGCAGTAAGTCATCTATTCTCTTTATAAGGAATAGGAAGAACATGTATATCATTTACCCATCATACTATATCAACATCTCAAGCTTATCCTGTGATACTCATTATCATGGTATGTCATTCATGAATCGTTCTCATTTCTATCTGTTGGCCTCAGCCAATATGCTAACCAGATATCGAATTGTACCAGTCATGTGAGTATACATCATCATATTCTGTCCAGGCATTGGACTATGCCAATCATGTGCAACCATTCCAGGGATTGGACTATGCCAATCCTGTGACATTATTCCAGGCATTAGGATTTAGCCAATCATGTATTATTATAGGCTTCATGCCTCTTCCATGTATTGGGTTATTACCAATCCTGTGATTATAGGCTCCATGCCTCTTCCAGGTATTGGGTTATTACCAATCCTGTGATTATAGGCTCCATGCCTCTGCCAGGTATTGGGTTATTACCAATCCTGTGATTATAGGCTCCATGCCTCTGCCAGGTATTGGGTTATTACCAATCCTGTGATTATAGGCTCCATGCCTCTTCCAGGTATTGGGTTATTACCAATCCTGTGATTATAGCCTCCATGCCTCTGCTAGGTATTGGGTTATTACCAATCTTGTTATTATAGGCTTCATGCCTCTGCCAGGTATTGGGTTATTACCAATCCTGTGAACAGCCTGGTATTGGACTCTACCAATCCAGTGATTACAGGCTTTACGCCTCTGCCAGGTATTGGTCTGTAACCAATCCTGATTACACAGCCAGGCATTGGACTCTAACCACTCCTGATTACACATTCGTTATGGGATATCAATCCCTTAAATTCATCATTGGTTATCACATTCTTGTACTAGGCATTATACCCTAGGGCAAGCCATCATATCAATTCACATTCTTTATATAATACAAGTATTCCCTATGTCTCATTTTAACATATTCAAAGCACCATAACCCTTATTTTGTCTATGACTATAATACATGTATGACCAAGATTTCATTATTATCTTTGTAACCATTTATTATTATTATTATGTTACAGGGTTCCCATTTACCCGGTTTATTTTAAACATTACCAATTCTTACATCAATCTTTAGATTAATATCTTGTCACCTCTCATTAGGCAACAACTAAACACATGACTCACCAGGCCCATTAAACATCTTGTCACCTCTCACTAGGCAACAACTATTCACAAGGCTCATAAGGCCATTAAACATCTTGTCACCTCTCACTAGGCAAAAACTATTCACATGGCTTACAAGGCCCATTAAACATCTTGTCACCTCTCACTAGGCAACAACTATTAGGGTTAGGGTTTCCCCTTATTGTCAGATAGGGTTTCAAGTTCATATTATTAATTCAAACCCTAATTCATTGCTCCACACATCTAGGAGCATACATTGATATCATAAGTATTCAATTATACTTATTTATTCTCATCATTTATCATTAAATGAATCATCAACACAAGGTATGAGTTCGTCTCTCATCCTTACCAGGGTATGATTACATCATACTTTATTAAATTGGCTTAACCCTTTCTCAAGGTATGTTAGCCCACACTTATCAAAGTGTATTAAACTTATTACATCTCAATGTAACAATTGACATAACACACTTCATGTGTTACTCATCCAAGTATATTGGATTTAAGGTGCATCAAGGTACATCAAACTTGAAATGCTGGATGTGATATCTATCATGTCTTGATGTATCACTTCCCTCATCACTTTTAACTTACTTAAGTTCATCAACTTATCTTTTATTAGGGTATTTCCCATCCTAATACTTTATGCACTAGCCCATCACATTCATTCTGTAGTGTATTGATCATAAGTCATACATTTGAATTGTCCAACCATCATCAATTGATATGGACTCATCTCAGGTTGAGACATTATTGATATAAGTTTCTCCATTATCAACTACTCTAGGTGTTTTACCTATCACGGTATTAGCCACACCATTACTTGGTTTTTCACTCATCACTCCTAAGAGTATCTTGCCCTCACCTCTACAAGGTGTCTCAGATTAAAGGTGTGAATATGTTCACCATATCGGGTTATAGGTGTATAGGCACCACCATATCGGCTAGAAGTATATACACACCATTCATATCAATCTAGAGGGGTTTATATGTGTTACCCATGTTGGGATATACATCAAATAGGGTTGTGTATTGGGCTACCATATCGTGCAATAGCACTTGCTATTCTTTACTCATATCGAGTTACCCAAGTTAGGGTTTCATGTCAATTTACAAGTATTCATTTAACCTTGTGTCTTGCATGGAGTCTATACTTGACTCCCTATTGTGAAAGAGGTGTATACTACACCTACATATCATGCAAGAAGGTATACAATTAAATCCATATCATTTTAGTGAAGTAGGTGCATCATCATATCGGGTTAGAGATGCTTGCTTGTATGCTTGCACCCGATATCATTTTTACAAGGTAATATCACCATCTTCAAGCTCTAGACCTTTTTTCTAACTATTTAAGTTCATGTCAATAGGTCTAAGCAACTACTAGAACTCATAATTTCATCAACTATTTCAGAAAATTTTGGAATTAAAAGTAGATCATTAAATACAACAATTTAGGTGATGAATAATAACATGGTTGAGTTCAAGTTATATAACCCGCCTTAAGAACCACTTCAAAGCTTCAAGCTCCAAAGATCCATGTTCCTAAGGTTGAATATGACTTTATAAAAGGTCCAAGGCTCGTTCACAACTCCTTCATATACAAGGAATCACCATGGATAAGCAATTGGTGAAGAAGAAAAGAAAGGTAGATCATAACCCTAATTCCATGCTTCAATTCAAGCTTGAAGACAACTATAGCTTACCTTAAGGTTAAGTTTTGAGTTCCTTAGTTCCTTGCCGACACCCTACAACTCTTGGGCGATATGTAATTCCTCTTGGCCGACACAACTTTGCCTGTGGCCGATACCCCCTCACTTGTGGCCAAAATCACTTCAATTGGCCGATATCAACTTGCTATGGGCAATATCAACATGCTATGGCCGATATACTTGCTATGGACGATACCCAAGGCCTATGCACGATACCCTTGTGCTCTTTCACGACATTCCACCCCTCTTGCACGATATTACACTCACTTGCACGATATGGCACTCACTTGGAGTCAAAACACTTCACTATGGGCGATATCACCCTATATGGCTGATATCACCTACTTGGGCGATATGATCTTGTCATGGGTGATACCCCAAGGCCCATGCACGATACCACATCATCCATTCACGATATGGGAGCTCTATGGACGATACCTTAGGGTATGAGGGTGGTAAGGGTCGCAAAATTGCACCAAGGGGTGAAACTAGGGGTATATATACTTGTTGTTCATGAAGAAAGGCAAAAATGAGGTGTCAATATTTTGAGCTAGTAGGTGCCACGTGTCATGCATGGGTGACACGTGTACATGCATGCATCAAAATTTATATTCACATTCAAAAAGGTTGAGGATCATCTAGATATGTAAATTCGTCCACTGCTTATCCATTTGGATAAGTCATCTAGGTTTAATCACTATTTTAAGTCAAGTTGATACACTTTTTCTAAGGAAACTTGTTGTCCGTCACACCTCACCTCCTTGAGGTGCTTTGCACGATATGGAATTTGCCAAGAGTTCACAAAACTATATGGGACACCTCCTTGGGCTCCATGGCCGATAGACACTCATATATAAGCTTTTCAACTTGATACAACTCAAGTTAAGCTTCCAAATTCAACCCTTTTTCTTGGTCATTTCATCACCAAGAGTATCATCATTCATAATTGATCCAAACATGGTATCTCATTCATTATCTATCCTTTAAATGATGCATAGAGGAAGTAGGGACACTCTATAGGTGGTAATTTGCATATCAAACCCACATTTTGGGTAAATTACAATTTGTACCAAAATTGTTGCACAAGGTACCAACATTGTTCAAACAAGTTCAAACTTGGAATTTAGGCTTTACACAAGTCACCAACTTGCATAATTCTCTCTATAATTATGCTAAAACACATGAGGCATGTTAAACATGTGACATTTTGCATTATAACCCCTCAATTTGGGTAAATTGCACTTTGGTCCAAAACAAAGGAAAATTGCTCAAACAACATTCAATTGGGACCAAACTTGAAACATGAGTGTGTCACATGATAACAAAGAACCTTAGAGGATTATATTAAAGTTATAAGAAACTTTATTAGCCAAAACAAATAGGGTTACCTCATAACCCAGGTCAGAGTCGTTACAAGTTATAACCCCCAAACAAGGATTTAGTCCCCGAAATCCCAGGTAAAAGGAGATAGATATTATTCATTCATCATATCATCAAGTCTCCACATAACATCTTAATGTTATGGACATACCATAGAACTTTGATCAACACAAAGTTATTTCACACAGGGTTATCATGGAATCTATCATATAGGACACATATTCCATTGTCCTTTTCATTATTTACTATAGAGTCAACTATGTGTCATGTAACATTTTTATTAGTCAGAGAATCATTATTCATATCTTATTTAACTCAAGTGTCAAACCTCACTGATTTGTCACCCACTTGGAACTACAGGTCTTATCATACGTTTTTAGCTTTGATAAGCTTTTTCTCAAATGATTCTACCTTTATTACTTCAATTAATATATCTTTATCAACATTATATTTATGCAGAGCATAAACCCCTAACATAAAATTTTCCTACTAGAATTTTCACAAGGTTGCCCCTTCTAGGTAACCAAACATTACTCCTTGTCAGGAATCATGTTCTCATTTTTCTCATATCATTGAAAGTTCTTGGATACTAGGATTCTTTACCTTGGTATCCATTATTTGTGCCAAAAACACATCACATCATCATCATAATTACTAGATCTGGGTATTCAAACCCTCAGTCCATCACTGAACATTGTTACCTCTCATCAGGTAGCTGTTACCTCTAGGTCTAAGGACCACGATATACATTATACTAAACATATTCTTTTGTTTATCAGTTGATCTATGATTAACTCATATTTCTCCATATATCAATTAGGATGTGGTAGAAGTATCCATGCCACATCTTTGACTTCATTATACTCTTTAAATAGTCTCAAATGACTACTTGATCAGAGTAATCAGAAAGATAGCAATCTAAGAGTGTCATACTTACCTTACCTTCAATAGATGAATACCTGGCCAGGGTATTCAAGAACTGAAATTAGGTAGTATGAATTTGTTTTATATTATGTTTCATACTTTTAACATCTCTTTAAATTTACTACTTAGTATCTCATACTTTCTCTGGGTATTTCTTTTACATCTCTTCCTTTTCTACATGAAGAGAGAAATTTCAAAACATATAAGAGAATATTGGGCTGAATATAAGTTGTTATCCTTTTTATCTCTTCCTCATGTTCTCATAGTACTAATTAAAGGAAGCTCAACAACAACTAACTTTCTTATAATTAGTAGGCAGAGAAAAGAAAAAGGAAAGATAATTCAGAATGAAAAGTTCTATCTGACATGTTACCTTTACAGGTTATCTAATATCTTGTCTATCAGGTCACCTTATTATTTCTTCTTGGACACTGTCACCTTAGATGTCCTATTTGTCCACATTTGTGGCAAGCTCGGTCCCCACTTGGTGACTTCTGCATTGGTGTACCATATTGTTGTTGAACCAGTGATAATGAGGATTTTGGCTATTTATTACCACTAATCAATGATTCCTATGACTGTGTAGACTTTCTTTTGAGATTTGACTCATGTTTCTTTGTCACAGACCTTTCTATCCTCCAGATATATTCCACGAATGTGGCAAATCTCTCTCTACTTTCTAATGCAGATGTTGAGATAGACACCTCATCATTCAACCCTTTCTCAAAATGTCGAATCTTCTCCTACTCAGTAGCAGCCATTTGAGGATAAAACCACAAAAGTTCCATAAACCTAGCCTCATATTCATTTATTGACATGGTTCCCTGTCTAACCTTCTCAAACTATGAAATCTTTTCGTCTAAATATGTCCTTGGAAAATATTTATTAACGAATTCTCTACAAAATTCCTCCCAACCAACCCCTTCATCATTCCTTTTTGCTTCCTCTATGGCCCACCAATGTCCAACACTACCCTTCAAAAGGTATATAGCATGTTTGACTTTTTCAGTATCTGGGATACTAAGGATCTTAAAAGCCTTTTCTAACTCAGTGAGTCAGAGATCAACATCTGCTGGATCAGATGTCCCAGCATATTCTATGGCTCCTACACAATGTAATCATTCAAAAGTCTTTCCAGACCCATATCCCTCATTGGGATCTAGTTCCCTAGGTGTCGGTGCTGGCATCCGGTCTGTTATATGCATCATTGTAGTCATGAATTGTCCAAAAAAAGTAGAAAAATCTGGGTTTCTCATCAGGACTTCATCAACATGGGGATTCTCAGGCATTGTTTCTTCTCTTGCCTGATCCTTGGCACCTTCTACTGGTGCAGCAACATTGCTCTCAGCAACATGTCCCTCATGTTCTCCAGACATCTTTAAGTTATATATCTTCTTCTGCATAAGCAGAAGGCACTATAAGATATACTGAGGTACACTCAGAACAGACACTACACCTTAGTCCTATGTCTCTGTAGACTCAGCGAACCTAGAGCTCTGATACCAAACTTGTAACGACAGTCGCCAAACTGACAAACAAATCGTTACTAATTAAGTGGAATAAACATAAACAACAGATTAACAAAAATCACTAAAATTTAAAACCATTTTGCAAAGAGATCCTTGTACAGAAAACTTTTACTGAAAGATCCAAAACTCATACATATCATGATTACATTGTACAACATTGTTTCATCTTATCTCGAAGACAACATATAACAGTTGCTCTATCAAAACACATACTGGAGCAACATAAAACCTCGAGGCATTCAAGCCAAAACCTCATATCGTTCATGAAACCATAACGAACCAACTCCAAGGACCCGAGAGTACAGAGACGACACATAGACTTCTATCTACAAGACATGACAGACAATACACTCAACTTGAGCTGTCACTGTTGTCCCTGTTGCTGTTGTTCTTTCTCTGCAGAATGGTCTTTACCTCCTCGTGCACGTTCACCTAAAAATTTGGATCCCACAGGGGTGATACAATTGTAATTGTCACAGCGAGAGATATAACTCTCCGCCAACAATGTTATTATCACAGTTAAATAGTATTAAACTGAGCAGAGGATAAGCAGTTTAGAATATTCTCATATTTTAAAGCATTGCAACTATCTGTGATAGAGCAGTAAGCCATCTATTCTCTTTATAAGGAATAGGAAGAACATGTATATCATTTACCCATCATACTATATCAACATCTCAAACTTATCCTGTGATACTCATTATCATGGTATGTCATTCATGAATTGTTCTCATTTATATCTATTGGCCTCAACCAATATGCTAACCAGATATCGAATTGTACCAGTCATGTGAGTATACATCATTATATTCTGTCCAAGCATTGGACTATGCCAATCATGTACAACCATTCCAGGCATTGGACTATGCCAATCCTGTGACATTATTCCAGGCATTGGGATTTAACCAATCCTGTGTTATTATAGGCTTCATGCCTCTTCCAGGTATTGGGTTATTACCAATCCTGTGATTATAGGCTCCATGCCTCTGCCAGGTATTGGGTTATTACCAATCCTGTGATTATAGGCTCCATGCCTCTGCCAGGTATTGGGTTATTACCAATCCTGTGATTATAGGCTCCATGCCTCTGCCAGGTATTGGGTTATTACCAATACTGTGATTATAGGCTCCATGCCTCCTCCAGGTATTGGGTTATTACCAATCCTGTGAACAACCTGGTATTGGACTCTACCAATCCAGTGATTACAGGCTTTATGCCTCTGCTAGGTATTGGTCTGTAACCAATCCTGATTACAGAGCCAGTCAGTGGACTCTAACCACTCCTGATTACACATTCGTTATGGGATATCAATCCCTTAAATTCATCATTGATTATCACATTCTTTTACTAGGCATTATACCCTAGGGCAAGCCATCATATCAATTCACATTCTTTATATAATACAAGTATTCCCCATGTCTCATTTTAACATATTCCAAGCACCATAGCCATTATTTTAGCTATGACTATAATACATGTATGACCAAGATTTCATTATTATCTTTGTAACCATTTATTATTATTATTATGTTACAGGGTTCCCATTTACCCAGTTTATTTTAAACATTACCAATTCTTACATCAATCTTTAGATTAATATCTTGTCACCTTTCATTAGGCAACAACTAAACACATGACTCACAAGGCCCATTAAACATCTTGTCACCTCTCACTAGGCAACAACTATTCACAAGGCTCACAAGGCCATTAAAAATCTTGTCACCTCTCACTAGGCAACAACTATTCACATGCCTCACAAGTCCCATTAAACATCTTGTCACCTCTCACTAGGAAACAACTATTAGGGTTTGGGTTTCCCCTTATTGTCGGATAGGGTTTCAAGTTCATATTATTAATTCAAACCCTAATTCATTGCTCCACACATCTAGGAGCATACATTGATATCATAAGTATTCAATTATACTTATTTATTCTCATCATTTATCATTAAATGAATCATCAACACAAGGTATGAGTTCGTCTCTCATCCTTACCAAGGTATGATTACATCATACTTTATTAACTTGGCTTAACCCTTTCTCAAGGTATGTTAGCCCACACTTATCAAAGTGTATTAAACTTATTACATCTCAATGTAACAATTGACATAACACACTTCATGTGTTACTCATCCAAGTATATTGGATTTAAGGTGCATCAAGGTACATCAAACTTGAAATGTTGGATGTGATATCTATCATGTCTTGATGTATCACTTCCCTCATCACTTTTAACTTACTTAAGTTCATCAACTTATCTTTTATTAGGGTATTTCCCATACTAATAATTTATGCACTAGCCCGTCACATTCATTCTGTAGTGTATTGATCATAAGTCATACATTTGAATTGTCCAACCATCATCAATTGATATGGACTCATCTCAGGTTGAGACATTATTGATATAAGGTTCTCCATTATCAACCATTCTAGGTGTTTTACCTAGCAAGGTATTAGCCACACCATTACTTGGTGTTTCACTCATCATTCCTAAGAGTATCTTGCCCTCACCTCTACAAGGTGTCTCGGATTAAAGGTGTGAATATGTTCACCATATCGGGTTATAGGTGTATAGGCACCACCATATCAGCTAGAATTATATACACACCATTCATATCAGGCTAGAGGGGTTTATATGTGTTACCCATGTTGGGCTAGCCATCAACTAGGGCTGTGTATCGGGCTACCATATCGTGCAATAGCACTTGCTATTCTCTACTCATATCGGGTTACCCAAGTTAGGGTTTCATGTCAACTTACAAGTATTCATTTAACCTTGTATCATGCATGGAGTCTATACTTGACTCCCTATTGTGCAAGAGGTGTATACTACACCTACATATCATGCAAGAAGGTATACAATCAAATCCATATCGTTTTAGTGAACTAGGTGCATCATCATATCGGGTTAGAGATGCTTGCTTGTATGCTTGCACCCGATATCACTTTTACAAGGTAATATCATCATCTTCAAGCTCTAGACCTTTTTTCTAACTATTATAGTTCATGTCAACAGGTCTAAGCAACTAATAGAACTCATAATTTCATCAACTATTTCAGGAAATTTTGGAATTAAAAGTAGATCATTAAATACAACAATTTAGGTGATGAATAATAACATGGTTGAGTTCAAGTTATATAACCCACCTTAAGAACCACTTCAAAGCTTCAAGATCCAAAGATCCATGTTCCTAAGGTTTAAGATGACTTTATAAAAGGTCCAAGGCTCGTTCACAACTCCTTAATATACAAGGAATCACCATGGATAAGCAATTGGTGAAGAAGAAAAGAAAGGTAGATCATAACCCTAATTCCATGCTTCAATTCAAGCTTGAAGACAACTATAGCTTACCTTAGGGTTAAGTTTTGAGTTCCTTGGCCGACACCCTAAAGCTCTTGGGCAATATGGACTTCCTCTTGGCCGACACAACTTTTATTGTGGCTGATACCCCCTCACTTGTGGCCAAAATCACTTCAATTGGCCGATATCAACTTGCTATGGGCAATATCAACATGCTATGGCCGATATACTTGCTATGGCCGATACCCAAGGCCTATGCACGATACCCTTGTTCTCTTTCACGACATGCCACCCCTCTTGCACGATATTATACTCACTTGCATGATATGGCACTCACTTGGAGTCAAAACACCTCACTTTTGGCCGATATCACCCTATATGGCTGATATCACCTACTTGGACGATATGATCTTGTCATGGGCGATACCCCAAGGCCCATGCACGATACCACAGCATACCTTCACGATATGGGAGCTCTATGGACGATACCTTAGGGTAGGAGTGTGGTAAGGGTCGCAAAATTGCACCAAGAGGTGAAACTAGGGGTATATATACTTGTTGTTCATGAAGAAAGGCAAAAATGAGGTGTCAACATTTTGAGCTAGTAGGTGCCACGTGTCATGCATGGGTGACACGTGTACATGCATGCATCAACATTTATCTTGACATTCAAAAAGTTTTAGGATCATCTAGAGATGCAAATTCGTCCATTGCTTATCCATTTGGATAAGTCATCTAGGATTAATCACTATTTTAAGTCAAGCCGATACACTTTTTCTAAGGAAACTTGTTGGCCATCACACCTCACCTCCTTGAGGTGCTTTGCACGATATATACTTTTCCAAGAGTTCAAAAAATGATATGGGACACCTCCTTGGGCTCCATGGCCGATAGGCACTCATATATAAGCTTTTCAACTTGATACAACTCAAGTTAAGCTTCCAAATTCAACCATTTTTCTTGGTCATTTCATCACCAAGAGTATCATCATTCATAATTGATCCAAACATGGTATATCATTCATTATATCTCCTTTAAATGATACATAGAGGAATTAGGGACACTCTAGAGGTGGTAATTTTCATATCAAACCCACATTTTGGGTAAATTACAATTTGTACCAAAATTGTTGCACAAGGTACCAACATTGTTCAAACAAGTTCAAACTTGGAATTTAGGCTTTTCACAAGCCACCACCTTGCATAATTCTCTCTATAATGATGCTAAAACACATGAGGCATGTTAAACATGTGACATTTTGCATTATAGCCC